>CATQJL010000326.1:31767898-32136147 GCA_958299035.1 Cylicocyclus nassatus
CCCCCTGTGCAGTCAGCTGTTCCCGTTTTTTTGTTTCAGAATCTATCTAACATATAAAGAATCGAAAGATGCATTCAAAAATCATCAAATAGCGGGAAACCGAGCGGGTCCCGAAGCGAGTGCACCTGCAACCTAACATTGAGATTACTGGTCCACTAGTTCGAGGAAAAATTTGAAGTTTCCTTCCCTCTTGCCCTCCTAGTGAGCCTGAGGTATATCTGTTGTAAATTGACCGGTATCGTTGTCCACGCATATTAACGCTTCTTAGTGTAGATCATGGACCATGTATCGTTTCAGCGTAAACTGAAAGCTGAAGCATCACAAATTATAGGCACCGCTGGCTACAACAACAACGAATTATTCCCAACCACAAACTCCTGATTTTTAGTTGATGCATACCATCCAACCGTCCCGATGTCGCTTATACAAGTACCTTCCTGCCGTCGTACACTGTGCTGCTCAGACTCATGACAACACCGAATGCTGTCGTGCCAATGGAATCGCTCAAATCGGAGAGCAATGTTTACAGATGTGTCAGCCGCAGGTAAGTTTTAAAATTTTGGCTTTCAATCAGGAAAGTACATGGAGAGAAGTTCTGCTGTTCGCTTTTAGCAATTAACGTGGAATTGGGATGGTGAGGAATGCAGGAGACGGGGGATAGCGGTTAGCTAAAATGCTGTGGGAATATGATATCTTCAAGATTCTTATCTGAGCCACATAGTTAACTCAAAATTAAGTATCAGGCTATGAGTCTCTTTTGTGAAGCCTGAAATTTGTACTGACTCCTACCTACTGAAGAAGCAGCAGTACATGACTGACTTCTGTTAAGGGAGCCATCCATTTCTTTTGCGTTAGGTAGATGACAAGACAGCTGTTGATGTAACCGAACAAACGTTAATCTGCTCCTAGGTACAATACCGCTCGTATTTTTTGAAAGACGACGCACACTCGGCCGATTCATGTGACATCACCGTAGCGTGGTCATATCTCGCTTTAGAGTGGAGGAGTTCTTAATCCAAGAGCACCATTCGACTCAGCTCGGCGCGGTGCATCTTTTGGTATATGGGATGTTTGTTTGGACCAGTGGGAGGCCAGATTCCGCGAATCCTTCCAGGTTTTTGCTCATGGTAGGTTGTCCAACGAATAGACACACTGATTAACCCACCGTGAGCAGAAATCTGGGACGTTCCGTAGAATGTGGCCTCCTACTGTGTCCAAGCGGGCACTTTTATATATCAGAGATGCGCCGCGCCGAACGAATGGTGCTCTTGGATTAAGAATTCGTCCACACTAAAGCGAGATATGGCCACGCTACGGTAATGTCACGTGAATCGGGCGACTTCGCGTCGTTTTTAAAAAATATAAGATGTATTTTACATCTCTGTAGGCCTCCATATAGGGCTAAAAGCCAGTAGATGTCATTATTAATGTTGAACAAAGCTACTCTTCAGGCGAGCCCACGTCGCTTCTGGGGAGTGAAGTCTTTGAGGAAAGATTTGGTAGTTTGTCTGGCAAAGTGGGATCAGATCATGCAGTGCCACCAATCAGGACTACGCGCTCGAAAAATACCACGACCAACGTAATGTGCACGAGCCGTAATTTAGATTTGTATAAGTGTAATCTACTTTCGAAATATTGTTCTTTCGTTTAGCTGATTTGACTGCTTCATTCGAAATCACTCGTATTTATGTATTCAGGATATGATATATGAGCCAATATTTCGCAAATAAAGCGTTCGTGTGTTTTGTCTGCCACAATGCCACAACTACATTCTCTTGTTTTCGTTGTCAGATTATCCGAAAGCTGTTCTAGTGAAATAGAAGAACCTATAGTTCTCCAGAGTGTGGAAGAGCTGTATGAACGTTGCCACAATATATTCTGTCAGGTATAACCGTAAGCTTTATAGCTCCATTCTTGGAAATTCGCTAATTGTTGCTAATTCAATGGATTTACAATCCATTGATTCTGTCAAAAAGGAGCTCATGTAGTTTTTGAAATCAAAAATCACTAAGGCAGAAGTACACAAAGGAGTTTTCACTCTCGCTTTATCATCTTGCGTTTGGCGGTGGATAATATAAAACGTTGCGAATACATATTTATCACCTACTCTTAGAGTTTGTACTGTTGAACGGCTCCGCTTCTATTTGAACACCACAAACCTTGCTCAATAGTAGTTCGAAGCAGTTTCAGGTGCTACAGACCGCAGAAGGACAACTTTTGGCAATGCCGTGTTTTTTTTAAATTAGTGTATTACTGCGTGAAAGTCAGGATAATGGACGAATGAGTAATTTTTTACATCGTAAAACAAAATCTACTTCTCTGAGTCTTTCTATCAAATCAACTTCCAATCCAGCAACCTTGAAGACGTACATTTTTGGCGCAGACATTTTGGGCGGGCTGTGCGTGAAGCATGGGAAATGTCATTTTTTCAGTCCATCAATGCTCTCAAATTTCTTGTGCGAGTAACAAAAACAAAATAATGCACATGGAATGTTTGAACAGCTGAAGGTTGGTGTTAATTCGTAGTACACTCTCTATAGTTGAGAATGTCGCGACTGCGGAATGAATTCAGAAATCCACATTTAGGAACTATTCGAAAAAGTAAGAGAGAATACACGCTAGGGCTTTAACCGTTATTCTATTGCAAACGAATGGAAATACCTAAAAACTGATATTTTAATGTCCAATTTTTATTATGCGTGCTGATCAGTTGTGGATTACTCAATCTATCAACAATCATGCCCCAATTCAGCTACCGATTCACGCAGTAGTATAGTAAGGAGCAGCAGGGCTCGAGGAAATTGTCTGCGCCGACGAGATGTTCAAGAATTATTCATGAAGAGTAGGAGTAATGGAACTATCCGAGTCGAAAGAGTTAACCTCTTCTGACGTATGGCCTGCATTCGTTACTGAAAGGAATATGCAAGCACTAGTCGAAAATCATGCGGCATCTTTTTGCGGCTCGAATATTTTTAAAGATTGCTAGCTCTTTCCCGCCAAAACATCTTGGCTCATTATATGCACTATTGAATTACTCCAGAAATTTAGCGTATGGCATACGTACTGTGATGGATGTCGTGCCATGATCTGATGTGCCCTCGAATGGGAATGAAGGATTGTTAAACAAATTTACTCGTCTCTCCACTTACAGGGTGTTTGGAAAGTAAGGCCTAAAGTACTTCCAATTCGAATTTTGACGCGGTTTTGTTTTATCGTGCTCATCAGTCCTAGATACCACTCACTGAAACCAGGTTTTGTTATGGTTTTTTTATTTTGAATTAGATTGAAACACATCAATATGGCTTTCCAAACCACTTTCCTTGAAGCGCTTGTTACAAAGAAGGAAACATAATTCGCAGAAAACTTTCTTTAAGGTTTCTTACTTGTGCTGTTATTTTCGTAGAAGTCAGTTCGTTTTGAAATACCATGCCTTGAAATACAAAAGATCCAGTTTCAGGAATTTTCGTCAACAAATCCGGCACTGATATTTTTATATTTTGTCTTTAGAACCTTCACAAGCATGCAAAATTCTTGAAAATTAAAACAATGAAGATCAGAGAACTGCGCTACAAATATATTGAAATTAGACTTTCAAAATTTTTTAAATCGAAAAAATTTCAACGCAAATTTGTGACGCGATTGTCTGCTGTAACTTAGCACATGAAAAAAATTTCGTTCGCAATCTGCTGAGGAACTTTTGTTATATAAAGAAAGTGTAGACTTAGGAATATTTATAGTAAAAAACGAAAAGATTTTTTACTACAAATATTCCTAAGTCCCCGTTTTCCCGCGTTGAAAAAAGTAGAACAAGTCAGATAACGCACTCTTCCGCTTCTTCAAGGAAGCTGAAAAATTTGTTTGCTTCCAAATTTTTTGAGGTATCCTGAGGCAAAAAATTTTTTCTTTGTGGTCCAGTGGTTTCTAGGTCTATCGAACACATATAGCAAAAAATGAGTAAGGATTCGCTGATGAATTACCTGAATCCACAAATTTTCAAACGCCCTGTACTTAGAAGCGAAGCAGCCCCAACATCGTCTACAAATATATTGCGTCTTATAAGGTATATAAGGTATATAAGGTTATTGCAAAGCTTCTTAAATTGCACTCTTCAACTTAGGTAAACACCTTATGAAAATTTCGTTCAGTGAAATGTGAGATGGGTTATGCAGTATAAAGTGACGTAATTGCACTAGACCTGACGCTGCAGTACGCCCATTTTCGAAGCGGAAATTCAGTAGGTGGCTGAAGGTAGCTCCTGTGGCACTGCGCGGATCGCCCCTGAAGGCCTTGAATGCATCTGGCTTCGGAATGCCGACCCCCAAGAAGGAAATGTTTATCGGGTAAATGCACTGCTATTGTCCCTCTTATTATTCTGCACTGACTAATGGCAGTGTTTTTCTATCAGGCTTTGTGCTACAATGCATAAAATCTGAATGCTGCCGTCTCATATTTCAGTATACCCCATGCACCCAGGTATGGGGCGTCATAACACCGGTGGCGCGCCATACCAAACACGGAAATCCGTTCTCACTTTGAGAGTTGTCCCCTTTGGAAGCGCAGAATATCATCTCGATTTCGGAGTGAAGGGCGTTTTTCACCTCTCATATCCTAAATCCAAAAATTCTGTTCCATTTTCGTTGTTGCTGCTATTTATGACCACGTTCTTTTCGTCCCAAAGATTCTTTCAAAAACATGCACGCATGCACTTCCTCCAACTTTCTTCTCCACTCTCATCTGTTTTTTCGCCTTTACAGAGAAAAGCACTATGAAAAGCTCGACGGCTCATTGCCTCCAATCTCGTCAACGTATACACACTAGTGGATTGACAAGCACTTCGCACAAACTAGCAGTCGGTGAAAAGAGCTATTTGAATTTTTTTTTCGAAACGCATTGAGGTTCAAATCATTTTTCCACTGCTTTAACGATTTCTCAACCCATTAGATAGTGCAAATTCCTGGGCCAACAAAAAAGATTGCTTGAAGCATTTTCAATTGCTTCATTTTCTGCCGCATTAGGCGGCTATTGAGATCCAGGAAAATTTCCTTGATTATCTGTCGGCGAAAGTGCTTTATAATGACAATCTCTCACGCACGTATGGCTCTAGAATTTCCTTATCGGACTTGGATGGTCTGCAGATTGCTTTTTGCTTTCGAACAAGTCTAGATTCTACACATGTTTATCTGTTTATTGTGTATCATATTTTATCCAATTATTCATAGCTTGTTCAACAAAAACACTCATGTTATTGTGGTATTCAATTCCAGAAGACAGACATCTGCCCGCCTGTCATATGCTTATATGAATGACCATTTGCTATTGTACGTCAGTAAATATCTTCTCATTGCTATGGAATTCGGAAGCCATGCCTGCCAGGATAAAAAAGTCCTTGAAAACATGCAAGCGTTACTGCGGCTAATGACATAGAACTTGGAGCCAAAAAGGAGAAACTAAAATGGCAGGCGAATATCTAAATAGCGGTTCGGCAAAGAATAGATTCTATGAAATGCCAAAGTCATATGGGTACACAATTTGCCTACATAAACCTCAGCTTCCTTTATCAATCGTCAAAAATATGAAGCTTTAGTTAAACATTTTTCTATGCAAGCTGATTTTCTGCATTCACTGCGATCGGTTGCAGCTCGCGACAATGTTTCGATATTTAATCTACAGTGTAAATAACGAAACAGCTTCTCATGCTAGGATGATCTCATTATCATGTCTTCAGGGAAAACACCATCATGCTTTTACAAAGTTTTCTATGTATCTTCGAAGCTCCCTAACAAGGTGATTTGCCCTATGCGCTATGTACTCCAAAAACTGCAGTCCTCATGGGAATGGCGAATCGCTCACTTATAATTTGAGTAGTTCGAGGGTTATTTGATTGTCGCGAGTTTCAATTTTGGATAGTATAGCAGTCCTTTAGGAGGCGCTCTTTATTACTTCAACTATGATAAATATTGTGGTCCTCAAAAAAAGTTGTGATAAGCATGTTAATGAAAAAGTTCGCGAAAAAATTGTTTATTTGAACAGCTGCACAATGAAATATTTCATGTTGTCCTAAGCGTGAGTCAATGTGAAATGCAGTTACTTTAGACATGTCAGGCGTTCTTTCCTTCCAATTGGAGGAAATTTGGTGTGAAAGCAGCGATGCTTTTGATGGCCGTTCAGGGCCTCCCAGCGGTGTCTCCGTCCTCAGCGACACTCAGCACACACCATTCCAATTTCTGCAAGCCTTTACCTCCGTTTCCAGCTTTGAACAACATTACCTGCAAAGCTGCCAAGCTTGGCTCATTTCGTTCCCATCTTCAACATGGAATCTAATCAGGTCGCTTTGCCGTGTTAGGCTGTCATTGTTATTGCACTTCGCTTCTGATGATCTACGTTGATAAACTTCGCCGACATGTTTGTTGACAATCCAGAAACTTGAAGAGACCAACAAGTAGCATAATCGATGGTCTTTTCTGTAGCGTTTTGCAATTTCAATTTTAGGTGTCGAAAATTCCTAGACAGTATTATCAAATGGAAAGGCTAAAGTTGACTTCAAGCCATCAAGCAATTTTGCAGGCACTTCCTTGCAATCGCCAAACTCATTTCACCTTCCGCGCCATGACAATCGCTCCGTTGAATTACTGGCTTATTGTGGCAGAATTTTGCGCATTTATGTGTTGTAGTGTAATTTGTTCAGATGTAAGGGGCATATATTCCTGGCGATGGAGCGCAAGATCAGTTTGATTTGAAGTGAACAGGTAGTCAACAACAAAATTCCTTCATGGCTGTGGTGTCCAGCCTCTAATGCGCAAAGTGGATGTGCTTCAGAGGTCGCAATAATATCCGCCCGTAATAGGTCACAGTGACAATATAACCTCAGTGAAACCTGTTTTGGCTAACGTCATTGTCAACGAGCCAATCCCGCGCCATGCTATTACAATGCAACGCGTTCCGCCAGAAGTATAGCGTTACGGTGCACGAGGCGAATCGCGGCGAATTTCCATAATCGCAGCGAGATCGTGCCACAGTTTCGTGGTATCATAAAATTCGCGTATGACTCAGGCACACCGTTGTGGACACACAAACACCGACCACATTGCAACGAGGCAGGCCGTGTTTTGCGAGCGGCGACGTTTTCGTTTATCGTTCGCTCCATTTTTGCCTCGGATGGCTGCGGTCTTTATCAGTTTTAGGCTCAAATCGATTCTCTAACACGCATTCTCTCTTTTTTATGTAAGTCCTGCCACACAATGTGCTCGCCAAATCTAGCTGGATTTACATTTAACTCGAACCTTCCCTTCGATACCTTCATGGAGGCCAGATTTTTTGCGACATTATGCAAATACACGCATCCTATACGCGCGAATCGTTCCAAAGATGTGGAAGTACTCATCCTCTTCTATCTGCACCAACATAGAATCCAGCGTGATTTTCACGGGATACATGGATCATCTTACGTCAACTCGATATCCCACCGCCTTAGTGATTTAATGAATCCTCCATCACCGAATTTGAGTACCTTTTTTTTGCGGAAAGCAAATTAAGTTGTGAGCGTGAGTTCATTTTCTGCTCTAGAACTTCTCTCTTCCCTTGCGAAACTAGCTTTGCTTCGACACATATTCGAGCCACTCATACTATTTTGTGAATTTCACTCCTTCGTATGAAGCTCTTCTCTCTACCTTTGAAAAACCGTTCTGTTTGAACTCGCAAATGTAATATGTCCAATTACACTGTAAGAAGAGCACTTCAGCATTGAAATCGTACTTCATTTTTGTTGATATTCGACATCATTCTCACTTGGCTGAAGAAGCAAGAACGAAACCTCTCCACAGTTTTGCTTACAAAGACTAAAAAGTCTACTTTGCTTGATATTGCATCGTAGAAGCTAACCAACCTTCTTTTCAATATATATTTAAAGGGGTCGGGACAGAAGAGGCAATGTCAAAATTACTGCGATTATCTATGATGCCTTTGAAAGAATAAATGCGTTTGTTAGGAATGTTGTCTAAGATTTCAGAAACTCTCAAGGTCTAGGCATCAAGTATCAAAACTCATTAGTAAGCCAAAAATGGTAGAGACATAAATCGATCGAACTCAAAGTGACCAACAAATTTGGTTTTTAAAATTAAGTAACCAACAATTTGGTTGTTTAATAACAACTACGCTTTGTAGAGTTTCATTTTTGTTTTTGAAAAATGCACGCATGTATTTGCTTTGTATTGGAACCAACAGGACTAGGCCTGAATAAACTTTACAATGGATCGTGCTAACTGCACAAGTAATTAGCGAGATATTTTTTATGAGGTTGTGCATATTGTGAAAACGTAGTTATGGTAGTATCGCAGGTGGCTGCTCACCGAAACTTGTTAAATTCTTTGTCGATCTGACGTTAATCCTATATTTGCTTCCAAGTAGCTCTGGGAAACCTAAATAGATATTATAAAAAGGAACAGAGAATTCGTTGCGGGAAATTTTGCAGGTAGAAAAGGGGTTTCTGCAAAGTTTATCATCATCGAATTCGCTTGATCGCAAGACATATCATCGTGTAGAAAGCAGCATCCTGCTTTCATTATCCTTCCTTCAAATACTAACTGATACTTGTATTTCGTACTACTCCTCATTGCAGTTTATGAGATTTTCTCTATCTCAAATTCGTCTTTCATTTTTTGTCTACATGAAATTATATAATCGCTTTTCCAACAATCTCAGCCACGTTCTTTCGCATTGAGTGAATGAGATCGCTCCGTTGTACAAGCACTGATTTTTACTTCTTTGATACGATTCTTCCGAGTTGTTTGGCGTGTTGTGCGCTTTCGTGGAATCGGAGGGGCGTTGATGGCCTGTATAATTGTCGTTTATGAAGAGAATCGTCTATGCATGTATATGAACTGTAGTTAGCCAGAAATGTAAAGCAAATCTCCTCTTAGAGCACAGCCGTCTTTGGTGCTTGCAGTGAAAGTAGCTGAGCCCTCATAACAGGCATAACACTTTACCGGGCCAGCCTTTCAGTCAAATCGCCTTCGTTCAAGTCTGTAAGTCGGCGAGAAAATTTTTTTGTGCTGCATACACAGGCTGTTTTAGATGTCACTTTGTAACGTTTACCTGCTTGAACTGTAATGAATGTGAATCGACTTCCTCTGGCCTCATCAAATTTATTGGTATCTTTGTTAACTGTGGTCTCAATTGTGGCCACGAATTTATGTCGTGGAGCGATATGCGAACGGTTCCACTGCAGCTCTGGTGAGGCATACTTGCATTCCACTATAAATTTTAGGAGAAATTACTTTTACTATTTTGATAGATCATATAGTATTTACAGAATCATTTCCTCCACGCATTATTGATCCCTACCTGCGACGAGGAGCTACGTTTAATACTCCCTGTTCATGCCTCCCCGATTGGAATTCGATGTTCTGCAATCACACACAAATTCTCTCCGCAACTCCCGGATTACTTGTTCCAGAGATGCCTACAATATGCATATGCAGGTTCAATTTTGTATGAAAGTTTCTAAATCAGAGTTGTTGCAAGAAATCAAAAAGTGTGAAGAAATGGCTCATGCGGTAAAAGATTCGCAACTCGGAGGATGCATTTTCGAACACAACATACTTAGCAATCAGATAATTAAAGCTAGATTTCGTAACAATCAAAGAATCGTATCCTTTCCAGTAATCTTACAAACCAACTCTTACCTCACTTTTTGGTTTTTTATTGTGCTGTAAAATTCTGATTTCGACGAAATACGTTTAGTTTCTTTACATTACTTTCGTCAGAAATATAGCTAAACACGGTTCCGCGGCTGGAATCCCCAATTTTACGATCAAAAATTTTCGAAAACACTTAATGTAGAAAAACTTCAAAAGTGAATCAAAATTCATTTCCAGAAAATTTGATGACAATGGTAGCAAGTGCCAGCAGTTCATCACGCGGTGTTTCAATAGAAAGGATAAGAAGTAAGTTATTCATTTTTTCGCATCGGACAAATAGTAGGCAAGCTTGTTCAGTACAAAGTTATTTTAGTTTGACTCCATCTGTGATCACTCAAATTTTGCGTGATAGGGATCAGGATGAATAAAATCAATAACATCATGATAAATGCACAGATTTGAGAGGTTTTCGCTTACAGGATATTTCTCAACAAAAGTACCAATATGGCATGACTAAGACATTCACATTAAAGGGGTTGTTTTGTGACCAACGTTACCTTATTTAATCTCCAAAAAAATCCTCATCGCTGACGAGTAGATGAGAAACATTTACGCAAGCTTTTTACCTTATTCTGTACATCTTCAGGCAGAGCAGCCTCGTAAGCTGATGTGTGCAATTACACACTAACCCATTTGCAGTTTGAATAGGGGTTGTTATCGCATTTTTTACAGTTCTAATGAGGGACTTTTAAACTTATTTTCGAAGCTAACAATAAAGTAAAAAAAAAGCTCTAGAACTCGCTTAACAAATGCATGGCCTTTTGGGAACACGAATTAATTTCTAGCCCCTTCGTGGATATTGTGGGCAATGCATATATTAGCATCCACTATATTTCTGAGGTATTTTAGCAATCCAAACTTCTCAGGTGTACCTGTTGCTTCAACCAGCCGAGCGACTTCTGCGATCATCTGACATGCAAAAACGGCGAGCCGGAGTTCAGGTAATTGCCGAATTCTGCCTATTTGCCTTTTCCTTGTCAGTGTGATGTTTAGCTCATCGAATACAAGTTGCGTTTGCCATCACAATCCTGCGGATTATCCGTATCATATATGCAAATCGCTTTATACCCGAAATAGTCCTACCTATACCGAGTCATCGCAGGCACTGCGAAATTCTGGCATGGACAGGGAGCGGAGGCATAAAGTAAGTTGGTTTGGATCGTAGCGTCACTAGAGATTTTCCTCGGAATCTCAGCTTCTACTATCACAGTCTGCATGGTTTCCAGAATTCGTTCTCATTCCTTGGTCTGACTATCCCATCGTCAATCGTCACGTACATCGTCATAGGTCTCCTTATTGGGGCAATTTTACTGACGGCGATAATTCTGGTGGTCGGAAACCGGAGGAGGCAAAAACGACGCGAGGATAATACTCGTCAAAGACAAACTGCTCACGAAGCCCTGCTGATGCAGCGAGCCGATGACGATCGATATCTACCCTCTGTGTGAGGGTTTATCCATGTAGAAAATAGTATATAACTTCCACATTTTCTGCACATTGTGACACTCGCAGGGCTGTACCGACTCGAATCAAATCTAGCTTTATCCCTATCAACGATAACAGATTCAAGTGCTTTATTGCTAGTCACTCCTACATATTAGGTTTCCTTGAATTCTCGTCACAACATGTACACGTCACTGCGCCGTTTGATACGGGCTACAAAGATTTCACAGTTGATACTGATAGGCTCTTACCTCCGTATTTCATTAGGGCTCGCAGTTAGGATAGCACAGCGATCCATTTGAGTCAAGTCTATAGAACATTTTTGCTAGTAGTGCATTAGTATTAATGTTTGTTATTCTTTATTAGCTTTCACTTCACCGCAATAACAGTCATCGGGTAATAACCGAACTCCGCCGATTTCCGCAAAACTGTTGGTCTCGGATTCTATATACCATGATCAAAACTGTATCCCGGACTTCAAAATTCTGTTTCTACCTAGCTTATCAGTCATTGATGGTTTCTCAAAATCATTGCGGGTTTTTCTTTATACATTAGATGTACTTGTTCTGTATATTTCTTGATGATTAGTTACTGTATATCTCTCATCCTTATCAAATTATTGCTCCAAAATCTCATGAAATTTGCATATAATGAAGTTTCTAGAAGTATGTTGCTTTGTGAAAGATGAGTCGATGAAGGACTAACTGCAGTCACTGAATGGCAATACGCAGCTGATATAATATCATTTCAAAGATTCCGAATTTCTATTCTGTTAGCTTCAATTTAGAACCGAGATATGGCCACTCACAAGTGCTTTCCATCAGCATACTTCTAAAACCCAAAGAGAATAAAAAAGGATCAACCATTCAAACATTACAGTCAATCCTATGCCTCTTTCATTATCTTGCCTAGATGAATGCTCCCAATTATATCTTACTAAATGTGGTAAATATATTTACTATGGACAGTAGAACGCATATCGACTCATTGGATATTAGTTCTCTCTAATAGTAGCCAAATGGGGGACTAACCCTTACTTGGGTGCGGGAAGTTTCTCACCCGAGCCATATTCTCGCACCTAAGTGATGTGCCTGCCAGGCACATCCGAGCTCGCTACAGTTACGAGCTCCTCAGGAGACCAAGACATCGCAAGCCCCGCCCTCTCATTTAGTGTTCGATGATGAAACCGAATTTCAGAGAAACTTTCAAAATCGAAGTTCAGAAGTGAATTTGCTCCAATCAAGACCAAATTTCGGATTTAGGGGTTTTCGAGGTTACTCTTTCCAGTAGTGTGATTTGTTTGTTGCAAAGTTGACGTTCAGCACCGATGATGCTTAAGATCAAAATTCGGATTTTCTTAGTTTTTCAATTTTCTATTTCAATACAAGACCAAAAATCAGGTTTAAGGGTTCTCGAAAATTTATGAATGGACAATTGAAAAAACATCCGGGGCATGGATTTATATAAAATTTAGTCCTGAATACCAAAATACTGTTAAATCAAAATCGATTGAAGTAAACTTCAAAATGGTGCGTGTAAAGTGTAAATTTATGTTTTCTTCTTCCAGTCGCTTGTGAGCGTTACATTTTTCGTGGCTTTTCCATGTAATTTACTAAGTCTTAAAATACTGAAAATTTCCCAAAAACCAGAACAAATTTAAATTTGAATGTTTCCAAGATAATAAAGATGTTTTTCTCTCTTGTTTGACATTACTCCGAGTTTTCCACGTCTACTATGAAGCTTTCTGGCATTGAGCCAACCTCGATGACCTCAGTGACCATACTATATCAGCTTCAAGAAATAGCTGGCTGGGTCATTATTTATTTATTTATATAATACACAAGAGTGTGCCACAAGGAAGAACAAAAAAAAAAACAAAAAAAAGAACACAGGGTGGGATTGGATCACTTCGTCCCTTGCTGGATGATTAAGGTCGCTCTCCATCTCCAAGAAGTGAGTGGAACTCCACCGAAATCCTTTTCCCTTACCCGAACGCAGAGGAATGTAAGCAATCACCAGGGCTTGGCTGACCAACTTAACCCCAGACGGACGAATCCGCCGGGGACCCTGGGCGAGCGAGAAGGGGGGATCTCAAGGCAGAGTGCTCACTGGTCTTCGATCTCCTCAAACGGCTGTCCAAGCTAGGAGAAATTTCCAAACCCTTGAATAGATTGGTAGACTGTAAAAAGGCTCGTTAACTGCAAAACATCTGTCCAAAACACAAAATTCTTCAAAAAAACTAGCTTACATCCTTCTAAAAAATTGTCTCGACATGCATGGCTCAATCTCCATACTAGGCATATAGATCTGGCAGAATCAATCACGTATCTGCGTGCCATAAGTCACTAGTGGTGATAAGATGGGGCATCAATCACCAAGCGCGACGACAAACGCAAATCTAACGCACATATCCAGCAAAAGAAGACCACACAGTGCGCATGAAAGTAAAATTCATGGATTCCTTCAAATTTGCTCGAATCGTTGGTAAACTGACTTGCTCAAAAGTTCCAAAAATGTAGCAATCGTACAAACTGTTTCCACAGTTAGAAATTTGTGCAAGATTAGCGTATGTTCTTGTGAGTAGTTGAAATCTAGTGTTTAGAAGTCAACTATGTTCAAAGTCTGCATAACGTCTATGGTGCCTAGCTTTTTGCGAAATTCTAAAGAGTTTTTGCAAGAAGTTATCTCATTCGGGAGCCGACTAAGCCATCTGGCTGTGCGACAAACGAAAGAGTTGAAGGAATTTGAAAGAGTCCTGTTCCCTAGTTTGCGATATCCCAATGCAAAACCTCCTGTTCGGTTTCCACAAGGCCTGAATACCCAATATTTGCTTGGTCTCAGTCTAGTTTCCAAGCGGATAATGCGAAAACAAAAAATCAAATCATTGCAAATTCTTCTGTATTTTAGACTGCGTAGACCCAAAGCGGATAGTCTCATATTGTAAGTAGGCAAAGACTGAGGATAATCGGATCTAGGATAGCATCTGTAAAAAATTATTCTAGTGAACGCTTTCTGAACCTTCTCTAGCTTTTCCATATTCTTCTTCAAAAAAGGATTCCATACGGGGGACGCGTACTCCAGAAGTGGTAGAACATAAGTCTTGTACAAACGTACTAGGAGGTCTGCATCATTGCTGTGAATATTTCTTAGAATAACAAAGAGGACGGATAGGGCCTTTTTAGTGACTGAATCATACTGTAAAGAAAAACTGAGCTTATCGTCAACAAGAACGCCTAAATCTCTAGTGGCACTGCAATGCTCAAGATCTATTCCGTCGCACACGTACGTGTGAGGTGGACAGTTTCCCAGATGCATGACTTTCGATTTGAGAGCATTAACTGGAAGACCCCACTCTTTAGACCAAAGTACCATCTTGTTTATTGAAGAAGAAACCGCTTCAAATGCTATGTTCGCCTCTGCTTCTTTGTAACAAAAGTAAATTTTTATGTCATCTGCAAAAACCTGAATCTTGACACTGGGATGCGTTTTCAAGAAGGCTGGTAATTCTGCAGTGTAAGTAAGGAAAAGGAGTGGTGACAGTATACCACCTTGGGGCACTCCGCTGCTGCAAGAAAAACGACTTGAAAAACTGTTCCCAACACGGGTAGTTATCCCTCGATCTTTTAGGTAAGATGCTAACCAAGCAAGCAACTGACCGCGTACGCCATAGTTTTCGAGTTTCAAAAGTAACTTAGAGTGTGAAACTCTGTCGAATGCTTTAGATAAATCGAAAAAGACAATGTCCACTGATTCACCTTTATTCATAGCGGTGACCCAGTCATAAAGCGAATCTGAGAGTAGTGCAGTGGTGGATCCACCAGGAAGGAAGCCGTTTTGAACTGTTGGAATCGTATTATAAGCGCTTTACCTTGACATATTCTTGAGAATGAAGTCAGGAGAAGAAAACACTACAAAATCACATACGTGTTCATGCATCTGGCACAATTCTATGAAAATAATCCGGTTTTTGCGAAAAGAACATTTTTTTCTGCAAAAAATTGTCCAAAAAAACAAATCCTATTGATATTGATATTGCAAAACATATACCGTTACCTAAAAAGCGATTTCGAGAACCCTTAGACCTGAGTTTTGGTCTTGGATTGAAGTAGTTGAAAACCTCTAAATCCGAATTTTAATCTTGGTCAAGCATCACCAGTGCTGAACGTCGACTTTGCAACAAACAAAGCATACTACTAAAAAGAGCAACCTCGAAAACCCCTAGATCCGAAATTTGGTCTTGATTGGAGCAAATTCACTCCTGAACTTCGATTTTGAAAGTTTCTTCAAATTTTGCGTTTCATCATGTGGAGCGAACACTAAATGAGGGGGTGGGGCTTGCGATGTCTTGGTCTCCTGAGGAGCCCGTAGCTGTAGCGAGCTCGAATGTGCCTGGCAGGCACATCACTAGGTGCGAGAATATGGCTCGGGTGAGAAACTTCCGCCCCCCCCCCCCTATTACTTAAATCTAATCGCTCAACATTTCTCGATATCAGCACCACACAATCAAAACAGTGTATCATTTTTCTGCTTGTCAGGATAACTAATCACAAATATGAGAAGGTGCGCTTCGCTTTTCCTAGAACCCTTCTCAAACATCTTTATGTTAGCTAGACGTTGACAACAAACTGGACACTACATCAACGGAATAAAGTCTGGCACATGCTGGATCTACAAGGAGACATCACAAGTTCCCTATTCATGTTGTTCCAACATATGCAAACAGTCCATTCCATCCTATTAGTAATGAACGCAATGTTTTCTCTTTATAATTTGCTTTGAGAGTGCCAGAACTTGATTGATTCTTTATCACTTGTCAAAAATTTACCCATCCCAGCATAAAGACGGACAGGATACATGAATTTGAAACAATGAGCATAATGTAATAGAAACTATAATTATCGAAATAAAAGCTTTTCAAGCTGTAATCGGAAGTCTTGCAGAGATTATCTATATAAAATGGCTTGTTCATCAGATTAAGTGAAGAACCTTTAAAATCAATGTATGAGAAGAGGATAGCGGAAGTGAGGAACGAAAAAAGCTTGAGCGTTGGAGTGCATGATTACGAGCTGTCGGTAGAATTTTGTTAGACCCTTCGAGGACTTCGCGAGTTTTGCCGTAGACGAATGTATCGCTCAGCATCAATTATTGCCCCATAGGCTCTGTCAGTGATCTCATTTTGAATCTCTCTTCTTTTCACCTCATCTTGTTCTAGCCTATTGTACATGTCAAAGTAGTTGGCCATAGCAAACAATCCGAAGTTCATGGAGTAGGGGAAGATCCATTCGTATGCCTCGTACACCTTCGAACATTGAGTTTGCTGCAGTCACAAAGAGTGCTATGATTTCTTTACCTTGGAAATGGCGTAAGGCGGATTGCCGTTTGACAGTGATGTTAGTGTGTCGTGGTAACGCTTGAGGAGTCTGAAAAGAAATTCCCGATCATTTCAAAAAATTCGGTGTCAAACTGTAAAGTACTTTTGCCGGAGCATTGTCCAAGAGATAATTAAAAGTGAATGATTCGTTTCGTATAACTCACGCGTTCGTATGGCTCCATCGTTGCTGTCGCGACATTGTGAGCATCAACGTCCGCGCGATGTCTTCAGCGAAATTACCGGTGTGGAGAAGTTGATAGTCAACTATTGCAATGAGCTGGAAAGAGTTCACGAAAGTTCGAAGTTGTTATGAGATGTTGAACCAACGATCTTCATCTTCAGTTCAGAATAAGAAGCAAAATTGAGACCATTGGCATCCTAGTTGCCTCACTCTACAGCCACACTGCAGCAAAAAACCTCTGCGGCGCAAGTTTGATGATTTCACCCATTCAACTTGCGTGGGAACGCTGCGTGGACGATCTCTGGATAGAGAGCTTCGCTCACCTTCCTCATTTCCTTGTCCCATAATAAGTTTGTGGGATTCATGTCGAAGTGGACTGGAGCTGGAGGGACTCCTGATATCAGTTTCGGTGACGGCAGAATCAATGAGATACATTTGAAGCAAACCTAATTCTTTATAAGAGTGATGGGCGCTCGTCGCCGCCTCAAGGCTAAAGTACTCCCTCATTGCTGATACTTTTGATTTGAACAAATCTGGTCGAATCTTCTCAAACATCTGGCAAGCGTCAAACTGCAATTAAGTCATACGTGCACGTACACATGAGAAAATGTGCACTTGACTTCCTTGTGATCAATTTCAAGTATTCCAAAGAAAAAATCATTGCCTGCAAATCTTGGAACTCCTTCTCAAATTTGGAACCTCGTTCAAAGGAAGACACCCACGATTGATCTGCATTGGTGTAGAAATGATGATGGAACCCAGCCAACGCATCCATAACTCTTTCCAACTCAAACGCAAGAGTATAAATGGTTGTAAGAAACTTGTGCAATGTACCTGGATTAATGACAGACCAGGAAAAAGGTCCATCGTTTTTACGCGGTCGCCAAGGTCTTCTAAAGCAATTATTCCCGTCCCTGGTTCTGTGACATCTTCGGCAGCGTAAAATTTTGGCATTGGAAAGTGCGGAATGATATCGTTTCCGTAGTTTCGATAAAATGACACTTCGCACTGCAAGCATGACTTTCACGTCATCTACTTTTATTCTGCATAGTGTAGGACATGCCTTTGTGAGTATGAACAGATTAGCTTCTTTGGCAGCTTCAGGGTCACTATAGTCGTTCGCCTCCCCAATTCTCACATTCTTAGAGACCCGCGGGATCTAGAATTGAGCTTTCACTCAATTATTTTCAATTATACAATCATTTAGTCAGATGGACATGCTCTACACTTCTAATCTAAGAAGACAACCGATCAAATGTGTACTGAAAATTGGACGTGAACAGCAAGGCGATTACTCTGATATTCGTTGCGTACCAGCGGCTTCCTAAGTGGCTTAGCGTACCAGCGGCGTTCTGTAAGGGTGCTATCAGCGGCGTACCGTTGTGTCGACGAGCGGCGTCCCGTCAACGCAAGCAAGCGGCGTTCCATCACATTACCTCACGCTGTAATCACAAGTAGTACCCCCATGGGATATGACGCAGTGGTTGGGCTGTCTCAGCATGTATGGGGCTGGCTAACAATTCTGGGTATTTGACGTTTAAGTTATTCTTATTGAGTCGAACTGAGTGATCTCCTGGTTTCGAACAGCGAAGTCCATCGATCGAACTAATGGGATTTTTCTGCGCTAATTTCAGCTTAATAAAATTTGTCGGAATGGCAATTTCCAAACCAGCGCTGCAATCAGTATAACCAAAAATCGAGTGAAATTGCGGTCATCCAATGAAGCGGATACTCCTGGCGTTCCAGCGGCGTACCATTCTCCCACTAGCGGAGTTCCACAGCGTACGAGCGGCGTGCGATTGCCCTACCAGCGGCGTTTGGGTGTTCCGCTCAGATGAGCATCGAACGCCGCTGGTACGCAACGAAAGCAGAGTGTCCAAAGATGAGCAGAAAAGCTTAATGTAGTATAGACCTTCATAAAAATGGACGTGGGGTAATCTTGTCCTTCTTCTACATTTTTCCAATCCAGGTGCACACGTACGATCTTTGAAAAAAAGCTTCTATTGTCCCCCTGGATTGCAAATGTGTAGCTGACATCTTTGTCAAAGTTGGCGTGTGGAAAGCACAGGCGCAGAAGCAATTCAACTCGTCCTGTTTCTTCTCCTGTTAGCCCTTCGTGGACAGCCATGAACCTATAAACGTTACAAAATGGAACTCACAACGCAATAGTATAGCTTCCTTATCTCACTAAAAATGAGTGGTTAAGAAAAGCTCTGTGAAAGTAAATACAAAAAAGGAGGAAGCAGCAGAAACTGCGATCACGGACGTACTCAGACATTCGCGGTTGAGTCGCGCAGAACAAAACGAGGT
This sequence comes from Cylicocyclus nassatus, assembly GCA_958299035.1. Classification (NCBI taxonomy): domain Eukaryota; kingdom Metazoa; phylum Nematoda; class Chromadorea; order Rhabditida; family Strongylidae; genus Cylicocyclus; species Cylicocyclus nassatus. The sequence continues at coordinate 31,786,899 of CATQJL010000326.1, forward strand.
GTCGTCATGGAATGCCTGCGCTACTCCCAAAATCGGTGTTAAAATAGGTGTCCTGATTTTATTTCGGGACAAAAGTGCGCGACAAAATCAGGTGTCCCGACGAACCCTTTCCGGACAAAATCGGGACACCTGCGGGAGACAGCATAATGTCCCGGTCACGTTCAGAGGCGGTCAAGTAGATTACATACATATATTTAATACACATATTTACATACATACATAATTTAGATATACCAAGTAGATTTTCCGCTTAATATAGTGTGCTTGCACTGAAGGTGAAATGCGGTAAAATTTGCGCGTGAACAAGTAGCCACGCCCACAACGCCAGCCTTTTGCGCGCGCAATTGACCGGCGTCACAAGAGTAGCTATTTGTTCACGAGCAAATTCTACCGCATTTCACCTTCAATGTAAGCACACTATATCAAGAGGAAAATCTACTCGACTGTGCGCCCTTATTAACAGGTTTTTGCGTCCTTTGTGGCCTCTCTCACTTAAGGCCACGAATCAAAAGTTTTTATCATATTTCGTCTTCTAAATCAATTGAGGTAACAAAGCTTGCTTACACTTGGTATTATTCTCCTAGAGGTTGCTATAAACAGTAAATCAAATTCAAGCCCGAAAAATTGCATTCCGCAAATTTGCTGACAAGCGAATGGTCAGAAGTCGAAGTGGCCAATCCATACAAGCTGTATACCATTCGATGCAGCATAGAATGTTGATTTCAAATCTGTCTTCCATATCTGCAGAGCGCCTTTGTAGGCGAAGTTATGGGCAGCTTTACTGCGAAAAAATCGTAAACAAAAATTGCGAAATTAGGCACATTATTGCTTTTTCAGCTCACCTCCAGGTATGGGTCATATGAAGTGATCTACTTGCATGTTTTGGTCCAACACTGAGCCGAGAATGGCTTTGTACGGCCAAGTTTGCACTTCACACGCACAATTTCTTAGCAAAATAATGGCCTTCAAAGGCTTATAATTCCGTCCACAAGAGCGCTCTGCAGATAACGAAGACAGATTTAGAGTCAGCTTTTTATGCTGCATTTAAAGGTATGCAGCTTGTATGGATTGGCCACTTCGACTTCTGACCATTTCCTTGTGAGCCAAAAAGTCCTAAGACATTCTGATAGAGATCAAGAAAAAGAGCGCCCACCTTCGATCTTGAACAGAAGCAGAGATCTTCACCAGGTTTGCTATTTTGAATACGCGGCCCGGTCTGAAATAACTAATCGGGACGAGACTAAAATGATGACTCTTGCCGGTGCAACGATTTTGGTGCGAACGTCCATTTTGAGGGCGGATCTCCTGCGCGACTCAACTGCGAATGTCTGAGTAAAGGATGTTCGTCGACGACAGCTCCGATTGGTGTAATCACACCATTGCGCGAGTGCGTTCTTGGATCCTTTCCAGCTTTACAGTACACTGCAGCGCGCGGGGAATTTTCAGCTGGCACCATCCATGTCCTATAACCTCCCTCGTTATTTAAGCGTTTCTCATTTCTTTTTTTTTCATGAAATCCATTTTAGGCACCTATTCCTCCTTCCTTTCGCACCCATTCCTCCTTCCTTTCATGCCTGTTCAACCGTTGGATATATCCTACAAGTTCTAAAGTATGTATCCGTGGCATCATCCATGGGTATTTCCTCCACACACGCAACGCCGCTCGGATTGCCCTTGCAAGCTCAAAGGAACACCTGATCAATGAGATTTTTCGCTTTACTCCTTTTGCTATTTTTTCTGAATAGTTCTTTTTCTCGTAGGAAGACGTCCTCTGAACATGGCCAGTGGTAATATCTCCTCCATGACGAAGGCGGTCGCCCAAATAGGTTGACAGCATGCAAGACTGACGCGCACGCGGCGCGCGGGCAATTGTCAACCAAGGGTCGCGCGCACGCTCGCGTGAATGACCGTTGACCGAGCGTGCGTGCGCCCTGTGGTTGACAACTGCGCGCGCGCCGCAGCTTTGCATGTTTTCAACCTATTTGGGCGACCGCCTTCGTCTTGGAGCAAATATTAACTTACGTGTTTCGTTCTGTGCTGTTGTGTTTGTTGAACTTTTTAAGTCTGGTCAAGTGAATGCGCGTCCGTCTTTGTGGAACATTCTTAGATCAAGTTATGTTGGGTATTGGAAATTTCTGGTTGCATTCACCTGACCAGAAGAATTCGACAAATTTACATATCAGCAAACGATCGGCCATAGGTTGCCTAGAATTAGTGCCAGGTTTGCGATTGTTGCCGTTGTTGACAGGATGCTAATAGCAAGGAATGCAAAGAACATGCGTAATCACAACAAATGCAATTTTCTCATGAAATCTGGGGATCAGCAAGTCAACACTGGCAAACTGGAAGTTGGCAACCTGTGGCCGATGGTCCAAGTAGGCCATGCTTAGATAGCGCCACCTTTTGGAACCCTGCACTATAGAAATTGAAAAAAAATTAGAAAACAACGGTTAAAGAGCCATAGTTTTTCACGGAAGGCTTAATAGTAGCTAAACCCCAGCGTTGCATGATCTACACAAAGGACTTGTGGGATATTCGATATTCCATTCCTCCTGAAATGAAAATCAGAGAAAAAGGGATTAAAAGGGCATAAATAACAAAGAAGGTTATAGGACAGGAATGCTGCGAGGTGCAAGTTCCCCGCGCGCTGCAGCACACTGTAAAGCTGGAAAGGCTCCAAAAACGCATGCGCGCGATGGTGTGATTGCACGAGTCGGGGCTGTCGTCGACGAACATCCTTTAAGTCTAGATAGATAATTTTCGTTTGCAATCTCGTAGAATAGTGCAGGAGATGTTGATAATGTGATTGTTCAAAAGAACAGTGCAATGAAAGCTGTAGAATATGCCAACCAAGAGGTGCTTGCCATGCACTGGCTCAGAAGAGCTTACTATAGTCGCATCGCGCTAATTCTCAGGAGTTGAACTGGGGTGTGGGAACTTAGGAACCCGAGCCTAATTAGCTCGATTCGGGGAGTGTCTGCAGGATACAGTCATGCTCGTTGTCTCCGATTGCTCCCTATGACGTCGCGACAATCTTAGCTCCGCCTCTTAAGAGTCTGTTTTGGAACTTGGCCAAGGAACGCTGAAAATCCCAATTGAACTACAGGTCACTGAGACTGGCTCTTAGCCAGCAGCCTTTAAAATGATCGTACGAAGGTGAACTTAAAGGCAGTGGACAGGCAAAATGGACCCCTGTCAGATTTTGGTAGTTTCGGGTAGTGGACCCCCCAAGTACACCGTAGCCCCAACCCCAACTTCCAATTGATGCGCTAAGTCCTGAAAAAAGCGCTTCAAACTTCCACCAATAACGCCCACTCAATGCAAGTGGGCGGGACTGGTGGAGTTTTGAAGCGTTTTTTTTCAGGACTTAGCGCATGAATTGGAATGTGGGGTTGGGGCTACGGTGTACTTGGGGGGTCCACTACCCGAAACTACCAAAATCTGACAGGGGTCCATTTTGCCTGTCCGCTGCCTTTAAAGGCAGTGTCCGGGCAAAAACTCGATTTTGAGGTTTTGTGCTTATCTGGGCCAATTCGCTATGCTGAATCCGAAAATCCACATTGGAAAGCGCGAAAACAACGAAAAAGGGCTCTAACACTGGAGGGTAATCAGCAAGTGGGCGGGGTCTTCCCCACTGTAAAAGCTCCCAGCTTCAGGGGCGATCTTTTTGATTCCGGTTTTAAGTCATTCGTTTGCCCTTGATCGGTAGTGATGTCAGGGCGGCTAACGGATTCGAGAAAGTTGTTCTGGAAGCTGGAACCGTGAACTCATAGTGGGGAAAACCCCGCCCACCTGCTACTTTCCGCCTGCGTTGAATCCTTTTTCGCCGTTTCCGCGCTCTTCAGTGTGGATTTTCGGATTCAGCATAGCGAATAGGCCCGGGTAAGCACAAAATCTCAAAATCGTGTTCTTGCCCGGACACTGCCTTTAAGCTCAAACGAATGAGTTAAACCGTGCCGTTATCGTTGGATTTTGCCGTTGGGATTTTCTGCATTCCTTGGCCAGGTTCCAGCACAGGCTTTCGAGGGGCGGAGCTTAGATTGTCGCCATGTTCAAGGAAGCAATCGGAGACAGCGAGCAGGACTGTATCCTGCAGGCATCCCCAAATCGCGCTAATTAGGTTCGGGTTACTAAGTCCTCGGTGAACTGTGGTGTACGACTTGATGTCATTCACGAAACGATAAGATACATTGGCTTATCAAACCTGGTATGACAAGTCTACTGCAAGTGCATTTGTCCTACCTACAATAAGCACGACAAGAGTGCTCAAACACACATTTCAACAACGTCATTTCTTCTCACCAAGAACTGTAAAAGGACTAAGCGCTTGAAAGAGTGCGTCTTGACATAACACCTCTGTGCCAACTTCGTCGGCACCTTCCTTGCAACCATATTATTACTTCTGCCTACCGTAAAGGTCATGCTATGAGCATAAACTGTGTGATATGAACATGTTATTGCGCAGATGTTTGTGATGTTACTTTGACACGCCTATAATCTACAGCATTCTACCACTGCACTCATAGGTGCACGTCGTCTGTTCATAAAGCTTATTAACTAATGTGTTTCATATAACACACTCCAAAAGGCGCTATTTCGCCTAAGGCTACAGTAGAGCCTAGAATCACCGATACATTTTGGTGCATCGACCAAATACAGAGGCCGACACAGTGCTTCTCTACAATAGCAGCACAAAGGGACACCTCGTAATGAAGCTGTTTCCCAGCCTCTACAAACAAGTTAGAAGGCAAACCAAGAACCTCACGGAAGTACTGCAAGAGTACGCTTAAACGATGAGAAAACAATACTTCCAGCTGACGAAAAACTACGACGAAGGATATGCGTCTACAATCTGCGCCAGTATGCGCGAATTATCAGGGAAGTCGATGTCGCCAAACAGTCACAAATGAGGACTGATGTGCTAGAAAAACTTCACAAAGGCGAAGAATCCATCGTAGTAAGGAAAGGATGACAATGGAAATGGAGGAGCTCGATAAAGAGATAAGATTTTGTGAATTCATCGCTAATGCTCAAGTGCTTATCTACGACGTGCAATGCCGCATGGCAGAATTTGAAGTGGAGATCGAAAACATAGAATGCAGGAAGATTTTAGCCTCAATAAAATGTGCAAGTAGGAACGAAAAAGAAAGTAAGGAAGGGACAAACTTTAAATCCAAAAAACCAGCCATTTCAAACTTCAGTACGATAGCTTCGACAACGCGACAAAAGCGGAAGCGGAAAATTTATCGCAGATAAAGTCAGAGGAAACAATAAAAGGAAGCAAAACGTCGAGTAGCACTGATGATCAACACAACGACATGACCCTTTCTGTTCGTAACGTGGCGGCTCTGCAGGTCACGACGCTTCCGGCAACTATTGAAAATGAAACAGTTGTCTCCAATGAGAAGTACCTTCCAGCTCCATTTTCAAGCAGGATTACTGTGCAGAACGAAAGTATCTCTGAAATTATGTTTTTATCACTGTGCGTTATTAAATGTACTAATCACAGCAATTTCGCCTGCTTATCCCGACCACCTGTTGTCGCCAGGTCCGCTCACACTTCGCGGATCTCAACACAGTCAAAGCGGTGGACGCCCACTACGCTACCCCGACAAATACTGGATCTATATACTTATTCAATTGAATTGTGTATTTTTATGTGTTGCTCATTTTGCTGTTTCTCATTCATTCCTCGTTGGCCGGAGTGCCAACTTTGTCGGCACCTCCCTTGCAACCATATCATTACTTCTGCCTGATCACCGTAAAGGTCATGCTATGAGCATAACCTGCTGTGTTATGAATATGTTATTGCCTAGATGTTTGTGATGTTACTTTGACACGCCTATCTACAGCATTCTACCAGTGCACTCATAGATGCAGGTCATCCATTCATAGCTTATTATTTATTTATTTATTTATTTGAATGCGCCACAGGCGCGCCATAGTGTCGGGTTAGTAACCAACAGATTCTTGAGAACAAAAATCAGTGTTAGAAATACACAAACTCAGAGACAAGAAAGGCTTGATGCAGAAAAATAAAATAGCTTTTTTTGAGACCATTCGCCACTCTAGGTTAACTAATGAATGATAGAACACAAGGACTAACTATCAGAAGCGCTGCCATAAAGGATATTCATATGAGTCTGCGCATGCCACCCTCGCTGACCAGCAAGCGACCTACATTCAAGGAGTATGACGGAGACTATGAAAAGGGCATGCTAGCGCGACAAACTAGGCAACCCTAGTACAACCGAACATACTGGATGAGCCACAAACTCAATAGGAAAACTGGAAATATGCTCGGTAAAAAATGTTTCGGGCAGTCTCCTTAGGTTAGCCTTATGTACCAGGAAGAAAAGAAAAATTAGACCCAGAACGACAAATATGTCTCAGTCGAATTGAACTGACACATCATCAAACCAAAGATCAAACAATACGAAACGGCATCTATCTTACACTCTTACAAAAGGAAAGGTAGTAAGGCAAATAAAAGAACTGGAAGTCGATCATGCGTTGTCAACGTATACTGGACGACACAACTTGAGTCCGCCGAGAAGCGGGATCTAAAAAGGAAACCGAGAAAAACAACTACAAACTAAAGAGAAAGCTAAACTCCCAAGCTTATCGCAGATGAAAAAGACGGGGCAAGAAAGAAGATGTAAAGCAGTCAGCCGAATTTAACCATTTTCTGAAAAAAAAGAGGAGAAGAAAAAACGGATTGAAATAAACGAAAGACACACCTTGTAAAAGAGACCCTACATCTAAAAGTATTCAGACTCGTCAATGCCTAACAAACTCAAAAAGTCGCATTCCAAAAGCTTTTTTCTAAACAATTTTGAGTTAACAGAAGAGATGACAGAGTCAGGCAATTTTTGCATCCAACGTGCAGTACGAACAAAAAAGGAGTTATAAAAAAGCTTGTTCAATTTTGTTGATCCTATTGAATCAGCACAGTAAAAATTAAACCTACCTGTACGTCCGTGGCAGGGCTTCCAAACCCAAAATTCACTAGGCAAAAGCTTAGTCTCGAGACGTAATATTTGGAAGGCAAGTACTAAATCAGCAACAACCCTTCGGTAAAGCAGGCTATGGAGCTTGAAGCGGGCCAACCTACTTCTATAGGACGGGAGGGCAGCTGGGTAATCGTCGTTAGGCATAAGTCTATAGAAAAGGATACGAGTAAAAGTCATCTGAACTCTTTCCAAAGTCAAGATATCCCTCTTTATATATGGACTCCAAACTTGGCTAGCATATTCTAAATGCGGGAGGACATAAGCCATATACATTCTGATGTAAACTTTCTCATCAACATGCTTCAAGTTACGTAGCAAGAGGAAGAGTCTGTGCAGGGCTGCACGTGCTATTTTCTCGATATGGGATCTAAATCGAAGCTCTTGGTCAACTAGCACCCCAAGATCTCTTATTAGTCCAGGCCTAAAAAGAGAGGTACCAGAATGCTCGTATTTCTCAAAGGTGCAATCATTCTCCTTTCTTTTGGAGATTGTCAGGCAGGCACTTTTTGTTAGGTTAACGTCAATACTGTTAAGAGAGGCCCAATTCAGAATATTCTGCAGGCAGTCTCTAAGGGCTTGTGTAACTTCACCTCTATCAGCATCAACATAGGATGTAAACACTTTAATGTCATCAGCATAGGCCATAACCTTAACTCTGCAGTCTGTAGTTAAGAGTCCAGGAAGGTCACTTGTGTAAATATTGAAAAGTACAGGGGACAATACACCACCTTGTGGCACTCCACTAGTTGCTGAGTAGAAGGAAGAGTCAGCAGAATTACAGCGGACGGAAAAAGTCCTATTGGACAGATAAGATGAGAGCCATTTCAAAACAGTTCCACGAATTCCTACTTGGAAAAGCTTATCAAGCAGTTTGGGAATGTCTACTCTGTCAAAGGCTTTAGACAGATCAAAATAAAGAACATCGGTAAATCGATTTTGAGATAAAGCTTTTTTCCAGTGATGTTCACAGACCAATAATTGAAGGGTGGTCGAAGAGCCTTCGATAAACCCAAACTGTTCAACTGGAATGAGATGGTTTTGTGCACAAAATGCCAACAACTTCCTTCTAACAATATTATATAATGTGTTCTATATAACACCAAAAGGCGCTATTTCGCTTCAGGCTACAGTAGAGCCTAGACGATACAACCCCCGTCAATTTTGTTTTGACATTCTTTCCTCAAATCTACCATGGGAAACTAGATTAATAACTTATATATAAAGCTGAATGTCTGTTTGTCTGTCTGTCTGTCTGTCTGTATGTCTGTCTGTCTGTACGTATGTTCCGAATAGAAAGTTCCATTTCTGAACCGATCCGGACCAAACTTGGCACACAGACACATCGGGCCCCGGCGGGTGTCAGCCACTTTTCGTCATCGATCGATATCGATTTTATCGATTTTTTGCAAAATTTGAGCTACGGGGCTGGGAGTTGGCACAGGGGGTAATCGAGCATGCTAATTACGAATATAATAATGACAGGGCACGGCGGAGCCGGGTAAGTCAACTAGTACCCCATAAACAGAAGCGATAGTTTTTGCCGAGTTCAAATTTACTTAAACGTTGGTGTAGAAGTGCACAAATATTTCCTTAGGGAGTGCCATCTCGATTTTCCTTGATGGTAGATATCAGAGTAACCATTAGATTCAAACAATCATTGAGAGTATTGCCCACTTGCACATGGGTACTACTTTGTTCATGGTATTATGTAAATAAAAGTGACTGTTGCTGTATACGGTGCACGTGAGCATCGCAAGATAAGGAGGTTGATATGAACATGTTCGGTTTGACATGAATGGATATTGTGAGTCTTCCACAAGCAAAGACTTTGCTGAGCATTTTGCAAAGGATTTTATATTAATGGCTATGCTACAAGTTCCTGCATATGGCTTTTCTCCTAGTGCCCTTTCGTTCATCTAGCCTAGACGTTTATCGCCACTGAGAATGGGAGCGAGCGGTAGCTATTCCGCAGTTTTCCATCAAAATTCTGATTTCGACGACAACTTAGTTCACTTACATTACTTTGATATACAAATTCCTCTAATTATAAAGGGTACGAGCGTCAACGGCAAATTATAGCTAAACACAAATTCGCTGCTGAAATTCTCGAGTTTTTACGATTAAGAATTTTCGAAAATGCATAATTCAAAAAAAATCCGAGGGTCAATCAAAGTTTCGTTTCCAGAAAATTTGGTGACAATGGCAGCAAGTGCCAGCAGTTCATCACGCGGTGTTTCAATAGAAAGGATAGGAAGTAAGTTATTCACTTTTCACATCGGACAAATAGTAGGCAAGCTTGTTCAATACATAGTTATTTTAGCTCGACTCTATCTGTGATCATTCAAATTTGTTTATGCACTAGAAGCTATGAAGGTTTTTTGAAGGCAAAAATTGAACGTGCACTTTGGATAAAATGAGTTGCCAAAATCTTACTAGCCCTCAAGTAATGCGACCAAGTATGATGTATTTTTTATTTATTTTTCCAATAAAATGCTCTGCGATTGTCATTGCACCATTAAAGAGCTAGAAAAAGTATTACGGCTATTTGTCCTACTTGCACATTCACTTTTTTGCTTCAATAAGCGCTCATAACTCATCGTCCATAAACGCGCTGTAGATGAGAAGGGCAGATTTGGAATCAGCAATTTATGCCCTTCAAGGATACGTCCCATCTAAAAAGGTCACTTCGACTAAACATGCATTCCTTGTAAGTGACCAAAGTTACCTTATTTAATCTCCGAAAATCCCATTCATCGCTAACGAGTAGATAAGAAACATTTGCGCAACATTTTTGTCTTATTCTGTACATCTCCAAGCAGAGGAGCCTCGTAAGCTGATGTGTGAAATTACACACTACCTCCCTTTGCAGTTTGAATAGTGGTTGTTATTCCATTTTTTACAATTCTTGTGAGGGACATTTAAATTTATTTTTTAAGCTAACATTAAAGTAAAAAGAAACACTAGAACTGGCTTAAGAAGTGTTCGGGAACACTAATCTATTTCTAGCTCCCTTGTGGATGTAGTGAGCAATCACATATTAGCTAGCAATCTCCACTATGCTTCTGAGGTATTTTGAAACCAAATTTCTCAGGTGTACGTGTTGCTTCAATCAGCCAATTCTGCGATCATCTGACATGCAAAAACGGCGAGCCGGAGTTCAGGTAATTGCCGAATTCTGCCTATTTGCCTTTTCCTTGTCAGTGTAATGTTTTAGCTCATCAAATACAAGTTGCGTTTGCTATCACAATCCTGCGGATTATCCGTATCATATATGCAAATCGCTCTATACCCGAAATAGTCCTACCTATACCGAGTCATCGCAGGCACTGCGAAATTCTGGCATGGACAGGGAGCGGAGGCATAAAGTAAGTTGGTTTGGATCGTAGCGTCATTAGAGATTCTCCTCGGAATCTCAACTTCTACTATCACAGTCTGCATGGTTTCCAGAATTCGTTCTCATTCCTTGGTCTGACTATTCCATCGTCAACCGTCACGTACATCGTCATAGGTCTCCTTATTGGGGCAATTTTACTGACGGCGATAATTCTGGTGGTCGGAAACCGAAGGAGGCAAAAACGACGCGAGGATAATACTCGTCAAAGACAAACTGCTCACGAAGCCCTGCTGATGCAGCGAGCCGATGACGATCGATATCTACCCTCTGTGTGAGAGTCTATCCATGTAGAAAATAGTATATAACTTCCACATTTTCTGCACATTGTGACACTCGCAGGGCTGTACCGACTCGAATCAAATCTAGCTTTATCTCCGTCAACGATAACATATTCAAGTGCTTTATTGCTAGTCACTCCTACACACTAGGTTTCCTTGAATTCTCGTCACAACATGTACACGTCACTGCGCCGTCTGATACGGGCTACAAAGATTTCACAGTTGATACTGATAGGTTCTTACCTCCGTATTTCATTAGGGCTCGCAGTCAGAATAGCACAGCGATCCATTTGAGTCAAGTCTATAGATTGCTAGTAGTGCATAGTATCAACGTTTGTTATTCTTTTCATTAGCTTTCACTTCACCGCAATAACAATCATCGGGTAATGACCGAACTACGTCGATTTCCGCTAAAATGTTGTTCTCGGACTATATCCCATGATCATGTATCCCGGACTTCAAAATTCTGTTTCTACCTAGCTTATCAGTCATTGATGGTTTCTCAAAATCATTGCGGGTTTTTCTTTATACATTAGATGTACTTGTTCTGTATATTTCTTGATGATTAGTTACCGTATATCTCTCATCCTTACAAGTTATTGCTCCAAAATCTCATGAAATTTGCATATAATGAAGTTTCTAGAAGTATGTTGCTTTGTGAAAGATGAGTCAACGAAGGGCTAACTGCAGCCACTGAATGGCAATACTCAGCTGATATAATATCATTGCAAAGATTCCGAATTTCTACAAGGAAAACAAGTTCCCTATTCGTGTTTTTCGAACTTATGCAAGCAGCTCCATTGCCCGTATTAGTAATGAACGCAATGGTTTTTTTACAGTTTGCTTTGAGAATGCCAGAACTTGATTGAGTCTTTATCACGAATTGTCAAAAAATTTACCCATTCCAATATAAAGACAGATAGGATACATGAATTTGACAATGAGCATAATTTGTAATAAAAAATATAATTATCGAAATAAAAGCTTTTCAAGCTATTCCATGCTGCACATTTTTCACTGAATAACACGTGTTGAAGAGGTAATCGCAAGTCTTGCAGATATCAACAATGTAAAATGGCTTGTTCATCAGATTAAGTGAAGCACCTTAAAAATCAATGCATGAGAAGAGGGCTATAGCGGAAGTGCGGAACAAAAAGACTTTGAGCGTTAAAGTGCATGGCAAGATTTTAATTGCTGTCGGTAGAATTTTCTTAGACCCTTCGAGGCCTTCGCGAATTCTGCCGTAGACGAATGTATCGCTCAGCATCAATTATTGCCCCATAGGCTCTGTCAGTGATCTCATTTTGAATCTCTCTTCTTTTCACCTCATCTTGTTCTAGCCTATTGTACATGTCAAAGTAGTTGGCCATAGCAAACAATCCGAAGTTCATGGAGTAGGGGAAGATCCATTCGTATGCCTCGTACACCTTCGAACATTGAGTTTGCTGCAGTCACAAAGAGTGCTATGATTTCTTTACCTTGGAAATGGCGTAAGGCGGATTGCCGTTTGACAGTGATGTTAGTGTGTCGTGGTAACGCTTGAGGAGTCTGAAAAGAAATTCCCGATCATTTCAAAAAATTCGGTGTCAAACTGTAAAGTACTTTTGCCGGAGCATTGCCCAAGAGATAATGAAAAGTGAATTCAATCCATTCCGTATAACTCACGCATTCGTATGGTTCCATCGTTGCTGTCTCGACATCGTGAGCGTCAACGTTCGCGCGATGTCTTCAGCGAAATTACCGGTGTGGAGGAGTTGATAGTCAATTATTGCAATGAGCTGGAAAGAGTTCACGAAAGTTCGAAGTTGTTATGAGATGTTCGCCGTTGAGAACCAACGATTTTCATCTTCAGTTTAGAATAAGAAACAAAATTGAGACCATTGGCATCCTAGTTGCTTCACTCTATAGCCACACTGCAGCAAAAAACCTCAGCAGCGCAAGCTTTTGATGATTTCCCCTATTCAACTTGCGTGGGAACGCTGCATGGACGATCACAGTGTCTGGATAGAGAGATTTGCTCACCTTTCTCATTTCCTTGTCCCATAATAGGTTTGTGGGATTCATGTCGAAGTGGACTGGAGCTGGAGGGACTCCTGATATCAGTTTTGGTGACAGCAGAGTCGCGATGAAAATGAGATGCAGTTGAAACGAACCTAATTCTTTATAAGAGTAATGAGCGCTCGTCGCCGCTTCAAGGCTAAAGTATTCCTTCAGCGCTGACACTTTTGACTTGAACAAATCTGGTCGAATCTTCTCAAACATCTGGGAAGCGCCAAACTGCAATTAAGGCATACGTGCAGCACACATGAAAAAATGTGCACTCGACTTCTTTGTGAACAATTTTTTGGTAGTCAAATGCTTCAAACAAAAAAAAATCATTGCCTGCACATCCTGGAACTCTTTCTCGATTTCGGAAACTCTGTCAAAAGAAGACACCCACGACTGATCTTCCTTGGTGTAGAAATGATGATGGAACCCAGCCAACGCATCCATAACTGTTTCCAACTCAAATGCAAGAGTGAAAATGGTTGTAAGAAACTTGTATAATGTACCTGGATTAATGACAGACCGGGAAAAAGGTCCATCGTTTTTACGCGGTCGCTAAGGTCTTCTAAAGCAATAATTCCCGTCCCTGGTTCTGTGACATCTTCGGCAGCGTAAAATTTTGGCATTGGAAAGTGCGGAATGATATCATTTCCATAGTTTCGATAAAATGACACTTCGTACTGCAAGCATAACTTTCACGTCATCTACTTTTATTCTGCATATTGTAGGGCATGCCTTTGTGAGTATGAGCAGACATTCAGCTTCTTTGGCAGCTTCAAGGTCACTATAGTCGTTCGCCTCCCCAAATCTCACATTTTCGGAAACCCGTGGGATCTAGAATTGAGTTTTCATTTAGTTACTTTCAATTATACGGTTATTTAGTCATATGGACATGATCTATGCTTCTTATCTAAGACAACCGTAATCAAAAGTGTCAATAGGTGGACGTGAACAGCAAGGCCATTTGTGCAAAATGAGCAGAAAAACATAATGTGATCTAGACCTTCATAAAAATGGACGTGGGGTGATCTTGTCCTTCTTCTACATTCTTCCAATCCAGGTGCACACGTACGATCTTTGACCAGAAGCTTCTGTTGTCTGCTTGGATTACAAATGTGCAGCTGACATCTTTGTCAAAGTTGGTGTGCGGAAAGCATTGTCGCAGAAGCGATTTGACTCGTCCTGTTTCTTCCTCTGTTAGCCCTTCGTGGACAGCCATGGACCTACAGACTTTACAAAATGAAGTTCACAACGCAGTAGTATAAGGCCTTTTTCCTCTGGAAATAAGTATTTGAAAAAGCTCTAAGGAAGTACAAAAAGTTGGAAGCTGCAAATCGAGATTTCGATCACGGACATAAGTTGAGATAGACAAATTTCGTTTGCGATCGTGTAGACAGATATTAAGGAGATGACGATAGTGTGGGCAAATACAGAGCAAAGAACTATAAAAGATGTCAAGAAGTGCCTGATGCACTGACTCAGAAGGGCTTGCTATAGACGGCATGGTGCTACTTCTCAGTAAGAGAACTGTGGTGCATGACCTGATGTCATTTACGAGACGATAAGATACATTGGCTTATCAAACCTGGTATGACAAGTCTACTGCAAGTGCATTTGCCTTACCTACAATAAGCACAACAAGAATACTCAAACACACATGTCATTTCTTCTAAGAAAGGATTTTTAAAGAACTAAGCATTTGAAGGGAAAGCGCGCGTCTTGACACAGCACTCCTGTCAATTTTTGCTTCCACATTTTTTTCTCCCAATTTATCATGGAGAACTGGACTTATATACTATAGGCATAGGCGGTAATTTTTGGTGAGTTCAAATTTATTCAAGTGTTGGTATGTGCACAAATATTCGCTCAGAGAGTGGCATCTCGATTTGCCTTATGGCAGATATCAGAGCAACCATTAAATTCAAACAATCAATGAGAGTATTGCCCACTTGCACATGGGTACTATTTTGTTCATGGTATTATGTAAATAGAAGTGACTGTTGCTGTATTCGGTGCACGTGAGCACTGCAAGATAAGAAAGTTGATACGAACATGTTCGGTTTGACATGAATGGATCTTTGCTGAGCAGGTGCAGAAGATTCTTATGTTAACGACTTTGCTACAAGTCCCTGCATATGGCCTTTTTTCTGATGCCCTTTCTTTCTTCTAACCTCCACGTTTATCTTCACTGAGAAAGTTGAGAGCAAGCGGTAGCTATTAGGCAATTTTCCACGAATGAACAGTGTGAATGCGGGGACGGCTGCAACCCAATCCGACCGCAAAGCGTCTCTTCCGCCAAAGTTCTCAAATGGTAATCGAGCGCCTTCAACGCTTCTAATGGATAACAAACAGCACGGCATTGCTTCTCCTTCGGATATAGTTTCCGGATGGGACTGCCAGTACTCATGAGTTCATCGCTGCCGACCTGCACATCATCCGCTGCTTTCAACGTACCAGTCGCTACCGAGGATGCGGAAGCCGTTCATAATTATGAGAGGAATTGTCATGCTCATATCGCCGCACCAGGTGACTACCTACAGTCATCTTTCAGCAATCCGGCGAATATGTGCTATGCATCCAAATCCACCACTTCTAACCCGTACATGCAATATCAGATGGCAGCTGGAGCCCATCTGGCGTACTTCAGTAAGTCAAAAAAGAATAACTAGGAAGAAAATGTAATAATCCTTTGCAGACACCATTATGCGCACAAACCAAACCACTAAAGATTGCAGCATAACTCTTCGATCACAGCAGCACAGAAGAAAGCCGCGAGTTCTGTTTACACAGCGCCAAGTAGGTTCACTACCGTATAGGGTCATGCCACTGCTGTCAACTGACAATCAGTCAAACACAGATAGTTGATAGTTGATACTAGACCAGTACATGGCTGGTTTTAGGTGAACGAGCTGGAAGAGCGTTTCAAAAAGCAACGCTACGTAACCGCAAGCGAAAGGGAGGAGCTAGCTAACATATTAGGGCTAAGTGCCACTCAGGTGAGCTGGCGACTACATGTCATCGTTATATTTCAGCAAACAGATCAAAAAGGCGAGAAGATTTGCCCGAGCCACATTGGGATTATGCTAAAACGAAATTGCTGTAATATCGCACCCATAATTTGCAAATTTACCCCGTAGTTATCGAAATACAAGTAAATAATAATTTTTCATTCATTTTTTACGAGCACCCCTCATTTGTGGTACTGCAAGCAACAAATATTATCCCAATTGTCTTCCATCATAGACTTATCATTTTGCAAGATAGTAATCAGACACGATCTTAAATCATTTGCACAAGTCTGACTTTTATACAGGGTGTCCCAAAAAATGTGCACATTGTTTGATTGTAAATAACTCTCTTGTGATGAAGTGTTTCGAGAAGCTCTGGGTACCATTTTGTAGAGCGAGGTTCAACTTAGATTACAGTGTTGAGCGAATCGCTGATCGCTCATTCTTACTGTAGGATTACGGTAGAAACTTTGAAGAGGGTTTTAAGCCATGAAAGGCTATATTTTGTTCCAAAAAAGGAACAAAACAACCTGAAAACTCTCACACTGGGCTAATTAGAGTTGCTGATTCTAAATGTGAAGTTTGCAGTTTTTCTTAATGCTTCATCAAAAAATTATGCGAGGTAAGCAATAGCGGCCAATTTTTCAATGTTTTTGAAAAGTGCGGGTACACCGTTTAGAAAGCATCGCAGCCTTGTAAAGAGTAGGGTATTGAATTCAGCGTCCATGAAAACCCTATTATACAAGTTTCCACATTTTTTTAAAAATTTTTTTGAAACGGCCCCTTTTTTCACAGTGACACCATATGTTTGAAGTTTCCACCGTAATCCTACAGTAAAAATGAGCGATCGGCATTTCGCGCTACACTTTAAATCTAAGCTGAACCTCGCTCTACAAAATCGTACCTAAAGCTTCTCGAAACACTTCATTACAAGAGAGTTATTCACAATCACAGTGTGCACATTTGTTGGGACACCCTGTATATCCAAGTCTCCGTAGCATAGATTAAAAAGCCCCTGATGAAAAGAAGCAAAGGAGAAAGAGGCATAAAAGAGACAAATTATGCACAGTATACGAAAGCCTTGCTATATAGAGCTTCAACCTAACGTTGACAAATGAACGACCATAGGCTGAGCATGGCCAGCTTAAGACCTCAAATCAAGGATATTTAGTTGAGGACCAGAATTGCAAATGCAAAGTTCAAAAAAACTTGCAAAATGAGTTTACCATGAGTCAATTGAATGTGTAAAGAAATTCACCAAAGCCTTGATTACTGGGACTACTTGCTTTTATGAAGTGATGATGGACAATAGATTAGATTTACCTATCCATGTTACTCAATCTAGTGAAATGTTTCAGGTGAAAATTTGGTTCCAAAACAGAAGGTACAAGTGCAAAAGACTGGCACAGGACAGAACCTTGCAGCTTAGCCAACTTCCTTTTAATCCTGTAGGTACATTTTTGTGGTAAAATTAGAAAAGAGGTTCAGTTCTCATATTACAGTTATTCGCTTCGGCTATGCCATTCGGCTTCAACTGCATCAGCAAGGATTAGAAGAAGATGAAAGTTGATATAATGTCGTGGAGATTGTGCTGTATACTTCTACATTTGTGAAATATGAATGCTTGTTTGGTTGTGCCATATTTATACCAAAATGATGAATAAAATTCAGTTACTGGCAGAGAAAGTACATAATCATATAAAGAATGTATACGGAAATTCGAGCAACGATAGAAACAGTTCTCTTCACAATCGTTTATTGGAAAATTGACGTTGCCATCCATTTTTGACCACGCTGGATGGAAGTCTGGAGGAATCAGTATAGCAAATAGAGTAGAACTTGTGTTGTGAGAGGTAAGTCTGGTATATTGTGTTACGAGAGGCTGATGAGGTCCCCCATAACCAAGCCTATGATCTCCGTTTCCGAGATATCGGCTATACCGTCCAGGATTTCGACCTGCCAATCGAATGATCAAGGAAACGAGGGGGAGGAATGGGCGCGAAAGACTGTTCCAGAACTTCAGTATCACCATCTCACCTGCCGGAGCGCTGTGGTACATTTAAGAGCCCGGCTACTCACTCCCCTTTCTACTCATCTTTACCCATGAGGTTACCGCTACTACTAACCCTTATCGGGTTAGCAGTTGGTAAGTCCATTTCCCGCATATCCTTTTGTACGCTGTCTTGTTGCTACATTTCTTTTCTTTGTTTCCTTTAGGTCAGGATGAACGAATTTGTGACAGTCGTGTTAACGGACTTTACCCAGTTGCACCATGTTCACCCTACTACGACCATTGCTTTAACGGGATAGCCGCACGGAAGTTCTGTAATGATAATCTGGTCTTCAATCCAGATAGTAACATGTGCGACTTCGATGGCAATGTAAAAGGATGCGCAAGTAAGTGTTTCCAACTTTAGTGGAAACAGCGTATGCCAAGGTTTTCAGATCGAATAAAAAGGTCATGCATGAACAAGAAAGACGGGTTTTACACAATCGGATGCTCATCCACTTACTTCCGTTGCGTGGATGGGAAAATCGTGAACAACCAAGTCGACCCGTGCCCAAATGGACTCTTCTACGACAGCGAACGCAACATGGTACGGTTTCGAGTCGTTTATGACTTGAATTGTTGATTTTCGGATTCATGTTTGGCCTCTCCACAAAAACTCATTTTCTGTTTAGAAACGTCATTCAAGACGCTGCATGAACCGTTTTTTAGATCTCTCAAAAAATAATCTAAATAGTAGCCTTAGAAGATAGAATTAGAAAAAACCAAATAAAAGCAAGCATCCTAGTGAAAGTTTATCCCAAGGTGGTATGGCGGTGCTAAGACGGTCAAATTAGGCTTTGCAGAACTATTGGGGTAAATGCAATAAGTTTCCCGCGTATGTTACTTACCCATGTAATTACACCAGAAGAACTGCTAATTTCTCAAGGATCATCAGAATTGTGCACACGGCATACGACTGCATTTAGTGTGATTATAAATGGCGAGTGCGAGCATGCGGTGGAAATCCAGAATTAGAGAGTGAGCAGGTGACAAGTCCTCCGCTTGCATTTGCGACGCAACAACCAGAAGTGGAACGAACCATCTACACTGCAAGTGAGTTTCAACATGGAGCCGTACACTTTTTGGAGTTTACTGATGTAACTTTAGAGATCAGAGGACGAGGCCATCATCCAAGACATTCTAAACCTACAACCAGTTGTCATGGTAAGCCTGACGGGCCACACGCAGTGAGCAGCTGCTCCCAGCAGGTCAGTAGGTGTCGTACGAGCATGGCGATGGATGAAATTTTATTTCAGTACATTACGTGCGCCAACGCTACGTCACAGCTGGCAGAATGCCCTGAATTCCAAGTCTTCAGCAGTGCAGAGCGCAAGTGCGTTCCGATTGAAACTGTCCATGATTGCTCCGGGTCGAGTCACGCATCCGAAATCGACTGTACTTTCAAAGAAGATGGATACTACGGGCTAGGATGCACATCAAGCTTTGTGTTCTGCAGTGGCGGAAAAGCTTTAGCGATGGTAGGTCATTCTCAGAACTACCAATGATGATGTCCTCAACAATCTAGGAATGTCCTACTTCTTTGGTTTTCAATGAAAGGAAGGGGTACTGCGACTATCAAGAGTCTTGTGCAGGAGTCAGCAGTTCGGGGGCTGCTGCGGTTGTTCACACACAACCTATCGTTGAAAACTCCAAATCCGTATCGTAAGCGCCATAGCATATACATGGGTGGATGCGGTGCAGGAGGAACCAAAGGCCTGCCGACTGTAGCCGTAGGAGATAATTAGGAGGGCGAGCGCTGTGGAGAAGATTTTGGCAAGGATCCAGGAAAACTTGGCCAGGACATTCATTAGAAACAAACCCTTATAACTCTCCTTGGAATCAAGTTTCAAGGATACGAAGGACAGATTTGGAATCAGTAATGAAATGCGCATTTTTCAATAATACCCTCGCAACTATTTCTAACAAAAACTGTGCTTTCAAAATTCACCATTCTAAACTGAAATTTCAAGCTAAATGTTGGGTGAAAATTTCAACTGAATTATAGTGAAATTTTTGGATACGAAGTTGAAAGCATGAAATGGTAACAAGGAAATAATGTTAGTTGCATGTGATGAACTTTTGCTACTGTGTACGACCTAAAGGATTACCGACATAGTTCCAATGGCAAATCTTATGAAGTCTTTGATGTCAAAATTCAAAATTAGAATGGGTTTGAAGCTGTGAGACAAACTGCATATTGCATTTTGACACAAACCTCCAGATGTGTTCTTATGACATTTTGATTGTTTTTCATTGAATCAAAAGGTAAAATCTTTATGTCGAAGAAGAATTTGGAATGAAAACCCCGGACTTCAACAACTTGAAACTTCGAAATTCAAAACAAAAAGTTTCTGTAAGGTAGTTGACTTTTATTCACTACAATTCCAAATTTTATTTACTTTTAGGCCCAGTGAATGCGCCTTCCAATTTGCATTACAAATATTTTTTTAAATTTTTCAAAGTCATCTCCAGGCGAGGTTATGAAGATTTCTTCCTAAAGGATGTCCTTGCCGAGTTTTCTTGGATCCCTGCCAAAATATTCTCCACAACGCTCGTGCTCTTAATTATCTTCTGCGGATACAGGCGGCAGCCCTTTGGTTCCTCCTGCACCACCCCCTACATGGATCTACTGAGATAGTGTCATAGTTGATTTAGGACTTCATTTTGTTCCCTTCGAAAAGACGGTTTCTACTCAGAAGGCTGCACTAGTGATTTCATTTCTTGCGACCATGGACATGCCACTTCTATGGTAAGTTTGATTTATTCAGAAGTTCCACTATGATACGTTTTCAAGAAATGTCCTCACGATCTGGTGTTCAACCAAGAAAGGGGATATTGCGACCATCGGGAGTCCTGCAGCGAGCAGCACGCAAAACCTTCACTTTCAACGGATTCGATGTCAAGTTCTGCTGCCGTCGAAAGTCCAGGATTGAAGCACAGCTCCCATTTCGAAGTGACTCAGAAGGCAGAGCTAGTCTCGTAAGTGTTCTTCTTCAGTGGAGCTGTATGTCATGAAACAGCTAAAGTTTTCTAGGACTGTAGACTGCGCGGGAAGAAGGGATGGCTACTATTCGGAAGGATGCACCCCGGAATTTACTTTTTGCAACGATGGGAACGCAACTCCCCTGGTACCTTTCGAGGTCCTAACTAAGACGTCAGATATTTTGATGTAAAACTTTAGAAATGTCCATCTTCACTAGTGTTCAACATGAATAAACTGCGTTGTGACTATGTCGAGAGTTGTGCGGCGGAAGCTCCAGGCGTTACAACCAGTGCACCAGTTCGAGCTGCTCCAGGAGTGACGTAAGTTTTTTTTTGGAAATTTTAAACCATTTTTCTGAGAGAGCATAATTCAGAGCTGTTTTTTGCGATGGGAAAGAAAAAGGTTACTACTCGAATGGTTGTACGCCTAATTACGTGTTTTGCAACGAAGGGATCGCAACGGCTATGGTATTCACTGCTGAGCTTTTCATATGATCCTCTTTATGTCTTTTGCAGAGATGTCCGTCATCACTTGTATTCAACCAAAAGAAAGGTTTATGTGACTATCCAGAGGAGTGCTCAGGAGAGATAAACATGCCTAAAGCTGAAGCATTGTCACAGCCTCAACAACATTCCACATCACTTCAGTCGCAGACGGTTTTAAGGTATCATAAATAAGCGCAAATACGAATTTTCTGTTAAGAGCCATCATGTTTATTTGAAGTCCTGTTGACTGCGAAGGTAAGGAAGACGGTTATTATTCAAGTGGATGCACGGCACACTTTGTCTTTTGCAATGCTGGAAAATCAACAATGATGGTATATGAACTACACAAATTTTGATACATTTCTTTTATATCTGTTTCAGAATTGCCCTACTGGACTAGTATTTAACGAACAAAAGGGGAATTGCGACTATCCCGAAAGTTGCATTTCTGCTCCACCCATCTTGGAGAAAACAGCATCCGTGGTGACGGCTGCGTCTATCCTGACTGCGGCACATGAAAGGTAGGCTAGGTGCGTGGCTAGTGATGTTTGGAACTAGTCAACGTTTTCATTGTAGCACCATCGATTGTAAGACGAAAGCTAATGGTTACTATGCACTCGGTTGTAGTTCTTCATATGTCCATTGCCATGACGGAATTTTGACGACCTTGGTAATTAAAGTGCCCTAGCCTTCTCGTAAGCTTACAGCTTCATTCTAGAAATGTCCTTCTTCGCTAGTCTACAACGAAGATGAGGGAATTTGTGACTATCCCGAGAAGAGCTGCACACCCAACCCTCATCATACGCATGTTAGCCCTGAGGTGACCAGGCATGAGAGTGTGCAGGTTGTAACAACTGCCAAACACCAGGCTGCTCTCGTGTCTCTTGGCGACAAGTAAGTTAGTAGTTAGTGACAGTAGATCTCTCTCTTACCTTTTGAGGTTGGATTGCAATGGAAAGAAAGATGGGTTCTATTCAAGCGGCTGCGTTAACACCTATGTTTACTGCGAGAATGGTTTAGCAACTACTATGGTGACTCCCTTTCTAAAGTAAAAGAAAGTTATGATCAAGCACAGGGATCTTCCAGAACTGCCCTCACACGTTGGTATTCAACGAGAGGAAGGGCCGTTGCGATTACTTAGAAACTTGTCAGACAGAGGTCAAAACATCTTTGGCAATACCATCTCCCTTCATCACTCCTGCCCCAACCGTGGAGATACCAAAACCCGCTGCTCAAAAGTTCGTTTTTTCTTTTTGGTTTTGTCTCAGACAATTCTGGAAGTATAGCAACGGTAATGAATTTACCACTGATAATAATACGGAGAAATCACAGGTCTTTTGAATGCAAGGGAAAATCTAATGGATACTATTCCCTTGGGTGCACACCTGACTACGTTGCATGCATTGAAGGAGTAGCCACTGCAATGGTAATCTTCATCTGATTACGGCTATAAACTCTTAAGAACATTTTTACTGCTTTCAGATGTGTCCTTCTAATATGGTATTCAACGAAAAGAAAGTAGCCTGCGATTATTTGGAAAATTGCTTAAAAGCGTCAGTCGAACCATCTTTGGCAGTTACTGCCACGAATTCGGTGCAAAGTGTCGTTCAACATACAGCATCGCAAATGACATTGTGAGTGGAGAAGTTTCCAACATCTTTGTTGAAATTACGCTTTGTTTGTGATACTTTAGAGAAATTGATTGCGTTGGAAAGAAGGACGGCTACTACTCCAAAGGTTGCTCCTCCACCTTCGTACTGTGCAATGAGGGAGTGGCGGTGACGATGGTAGTCCATTACTGAATATTACTAGTAGTTTTTTTTTCAAACCTTGATCACCACAGAAATGTCCTCCGACACTGGTCTTCGACGAGAAAAAAGGACATTGCGACTACTTGGAAAACTGTTCGAAGAATCTAGTAGGCCATTCCGAATCGGTACTCCCTACTGAAAGTGTGGCCAGTAAGACACCCGCGCAACCTGCTGCTGTGCCTACTCCGACGCCAGAATCCGTGGAATCCAAGAGCGTTCTTGCCCATGCGAAGACGCATACAATGTAGGTTGTATGCTTGCAATGATCAGCCAGCTTATTTATGTTTTAGAGATGTTGACTGCTCCGGAAAAAAGGACGGATACTATTCCAGTGGTTGCACACCCAATTTTGTCTTCTGTTCTGGAGGCGTGGGAACCACAATGGTAAAATAGGGGGGGGGCTTCCAAAATTTTTCCAATTCATTTTTGTTTTTCAGTCTTGTCCACCTTCATTAGTCTACAACTCACAAAAGGGAAGATGTGATTATAAGGAGAGCTGTTCTATAAAAGTGGAGGCACAATTATCATTAGAAGCCATCTCTTCTACTGTGGCGCAGCCGATACTGACAGCACCAGTTCCTGATGCATCTCCTGCCGTGTCTCAGCAAAAGTATGTTATTACTTTGTTTTCTGTTATTTACTTCATTCGGTAGATACCATTGGGTGTACTGATGTTTACTCTCGCTGAGGTTATATGAACTTACAGCGAAAGTTTTCATTGTCCAAGTTGCTTGATATCGTGAACACTGCTTACTTTTTATTTACTTTCCAAAAAATACTTGTCTGTAGAATGTTCGATTGCAAAGGAAAGATGGATGGCTTCTATTCAAGTGGATGTTCTTCCATATTCTATTTCTGTAGTGAAGGGAAAGCGACGCCCATGGTGAGTCTAGAGACCGAAGCGATATAAAGTTCTGACAAAAAAAAACTTACAGAAATGTCCATCCTCGCTGGTATTCAATGCAAAGAAGGGGCATTGCGATTACGTCGAGAACTGCTTAGTGGAGGCTCCAGCAGCGCCAGCTAAAGATGCTTCAACATCTTCCTCACCTCCTCCGGCTCCTCCGGCTGCACCGTCTGGCCCTTCGTATGCATTCTTCTACAAATGCGATATGTAATGTATGCTGCTGCTTCAGGCAGGTGAATTGCGCAGGAAAGAAGGACGGTTACTATTCAAACGGTTGCACTTCGGAATTTGTACTATGCAGCAAAGGGACAGCAACAACTATGGTAAATTCAGTAGAAACACTGCCAATTTGTACAACTCAAGGGTTCTTTTTCAGAGGTGCCCAGCTGCCCTAGTGTTCGATGAAAAGAAAGGTCACTGTGACTACTTAGAAAACTGCGCACAAGTATCACCTACGTTAGAAATAGCCGCTGTGCTGCCAAGTTCACCTTCAGCTGCCCCTGTAGTGAAAGAAACCGCTGAGCATGCGCATTCTACAACGACCTTCCCGTACGTCATATTATCTAACTCTCGTGACAATTGCTCAGAGTTCAATTCTTTTTCTTAGTGTGAATTGTTCTGGCAAGAAAGACGGGTACTATTCCAATGGCTGCTCGGTAGAGTTCGTGTTTTGCAGCGAAGGAATGGCGACTGTTATGGTAATGTTGTACTTCGAATGGCGAAGCATGCAGGCAACTTTTGTGTCTATCAAAAGATTTTTAGAAATGTCCAAACACGCTTGTGTTCAATGAACGAAAAGGTTTTTGCGATTATGTGGAAAACTGTGGGAAAGGAGGACACACACAACCATCAATGACCATCGATTTACCTACACCTACAGTCCAGCAACAAAGCTTGAAGGCTGTGAAGTGAGTATCGTAGCTGCTGATCTGTGCTAGTAACGGTTATTTCATTAGGCGTATGGACTGCACTGGAAAGACAAACGGCTACTATTCTAACGGTTGCACTGCAGAATTCTATCTTTGCAGTGAAGGGACGGCTGTCTCAATGGTATCCTTTATGTAATGGAGTTTGAAATGTTTGGTGGAAAAATTCTTGCAGAAATGTCCTACTCCACTTGTCTTCGATCAGAAGAAGGGGCAGTGTGATTATCTAGAAAACTGCAACAAGGGGTCGAGTCCAATGCCGCTAGCAAGTACAGTATCGCACAAACCTCAAGCTACACTCGTGCCAGATGTTGTCGACTGCACAGGAAAACCTAACGGATACTATGCGAATGGCTGCTCGCCTTCCTTTGCGTACTGCCTGGATGGAGTCGCGACACCCATGGTGAGGATAGAACTTTGAAATTCTGTAATAAATTTGAGTGTTTAGAGATGTCCTCCATCTCTGGTGTTTGACCAAAATACAGGGCAATGTGAATTCCCGGAGCGCTGCTCGACCAAGATTCCACTGCCTGAAAAGGTATCCGTGCCGCACCAGCCACCAGTGCCTATGGTGCAACAACCCGCCCCTGCGCCTATGGTGCAACAGCCCGCTCCTCTGCCTATGGTGCAACAACCCGCTCCTGTGCCTGTGGTTCAACAACCCGCCCCTGCGCCTGTGGTGCAACAACCCGCGCATGCGGTTCACCAGTCCACTGTGGTACCGACAGTTCAACAGGCCGCGCATGTGACTGTAGGCCAGCACTCGGCATCACCGACTGCACCAACTGCTCATCCTCAGCCAGCTAGGTTGGTTTGGCTGTAAGAACTTTTTCCCAAGCGCACATTCTCAGACAATCGCCGGGGGCAGGCGGGCACCGGAAAAATAAATTGCTGATTTCTCGCACCCCGCTCGCGGATTTTTTGCAAAGCAATCAGGACTTTTCGGAAGACCGCTTGCTGAGTCAGCGGATTTTTGAGAGACCGCCTGTTGAATTTTTTTTCGCTCTTATCTTTTGCAGATATATTGCTGAATCTCTGAGGAATCGGGAACTCAGCAAGCGGTCTTCCGAAAAGTCCTGATTGCTTTCCAAAAAATCCGCGAGCGGGGTGCGAGAGATCAGCAATCTATATTTCCGGTGCCCGCCTGCCCCCGGCGATTGTCTGAGTTGTTGCTGAACTCCTATGACTTGCCCAAGTGCATCCCTACTAAGCGCCAAAATATCGCACAATGAATGCACAGTTTGAGAAAATATGTTTGCTTTTCCAGCTCGTTCGATTGCTCTGGAAAGGATGACGGTTACTACTCAAATGGTTGCTCACCAGAATTTGTGTTCTGTGCGGGAGGAGTCGCAACTCTGATGGTTAGCGCATAAGGGTGTCCGAAAAAAGCTTTAGCGCAATATTTTAGAAGTGCCCTGCTTCTCTTGTGTTCAATGCAAAGAAGGGACAGTGCGACTACTTTGAGAACTGCTCAAGGATGCCCATCACTCCCCAAACACAGCCTCCAAGACCGGTGCCTACATTGCCTAAACTGTCGACCCAGTCAGCCGCAGTAGGATCGCTGGATTGCAGTGGAAAAATAGATGGCTTCTATTCGCATGGATGCCATTCAGATTTTGTCCAGTGCAGCAACGGCGTCGCGATAAAGATGGTATTTACAGGATATAAGCGAAACTATTATTGCTAACAGCCATGTTCTAGAAATGCCCTCAACCATTGGTTTTCAACGAGAAGAACGGTTATTGTGACTACATGGAAAATTGCTCGAAGTCCAGTAAGCTCGATACCCAGTCACTTCTGTCGCCCTCAGTGACACCTGCTCGGCCTGAGCCTACATCGATTAAATCGAGGTAAGTTAATTCCGGCTCGAAAAAGGTAGTTATAGTATCTCTTTTGTTTAAGGGTTGAATGTGCAGGTCGTAGTGATGGGTACCACTCGAGTGGATGTACATCTGATTTTGTGTATTGTCACGGCGGAGTCGCTACTGCAATGGTTAGCAAGACCAGGATGCTGGGACATCTAGAACGGTTTTCTTTTCAGAAATGCCCGGCCTCGCTGGTTTTTAACGAGGAAAAAGGATACTGTGACTACATGGAAAACTGCATTGAGAAAACTGTCCCCGTAGCCGCGCCAACCCCTGTACCAATCCATTCCACGCCCACGATACTACCCGCACAACATCAAGCACACGCACCTTCTGGGTTAGTTTTTAATTTCATAATGAGGCTTGAGCCTGCATCGAATAAGTCGAGATAATTGTTGATCTCGGCTCGAAAAAGGTAGTTATACTATCTCCTTTGTTTAAGGGTTGATTGTGCAGGTCGTAGTGATGGGTACCACTCGAGTGGATGTACATCCGATTTCGTATATTGTCATGGCGGAGTCGCTACTGCAATGGTTAGCAAGACTGGGACGCTGGGGCATTTTGGACAGTTTCTTTTCAGAAGTGCCCGGCATCGTTGGTTTTCAATGAGGAAAAAGGATACTGTGACTACATGGAAAATTGCAAGAAAACTGTCCCCGTAGCCACGCCAACCCATGTGCCACCCCAGTCTCCACCAGCGGTACCACTTCCCACACAGCAACATGCACAATCGCCTTCTGGGTTAGTTTTAATTTCATAATGAGGCTTGAGCCTGCATCGAATAATGGAGGTAATTGTTGATCCCGGCTAGAAAAACATAGTTATACTATCTCCTTTGTTTAAGGGTTGAATGTGCAGGTCGTAGTGATGGGTACCACTCGAGTGGATGTACATCTGATTTTGTGTATTGTCACGGCGGAGTCGCCACTGCAATGGTTAGCAAGACTGGGACGCTGGGGCATTTAGGACAGTTTCTTTTCAGAAATGCCCGGCGTCGTTAGTTTTTAACGAGGGAAAAGGGTACTGTGACTACATGGAAAATTGCAAGAAAACTGTCCCCGTAGCCACGCCAACCCATGTACCACCCCAGTCTCCACCAACGGTACCACTTCCCACACAGCAACATGCACAATCGCCTTCTGGGTTAGTTTTAGATCTTTCATTACTAGCATGCAGTCCGAAATGTATGTGTAAAGGAATTGGTTTTTCAGTACTGTGGACTGTGCAGGACGCCCGAACGGACATTATTCCAAAGGATGCTCGAATGACTTCGTTATCTGTAGTGATGGTGTGGCAACAGCTATGGTAATCATGACCATATTATGGTATTAGATGTAATTTGCTTTCCTTTGCAGAAGTGCCCGCCAATGTTGGTATTCAACGAAAAGAATGGATATTGTGATTACCCAGAAAGCTGTCAATCTGGCGGTGCGGCAGTCGTTCACAAGCCTCCTACCTCTCAACAGTCTCCTCCACCGTCGTCGTGAGTTTCCAAAATTATAGCAACTCTCTTGTCTTCTCTAGTAAGTTATTCTTCAGAGATCTTACATGCTATAATCGTGAAGATGGATACTACTCGGAAGGATGCTCTTCCGAATTTGTCTATTGTTCTGAGGGAAAGGCTTCATATTTCGTAAGAATCTAGTTATTTATATATGTTATCGTTCACTTGCATTGTTTGTTTGCAGAAATGCCCAGCGGGTTTGGTCTACGATGAGAAGGCTGGATATTGCGACTATTCGGAAAAGTGTGGTGGTAGATCCGAAGCGGAGTCTGTTCTGAGACCATCCAAGGATTCAGCTGCCACTTTGACGTCATCAGCAGAGTTAGTTCTATCGCATGGATTTTTGCAGCGAAACTTGAGCTCTCAACATAATTCTAGCAAGCACATTTGCAAAGGACGACCGGACGGGTACTATTCTGATGGTTGCTCGTCCGAATTTATTCATTGCAGTGATGGAGTCACGACTCGATTGGTAAGCAAACACCCTTTGCATCATTGGTCGTTTTTATTCAATAGCAGCGTAACATTTGTTCTAGAGATGCCCTTCCTCGCTAGTTTTCAATCAAGAAATGAACTACTGTGACTACCCTGAAGTTTGTTCTCCCGAAGAGGAACAGAGGCATTCTGTCGCAGCACCACCTTCCAAACCGCAGATCAGCTTTGGTAAGTGTATTTTTTCCTCTTACCTCACCCTTTCAAGAAAATTTCAGTTTGCCCCGAGTCGACTGGAGTCTTCTCGCTTGGTTGCACGTCGGAGTTTGTAGTGTGCTCTCACGATGTTGCGCAAGTAATGACATGTCCCGAAGGTTTGGTCTTCAACTTCGCTAAGGGGAACTGCGATTACAAGGAGAAATGTCATGAAGGGAAAAAGGTAACGATACCGACTCAATTGTGGAACTCATGGCACATATCTTTTCTTGTAGGACAAGACTGCTGCAGACACACCTATCCCAACGGCTGAACCAAGTACTTCTAGGATCTCGAGCGGTAAGTGGAATATGAAACCGTTTGTAAAAGGTCTTTGTCGTCCACCTGCTTTCGAAATAGCGACATCTTTAGAATGCAAAGACCTTCCCGATGGCATGTATGGATCACACTGCGGTTCATCCTTCGCTGTCTGCGCCAATGGAGTGGCCTACACCATGAACTGCCCTTCGGACTTGGTCTTCGATGCTAAAACTAATCGCTGTGTCTTCTCAAAAGATTGCGGCGAGAAATCAGCTGGGAAGAAACATGGCAAGGCCACAGCTGCACTGCATAGCCCACAGACCACACGAGACGGTCAGTTTTCTTCGACATTTTTAGTGTGATTTACCATGTGAAGTTAGTTTTAGATTGCATCGGTAAACCAGATGGCTTGCATTCTCTCGGATGCGTTGGAGAATTTTTGCAATGCGTCGACGGAAGAACCTACAGTTTGCATTGCCCTGCAGGGCTAGTTTTCGTAGAACGACTTGGTGTCTGTGATGAGCCCTCCACCTGCAAACAGCTGCACAGGCCGAAGAATGTAAGCAGTCCATTGGCGTATGAGCCCATTGTGAGTTCTAGTCGTGAAGATACAGGTGGGTAGAATAGCATCTATCTATTGTGTTCACATATGCGAAATTTTCGTTCAAGAATGCGAAGCTGAAGGATATTTTGCACACTATTGTTCTGTGGAGTTCTATAACTGTGTGCATGGCAAGCTCTTTGCCGGAAAATGCCCTGCTGGGCTGGTCTTCAATTCTAACAAGTCTGTCTGCGAAAATGTGGAGAGCTGTGCGGGCATTACGGAAAGCAAACAGCGTTCGCCCACAACTCTAACAGTGCCTAAAACCGAATTTAGCCAAGGTTCGTCATCCTTCAAGAATCTGTGGGTTGCTGTAATCGTTGTTGTACAGACAATTCCTGTAAGGGTCGACCAGATGGAGTGATTAGTGACCTCGATTGCCAGCCACACTTCACCACCTGCCTGGCTGGTACTGCTTTTGTTACAAACTGCCCAGCGGGACTCGTTTATTCAGTGAAAGCAAAACTGTTAGTACCTTATAATGATCGTTTTGGAATGAGGTAAAAAGTAAATCGATGTTTTCAGTTGCGATTATCCTAATGTGTGTGGGAAGGAACAGCACTCCTCAGTAGCGCCTGTAGCTGAGCCTACACAAACGGCTGCTGTGCATTATCAGGATACGGCAGTTGGAAGTGATCACAGTTCCCGTTGCTAAGAACACTCATATTCAACCTGCATTTAGAAGACTTGTGTGCTGGAAAGACCTCTGGTCCCCTAGAACACTCGAACTGTAGATCATCGTTCTCCTTCTGTGTTCATGGAGCCCTTTACACCATGAATTGCGCCCCTGGATTGCTGTTTTCATTCGTGTCACACAGGTACATCAGCTTCATATTTCGAGAAAGAACTTTCTAACGACGGTTTTTTAGATGTGAATGGCCATCGATGTGCAATATAGCTCCAAAAAATACTGAACCCGTACTGCCTCCTGCTTCCCAAAAAGTTGTAATCACTACTTCCAGGGATTTTCTGAAGGCAGAGCATTGCACAGGTTTGCTTCTTTTACTGGATGAGAGTGCAGCGAAGTTGGCTTGTTTGCAGATTATGACTGCACGTCCTTGCCAGATGGCAACTACCAGATTGGAGAATGCGTGGGACGTTTCGTGATGTGCTCGAATGGACGAGCGTATGTCCAGTTCTGTCCCAGTGGACTCGTCTATAATCCCGGGAAAGGTGTGAAATAGTTTTTCGTATATTTTTTGTTAAATGACTGTTCCTTTCATAATTGTGAAGTTTAGGTTCATGCGATTACGAATGCGGAAGCCAGGTAGCTGCATCTCCAACCGAGGAGAAATGTGTGTCGAATCAAGCACTGAGACGCTGTTCGCCGAAATTCAGGCGTTGCTCAAATGGAAAGCTAGTACCTGCGCAGTGTCCTGGATCTTCAACTTTCAACGAGGCTCTTTCCTTATGTGTCTACGACCAGCCCGAATGCCTACAGGAGGCTCCTGTGTCTAATCCGCTGGAATATGAACCTGCATATCAGATACCACATGCTCATCCACTTCCGAAGTCGTTCACTCCAGTGGCATCACAAGTAGCTTCGCATTCGCCGTACCTGCCAGTTCAGCCGCCTTACGCGCACCCATTCCCACCGCAAATTCAATTTCTACCTATGACAGTCAGCGACGACTTCTATAGAAGAGGTTTGCAGAATATTTTTCTTTTCAAGTAGTCCTGAATGTACTTCTTGCAGATAAGATAAACAAGGGGACGATTCCATTCGAGAAAAGATCCATGATCGCTGACCGACACCGCCATTATGTGAAAGATGTCTTTGATGGACACGCTAGCCCCTACCTCATTCGAGGCATAGATCGCATTTTCGTGCCCTATTATAAGAAGCACAGAAAACATGGTCACGATCGCGATCGTAGCGGATGTGGAGACTCTCAGGATTGCTCCGATGAACAGGACATGAATGTGCGAAGGCTGTTCGGTAACGATCTGCACAATGTAGAGCTTCCAGTGCCGATTGAGGCAAGTCAACATTTTTTGGCAATGTTTCGATCATAATCCAGTATCTTCAAAATGATTAGATTGCAGGTGAGAAACAGGAACCAAGAACAAACAACAACAGTGAGTCTTTTTGATCAAAATACTGTGGAGGGAACAATGTAGAAGATTTTTTTCCTTGTCATGACTTGTTAATTCTCTTCAGACACCAATAAGTAAGAGTGCAGCTCGTAATGCAGTGGTCAAGGAAACGTTAAGCAATGCTGGTGCCGTAAATGCTCAGTCACCCCTTCAAGGTGTAAGCCACCAAAATGAGAATGACGAGGTAGAGGACATTGCCGAGGTAGCAAAGGTTCAGTTTTAAGAGATTTGATTGTAGTCAAATGATTATCGTACCATGTGTCAGGCATCCGGTGAAGAGGTGATAACAAGGCGAAAGCGAAGTTCTACTGTCACACATAAGACAAAACATGATTATTCAATGTGCACCGCCAAAAGCACCTCGGAGTTTGTTTCGCTAGGAAATTGCCATCAAGACTTTATCATCTGCAGAGCTGCTGGTGCTGGATTGGTATGTTTTTCTATTCTCAATCTCTCTAACTCTTTCCTCGTCCTATGATTTAGAGAGCTGCATGCCCTATCGGCGACCTGTTCGATGCTCAGCTAAATAAGTGCGTGTCTTCACAGTTCTGTGGGGAAGACGCATCGTACGATGAGCCATTGCTGCAAGGTAATAATCGGATTTTTTTCGTAACCTGCTGTAAGCGCCACTGCTTTAGAGCAGAAGAAACAAGTCAAACAAGACATCACTGCTTCTACAATGGCACCTCGTCCCCGCAAACCTCCAATCTACAGGCCCCGCAAACGACTTGGGCATCCAGCACACCACAAGACAACTACGCACTCTCTACTTGAGCACAGTCGACCAATTCCCGTACATCCGGTGCCCATTCCGAAACCGCATCCCGTGGAGCACACCACTGTGTCTCCATCGCCCTCATTGTCGGAAGCACAGCTTCCTTACGACTGCTCCACCAACGTGGATTATGCACTGGACTGTTCTGGTAACTATGTGAGATGTGCGAACGGCATCGCTTACAGGATGAAATGTCCTCAGGTCCGTTTCCACTGATGGTTTCGTAAACTATTCTGATTACTGTAACAACTGAAATCTCATTTCAGGGATTGGTTTTCGATCAGACTAGACAGTACTGTGACTACCCACAACATGTAGCAGGATGCAGTACCAGCCAAGCTCCTTCCCTTCTGCCGCAACCTAAACCTTATCCGTATCGACCGGAAGAAGAAGAGCCAAAGCTGGTTAGACCTGTGCTTTCGGCTCCATCGCCGCACACTGCTAATCGTCCAGGTGCTCCAGGCATATTTGCATAACGATGAGCTAGGGTTAGTAAGAATGAGAATTCAGATTTATGCACGTCATCCCCAGACGGACTCCTTGGAGAGGGCTGCACCGCCTCCTTCATAATTTGTGCGGGTGGTCGCATGCAAGCGTCTATGAATTGTCCAGCTGGTACCTTCTTCGATGCAACTCGTAAGACCTGTGATTTCAAAGAAAGGGTAGTTGCTTGTGGTGGATCGCTTGATGGTACGTGCATTTTTAGATGAGTGCAGGTTCATCTGTATTTACTACCTTTTTCAGAGCCTACTCCATCGGTGCATTCCCCCGTCGTGGCTAGAACCACAACGCCTGCGAGTGTGCATGCCCATAGCTGTGCGGCTCCGCTGCAGCCGCTTGGGCGCTGCTCGTCGAAATTCGTTGTCTGTTCAGATGGAAAACTCAGCGGTGAGTAGTTTTGTTATAATGCTATACTTTTGGTGGATGTGAACATCACCGCATAATTTGCTAGGTTTCTGAAAGTTTTTTTTCTAGAATTCCACTGCTCCAACCCGCTCGTATTCAATCCGCTTACGATTACTTGCGACTTCCGAGAGTTCGTATCCGAATGCGCCGAGTACAAGGGCGCAGACGCTCCTACCACGCAGGTGGTAACTACCACTGTGCAAACGACGTCCACAACCGAGGTGGAGTGATATGTATCTATATTAGTTCTGCTGAGCTGAATGAAAGTGCTTATTTAGCCTCCTAAATGCGTATTCAATGAGAAGAGACAGACATTCGCCCTCGACTACTGTGCGCGGAAGTATGGACTGTGCTCAAAGCGTGGGGTACTAGAACGTGCTGAATGCACTGTCGGATTCTTGTTTGATGCACACCTCAGCACGTGTGTCCCCGCCGAGCAATGTGGACAGCGAAAATTGGAGGCTGTCCTCAACAAGGTAGGAAATGTCATTTTTTATACAGTAAATTCATGTATGTTCTGGATCACCATTGCTCCGCCAAAGGCTGCTGCTCTCGTGGACAATGCCGAATCAAAGGTAATTCATAAGAAAGACGAGAGATGTCGCGGATCCGCCGACGGCACTACGAAGTCTCTCGGTCGCTGTCGCTCCACTTACCTCAGATGTGTCGGGGGAGAGGCACACATCGAGCCCTGTCCCGCTGGAGAAGTCTTTTCTGCAGTATCCAATGCTTGTGCGTCGCGAGCTACTGCTCCAGAATGTCATACACAACAGAAAATAGTACATACCTACGCGTCAGCTTCCGTGGAATCAAATGATCTGTCCATGTTCTGCAAAGTGCGAAGTGATGGACTATACAGAAATCCTTCCGATTGTACGGGAATCCTTCAGGTACTATATTGCCACATTCAAATTCACCACCATAAAAGCCGTGGAATGAGGCGCAAAATCTTTTAGTGCTTCGGTGGAGACGTATATGAGTACCCGCCTTGCTCATCTGGATTAGTGTTCAACGAAGCTAAGAGCAAATGTGACTACAGAGACGCGGTACCGGAATGTAAATCATCATCCGCTGTAGCAGATGGTAAAGAGTTATTGAAGTCGGATTCTTGAGACCTTGTAAGTTATGATGTTGTAAATTGCAGAGATGAAAGGCTGTCGAGGAGCAAACCATGGTGAACTGATACCACATGAGAGCAATTGTCAGTATTTCTATCGATGTTCGTGGAACCACTTGGAGAAGATGCACTGCCCCTCAGGAACAGTCTTCAATCCAGATTTCTCGGTTTGCGACTATCCAGCAAATGTGCCGCAATGTGCGAAACGTAGATAAGCATAGACAGATAGTTTAGTACTTGATGTTAGAGTCATGCTAACCAATGATATTGAGACGTTAATCCCTGTGCTCGAACTCGGTGGGAACTGTGATACTTTGTGATTATTGCTTGTCATCTGTAATAATAATTGTTTACTTTTAACAATGCTGTTTTACTGTTTTATGTTCTTTTTTCAAGTAAATCAAATTTAAATGAAATATTGCTATACTTTGTACCGCAACTAGTCGCAGACAGTTGAAGTCTAACGTGTCAGTGCAAAACATTCGGTATGAGTCTCTCCCAGCAGCCAACGAACCTCGGATCGGAAACAACATTTGGTTTCTTGGTGACTCATCATCGTCAATTATGCGCTCAAAAAAAATGATTGCATATGCTCTCAGCCTGGATAAAGCATCTCAAAAGCTTTTTGTTTGCAAAATCGCAACTCGATGGAGATTAGAGCTCATTATAAACTCGACTAGTCGCTATGAAATCTGTGCAATCTCAGGGCAAAGCTTTGAAAAAACTATTGCGTGCCCTTCCTCAGCAGACCTGGAGGTTGAGAAGCGCGTTAGTATTGGAAATCGCGGAATTTAGCTTTTCCTCATTTTTGCTTCGTTGTATCAGAAAGGAACTACATAATTTGCTTTGTGATTCGGCCCAACACATGAATCTCAACCTGCTTGCTAACGTCTTGCATGAAATATCTTCCACGATACCGAGTAGCAATAAAACATGCAATCAGTTCCTTTTCGCTGCAGTCCAGAAATTTTTAGAAGATGGGTTGAGCGTTGTTTGAGGGTGATTGGAGGTAAAAGGTTCCTATGTTGACGCACATTTGATATCTAGCATAGTAGCGTATGCAGGCGTAGCGGTTAGCTAGTCCATCTTCTTACTTCCCACTTGAAATTCGCCTAGATTCGCTGTAGACAGATTCTCATTTGTTGAAACACATCGGCGTAGTACATGAACAGTACATGCTGAGCAGTCTTGAGATGAGGTATTGAAGCACGCTTCGAACGACGTCCATCAGTGCATTCCGCGTTGTAATGCAGCACTCACGATGCACTGTAGCGCCTACGCGGGCAGTTCGCTAGGATTTTACACTGTTTGTCCCTCCCTCCGGATGCGGTGGTCAGAACGGCATTCGGATTCTAGCCGGCCATCTGATCACATGCTTTGTAGTTGGCTCGGCCTCCGCAGCTCCTCATGCCTGTGAAATCTCGTTGAGCTTGAAGTAGTGCTATGTGATTATGATGCTTGTGAATGCTTATAGAGCTGGCTATTATTCGAACTGACAGTAACTTTTCAGGTTTCCAGTCATGTCCGAAGAGGAAGAAGTGTACGCGTTTGTTCCATCTTTTGCTTTAGCCTTAGCTAGATTTGGTAGTAGATTTGCATAAAATAAGGTTGTTTTTTCAAGCTCTGAGGAGGAGGAGGTAGAGGAGGAAGAAGTCGCCGAAGGTGGCGAAGAAGAGCAGTAAGTGTTGCGAACTATTTCCTCTTACATGCCTACCATGGGTTTTTTTTCAGTCACGAAGATGAGCACCCTGCCGAAGAAGAGAAGTAAGCTATGTGTTATTTTCTAACATCGCATCTCTCAGTATACATATGCAGACCTAAAAGCCGTCCTCCACAACAAGAGGAAAAAGCGCCCGCGGAGATGACGGAGGCGGAAGCTGCTATGCTCGTAAGTATTGCATCAGACAGAGCTGGCAGTCATAGAGTTTTATTGTAGGCCGCCAAGAAACGGCACGAGGAAGAGGAAGCGATGAAAATGCAAGATTATGAACAACGACGTCAAGCAGAGAGGGAGCGAATCGATGAGGAATTGCGAGAACTGAAGGAGAAACAAGAGAAGAGACGTCTTGAGCGTGAAGAGGACGAAAGGCAGTTTGCTGAACGCAGACGTCAGGATGAGGAGCGCAGAAGGAAGGAAGAGGTGCATTCGTTAACTGGTACATTTGCAGAACATGATTTTGTCTGTGTAGGAGGAAAGGAAGGCTCGCGCTGATGCGGAGAAAAGTCGCAAAAATGAGGAGCGGTTGCGTCGTCAACAGATGATGGCCGGATCGTTCGCAGCGCAAACCGGACACGGACAAGCCGCCGGAAGGAATTTCACCATCACGAAGAGTGATCAAGCTGCACAGTTCGGAAACCTTGCACAGGTGTGTAAGACGTCACGGTCACGGCACTCTTCTTTGCAAAGGTAGTAGAGTGAAAGTCAATGTTTTTGAGGGTAAGAACAAGGATACGCTCAACAAAGAGCAACAAGAGGAAGCAAAGCGATCGTTTCTGGCTGCTGTGTGCCGTGCCGTCGATATCTCAAATCTTCTTCCAGCTGATTTGAGAGAGCGAATCAAAGGCCTTCATGCTCGCATCTGCAAGTTGGAGGCTGAAAAATACGACCTAGAGAAGCGACACGAGAGGCAGGAGTACGATGTAGGCAAAATAAAATTTATCTCTTAGCTGCTTGCGTCTTTCAAAATATGCAAAGTTTTTTAGGTGAAAGAGCTGAATGAACGACAAAGGCAGGTTGCTCGCAATAAGGCGCTCCAAAAAGGACTTGACCCTGAAGAAGCCGCCTCATCTAAGCACCCACCAAAGGTCACTACTGCTTCAAAATTCGATCGCCAAACGGATAGAAGGTAATAAACACATAGATATAAACCGTTTTACCTCTACCCAGACTACTTCAGGTCCTATGGCGATCGCCGAGACATGTTCGAGCACCCGACTCTCCCAAAACTTCCTACGATTGCTCATGGGACTGCCCGTCCTCCGAGTGATTGGGGACGTAAGGAAAACGAGGAACTTGAACAGCTTCGGTATGAATTGTGCTGCGTCTTAGAAATTATTGAACCCTTCTGATATCCTTTACAGCAAAAATCTTGAGCCGCCAAAGTATGTGGAACAAGTTCGTGCCGAAGGTGATGCTGCAAAGCCTCCAGTTGCTCCTATCCCCCTGCAGCTCCCGGAAAAAGACTTCGATGACGAGCCAGCGCAACCTACAGAACAAGCGGAACAAGCGCCGGTGAGCATATGACATATAGGAAGGTATTTCTCCTCTGATTATTGTAAATTACAGCAGGAAGAATCAGCAGCTCCAGCAGAAGAGGTTGCAGCCTAAATTATCCGGAACGTTTTCAAGAACTTGCGTTGTATTTGCTTACATAAACATCAGTCTGCTTCTCTGTTTCTTGTCTCACTTTTATGAAAACTTAGGAATGCTATTAACAGGTGGAAGCTTCAGCCGATGTACTATCTCCTTTTCAAAATTTTGCCGTTGAGCAACCCAAAGCAACTTCCCACCGAAAAAGCTCAGTTCTTCCCTGCCTTCAGCAAGCGGTTTCCTAACATTGTATGTCATGCGAAGGTTTATACTTCGAGCACAGCCATTGTGGATTAATGATTTTTGTAGCTTGAGCAAACACATGATGACCAAAAACAAGCTTTACCGCAATAATCATCAAATAAGGAAGCATTTTTTTTTGAATCAAAGCGAGGCATAAGTTCGACTTCGCGTATGCTACATTGTGGGTGAGTCGCCCAGCCGAACTCACGTCCATTTTTCACCGTTATGCGAACCTTGCACATTGAGAAATCTACCAACAGTCATTTCATCGTTGTAAGCAGCAGAGCGATCTCAATACTTGAATGGAACAGCGTTGTCGGCAACACTTTCTTTCCAAAACGCGCTCTCGAACCACGGACATCTCCGTTTCATCCAGATCTGAAAATAGTTATTCAAACTGCAGGTGAATACAGCTCAGCTTTTCGCTAAGAATCTTTGAAATGAATCATAATAAACTTAATTCCATTTCTACCTATTTTTGTGAGAGAAACTAAGGCAAAATCTCTTCGACCTTACAAAGTTTTTGGTCTTTTATGCTGCGTAACATAACTGCAACAAGCAAATAATCGAAGTGATATTTTCTCTCATTTCAAGATCCAATGCATAAAAAAATTCTCACCAATTATGTATCGGAATGGTTCACAGTCTTCCTCATCGATGCCTCGACAAAGAAAATTCAATACGATATCAAACTGACGTGCACATCGTTCTATCCTGGATCTAGCAATCTATAAACATCGAATAAGTATTTCACGTGGACCATCTGCACTTTTTCTGACATGCGTCAGTTGCAGTAATTGAGCTATATGTTTCAATAGTGCCTTGGGAGCACCTGCTTCATTGTGGAATGTATCGATGACTCAGTTCAATCAAAGGATAACTCGGTTCATTCTCAAGTACATTCCGGTTCATGAAACAAGAGGGTACGACATCCTTAGTCGCATGCTTTTGTAGTGCAACTCTGAGAACATGGCTCCAAGATCTTAGCATAAACTGGGATTTTTTATCAGAGCATACTTTTAGTATTATTCACTGCTGATCGCGCTATCAGATGTGATAGATTTACAATTCACAGCGAGAGCTGCGTCCTCACAAATAACAAATTCCTCAGGTCCGGTGGTACATTTTGAGTCAGCTATCAGAAAAGCATGGGATGTTTTAAGTTCTTACCACTTATATTCCTGAGCAGGACCTATGATCCGTTTTAAAAGCGTTCGCAGTTTTACTGCCGCCTTTGTAGCATATGTCTGGCGCCGGTTCAAAAGCGAAAAGCACAAAGGACGTTCACAAAGTAGAAGAGAAAATCTATTCTGAGCACTTTTGAGCTAGACTATCTATTTTTACTGCATGCATGAATATGTCTGTTTACTTTCACAACGGAGAAACTGGAGAAAAATGAACAGCTGGCGACAAAGAAAAAGTCAAATTGCACTCAAAGGTCAGTGAACTTCGAAGCCAACACATGTGTGCCAGAGGTTTGCATCAAGTACTACCAACTCGTATTTTCTTTATGATTGAGATTCATTAGAGAGGAGCACCGAGTGCACTGAGGAACCTCTAAATAATAAGTATTGACTTTTTGCTGAACAGATGTGGAATTAAAAACTAGGGAAGGCTGAGTTCACCTTTTCTTCTTCCACTCTTTCAGCAGCTATGGAGAATACAGCGAATATGCAGAAGATTAATGTGCGTTTGCTCACCATTTTCTACCTAAAAGTTTCTCTTTATACGTCTCGACAAGTAAAGTAAAGCTCAAATTTGCTCAATAAATTGATTAGGGAAAAATTCTCGTTCCACTGCTTTAGTATATGTCTGACAATGTAAGCGCTAGCAATTCAAGTGCCACTGTAGCTTTCTTGCCGCAGTGAAATTCACCTTTCAAATTTCGTCAAGCGCATTCAGGTCCTCAAAAAAAAATTCCTTTGGAGGGGGGGGGGGGTCTCGCTCAAAGACGGTGAATGCGAAGACCTAAGATGACAACACGATGGGACACGGTATTTTACTTCAGTTGAAACAGCTTGAATGGCTAGAGAATGAATTCCAATAAACAGAAAAAGAATGCAAAAACTCAAGTCATTTTGCGAACTGCACACCAAAACTCTCTGTGACATCTGAGGATAAGAACAGTGCGATGATTACCAGTTATTGGAGCTTTTCGCCATAGGCCACCATATTATGACTAAAGCTTTCATCTCTAATGCATTTTGGATATCGAGATTGTGTGATGGGTCAGGGATGAGTCTTATAATGGGGTCACTAAATTTATGTGGTGCATTTACATTCAAAAATAAACTAAGCCATTCTGACTTTACCGATAACATCTGCATTTTGATGATTTCTATGATTGAAAACTTCGCTCATAGCTTAAGTATTTATACGCTCGGCGCCCTAGCATTTGTTCTATCTTGGAAGGTGCACTAATGCATCTTAATCAATGAAAAAAATCCCGATTTCCGAAGGAACTGGAGTACGAGTCAAACCAGTAACTGTGGTAAAACTAGTATTTATCCTTTTCAAAAAAAGTTTGTAATTTTACTTTCACCTTTTTTAGGAACTCACAACTCACAGCCAGCACTATTTCGGCCGCTAGTACTTCCACTACACTATAATGATATTTTTATCTTGACTTGCCTTCCGTTGGGCCAGTGTGAAAAAGTATGGTTTTCGGGTATACCGCCATGATTCTATCAGAGATGTCTGAATAGGTTTGGGAAATCACTATTTGGGGGTCTTCTAAGCAATATCTTAGTCGTTCCACATAACATTTATACAATTTATTGCATGTGAACCTTGATTTTGATACAAACACTTATGTTTGCTTGTTGTTTTGATGAATTCATCAATATATAAATTACTAGCTGGCTTACCCGGCTCCGCCGTATCCGGACCAAACTTGGCACACATACACTTCGGGCCCCGGCGGGTGTCACAGTCCACTTTTCGTTATCGATCGATGTCGATTTTACCGATTTTTATCGATTTTTTTGCAGAGTTCACCTACAGGGCTAGGAGTTGGCACAGGGGGGGGGGGGAAGTGAGCATGGGGATTCCGAATACAATATTAGTTTTCAGAATTATCGATTACTTCTATTGATTTTATCGATTTTTTGTAAATTTTGACATGCGAGGCTGGGATTTTGCACAGGGGGGTAATCGAGCATGCTGATTACGAACACAATATTAGTTTTCAGGATCGTCCATTACTTTTATCGACTTTGTCGATTTTTTTTGTAAAGTTTGACCTGCGAGGCTGGGAGTTTGCACAGGGGGGTAATCGAGCATGCAGATTACGAATACAATATTAGTTTTCAAGATCGTCCATTACTTTTATCGATTTTATCGATTTTTTGAAAATTTGAGCTAGGGGCTGGAATTTGGCACAGGGGTGTAATCGAGCATGCTGATCATCCCCCTTGGGGGTGATCAGCATGCTCGATTACCCTTCTGTGCCAACTCCCAGCCCCCTAGCCCAAACTTTGCAAAAAAATCGATAAAATCGATAAAAGTAATCGATAATCCCGAAAACCAATATTGTATTCGGAATCCCCATGCTCGATTACCCCCCTGTGCGAACTCCCAGCCCCGTAGCTCAAACTTTGCAAAAAAATCGATAAAATCGATAGAAGTAATCGATAATCCTGAAAACCAATATTGTATTCGGAATCCCCATGCTCGATTACCCCCCTGTGCCAACTCCCAGCCCCGTAGCTCAAACTTTGCAAAAAAATCGATAAAATCGATAAAAGTAATCGATAATCCTGAAAACCAATATTGTATTCGGAATCCCCATGCTCGATTACCCCCCTGTGCCAACTCCCAGCCCCGTAGGTGAACTCAGCAAAAAAATCGATAAAAATCGATAAAATCGATATCGATCGATGACGAAAAGTAGCCTATGACATCCGCCGGGGCCCGTAGTGTATGTGTGCCAAGTTTGGTCCGGATCGGTTCAGAAATGGAATTTTCTATTCGGAACATACGTACAGACATACAGACAGACAGACATACAAACAGACATTCAGCTTTATATATAAGATGGAGATTCTAATTCTTTTCCTTCGCCCGTCAAACGTCCGGATGCATCAAAAAGCGGAACCCCTTGGAAGGGACCGCGACGGTCTACCTCGCTCCCATCGCAAAGCTAAGGGCACCCACTCCCCTCACCGCAAAGGTATTCATCTGGACTTTGAAGCGACGAAGCTGTCGCGTTCATTTCGTCGCGTTGCCCTTGGTTAAAGTGACATTATCAGTTGAAATAGCTTACAAAAAAGGAGAGTCAAGACAAAGCCTAGTACTCATTACGAGAACTTCAGTTCTCGTGCTTTTGCGATGCACACGCGCCTAATGAAGCGCAAAGGTGCCAGCAAAGGAATTGGTTGACAAGAATTGATGAGTCACTAGCTACAGGAACCATAGGCTGATGCTCGCCTAGACAAGAAGCATACGTAGATCTAGACAAAACAATTTTATTACATTGCCCAAGTATCACAAGCGTTTTCTTCAAGGCCGAAAATGTTCCTTCACAACTTACGATTATATTTTCACGTTTGATGCACTTAATGGTGCAAAAGGTCTAGTGTTTTCACATAGAAAAACTTTTTTTCACATTTATTTCTTTTCAAATATAAATAATGGATAAAATAGCGCTCATGTCTTCGTTGCTCATCTACAACACCCTACTAATAAGAGATCCTGATTATCGCTCCGAAGATAGGAATACCGATGGCGACATGTTACGTATTCTATTTATGGAGGCTTTCCGAATAAAGAGTATCAATGCTGAGAGATAAGATATAATAAGAGATCGGTATCAACTTGAGTGAAGAAGAAATTTGTACAAGGTTTGTAGAGATCATTGTTGTAATGAAAACAAAAGGAAATGGAAAGTAAGTCAACAAATAGGACTCTACCGACATGGAAGGCAAGATCATAAGTTTAGAAAGGTACAATTTTCTGAAATGACACTACCACACAAACAAAAATACAATCGTCTTTCGGTCATATCAATTTTTTTCAAGATCCTCATATAACATTTCAAAAATTGCGAATCTCACGATATACAGCGAAATTGATAATACGTATGAACATGATGTCTCCTACGAGAATAACGCTTTCTTTTGCTCGTGTAGATACATTTCTGCCACACTTCGCTCCACTTGCTCTCTATCTAAACCTGAATGCTATGAAGCTTGAAATGCTTGGTATAAAGCAATTCGAGCAAAGATAGGCATCTGCACATTCTTGTAGACCGAAAATGAGATAAAACGAAAAAAAAATAGGGACCTGACCATTTGATACAAATCGTAATATATTCTGTGAAGACAATGACTAGAACAACACTATCTGACACTTTACG
This sequence comes from Cylicocyclus nassatus, assembly GCA_958299035.1. Taxonomy (NCBI): domain Eukaryota; kingdom Metazoa; phylum Nematoda; class Chromadorea; order Rhabditida; family Strongylidae; genus Cylicocyclus; species Cylicocyclus nassatus. The sequence goes on from CATQJL010000326.1 coordinate 31,830,522, forward strand.
ACATTCTTTAAATAGTGAATATTGCGTTCTTAATAGGAAAGTTGTGAATTTCACAACATATGTGAGTTTTCATAGTGATGATTGCCAATGCTTATTCGTTTGGACGGAGCGGGACTGGCATGCGTTGACAGCATACTGTAGCCTTGTTCATTTACTTCAGAAGATCCTGAAATCATCGGCGTGAAGGATGATTTTACTTAAATGACATTTCACCACAATTCTAAGCTATTCTGCCGAGTTGTTGAGTTGCCTCAACGTTGCACACTTTCACTCTAACGAAAGAGATATCTACAAGAAATAGCGATATGCGTTTTTTTTAGACTGACCTTGCTTCAAATATTTTTCGCAGAGTTTTCCAACGACAGCAGCTCCGATACTATCTCCATGTACGTTGACAGTTGTGCGAATCCTATCCAAAAAGAAATCCACGGGAAAAATCAAAATAAATAGATTCGATGGGAGTCCAATTGCAATTAACACCATGATCATGGTAACAATTCCTAAAAAAATTTTTAGCGAGGTTACTAGAACATTGATAGATCATGATGATTACCTGCTTGGGGGATCCCAGCAGCGCCAATGCTTGCGAGGGTAGCGGTAAGACTGAAACGGATACGTTGTAATTGTAAAGTCATACTCTGTGCAGACTCACCTGACAAGGATAATTTGACCCAAGGATAGCTCCATTCCAACACATTGGGAAATATATATTGCAGCAACAGCTTCGTACAGAGCAGTACCATCCATGTTTCTATAAATAGTTACTAGTCACCTAGAGATAGAAGTGGACAGGAAATTATTTCAATTCAGATGAAACTTATTGAAAATGTAAAAGCTGTGATGATTTCTCGCTAAAAATGTATATAGTACATTAATGCACTACTTTCAGCCGCTCCCCTCATTAATTGGAAGAACTCGACTAACACTTATAATAATTTACTGCTTGTATAACCACTCAACACTTTTAGAATAAAAACTTACATCGTTGCTCCAAGAGGAAGAACGAATCGAGCGACGCGAGAGTCCACACCATTATTTTCTTCAACGCATTTAATTGATAGCGGTAGTGTAGCCGAGCTATGATAGGCATTAGTGGTTAAAGGCCATAATATGCTTGGAGAAAAGAAAAATGAATGGAGCGAGCGTCCAGGCCACGACGACTTTTTTCTTTAGAATTTCTTTGCACACAAAACTAGTCATATTCATGCCTTACTACTAGGAGCTTAGATTTACAACGTAAAGAGATTTATGTTAGATGTGCCAACTATTATATCGTCAGCTAATTTGCAGAATGAGGTTTTCTGTCTGTTAGTAGCAAATCTTCAAAACCTATACCTTGAGCTCGTAGCTAAAGCCGTCAAAAGTGCTTGAGCCATTCCGCAGACATACTTGATGGGATTCCTTCTGGCTAGCTGAATATCGTTCAGTGAACGCATCTGTATCGAAATGGTAACGATAAGTGCTCACGGTGATCATCAGAATTGGCAGCAAAATGAAGCCATGAATGAACAGTCCGATTAATACCGTAACCATGTAACCCATCAATCGCTGAAGCTCTTTTCCCGGATTTTTCATAGAAACTATTTGTGCCGCTATGAGGAAAGTGATGCCAATGGGGGAGTACCTGCAGAGAGATGACAGTACTGGAAAGCTGTTGTGCTAGCGGGCAAAACCAACCAGATAACGAGGGAGATGAGTTTCATGCTGACTGCTTCAAGACTTTTGAAAAAAGCTTTCAGAGCCAGCCCCTCCTCTCCAATCCAACTGATTGTTATTCCGAAGGCTACACTGAACATAACAAGTCCAAGAATGTTCATTCCATCGGAAGTAATTTTTTCAGGAAGTTCCGTAAAAACTGCGCGAGCCTCTAAAATCGAATTTTGCCTTACGTACAAAGCCGAATTGTGCTGATGTCAAACCTGGGCTCATTTTCAGCACGTAGTCCGGATTTACCGATTCGGAGCCATTTAGGAACTTCATGCAGACCTTGTGCGATCGAAATGTTGCTTCAATGAGATTTTCTGGGAATAATGCTCTAAAAACGAGTTTGCATGTGAGTGATTGTTGGGTGAGGCTGAAAGCGTAGACTGACCTCACTAGATCCAAAATCGTATCCATTGCAGTAGAGATACAAGGAGCTTTGCTAACTTCGCCAACAATTTCTTCAATATTTGTTGTCATCCACTTTCCAGGTTGAATAAGAACTACCAGCACAATGCCTAAAAAGCAATCTATAGTAAGACTGCTAAGAGAGCCAAACGTTGTTTTGTAGATTAGATGCTACTGTAACATCATCGAAAAGTAAATGAATGGAGAACAGCTTTTTTTAATCAATCTCTTTTATCAAGGCTGAACAAAACGAACCCAGTATAACGGCCATCATAGTTGTCAAGAAGTAGTATACCAATGATATCATTCCAAGTTTTCCAGCAGTGTTTGAATCCACAGATGCCAAGCTTGTTCTGCAAGTAGTCTTGTGAAAATGCGAAGATAAAGCATATAGATTATGTTATAGATAGGATGATTCGTGTATTGCTAACAGCTCTCAGTTTGTGCATCCTCAAATTACTTTAAAGCCACCATCCATTAGCATAGACCCCACGCATGGTATTCTTTTCAAATTTAATTGTTAAGTTATCAATCGACTCATTGCTAGGATCTCTTCACTTGTGCAGGGCAGCACGCCTGACATGAAACCTAATCTCATCAAATATGCTTGCATAGATCCCTTATTTCCATATTTACTATCCAAACAAGAGTTCTGCATGCAGTAACTCAATCCAAAAGTTCGCATGCGCTGCCGACCAAATGCTGTGAGCAAGAGAGCAACACAAGCAAGTGCCAGCGTTTTTGAGCTGGTCCCAGCAGAGGTAATGGTCAACGTCAAGGCTGGTAGGCGGTTGCTAATAATTTGAAAAACAAGTAATTATCAATAAAAAACGATACGGCGCTGTTGCTGCAGTGGGGCAGCTCACCAGTGGAAGAATTCACGAACCAGTTTGGGATGAGCGGCATGGATTGCGGAATGAAGATATGCAGTCAAAGGACAAACATAACAACTGGTTTTGTGGTTTTTAGTATGAAAAAGAATTTGATAAATACTAATTAGGAACACAAGAAATTCAATTCCTTTTTGTTCATTTTCTACACTATCCGGTTTCGGGGCTTAGAACTATACCGGTAGTGCGGCTTCCTTGGTGCCCCTCGTCATAATTTGCTATTTTTCTTTCAAATCTACTTTATTCTGTGTAATGACGGCAAAATGTGCTTCACTGATGATATTTCTCTACTTCCTGATGGCAAGATGCCAATAGATGGTGTGGGATTCCAAAGTTAGCATATATGAGGTTTACCCTCCATGAATACCCTTTTATTATAGCCAACTTACATGATACTTGACATGATTAGCGGAAGAATCAGCATTTTGAGCATTTGAACGAAGACATCACCAGGAAATCGCAAATAACTCAAATGCCTTTTGCTCCATTTAGCATCAGGATCTCGTAATGATATACCCAGAATAATTCCTGCTACAACACCAAGTACCGTAAAGATTAACAGCACATTCTCCTTCGCTATACGCACCATCTGAAATCAGAATTGACGCAAATGTTGGACAATATTCTTTTTGTCACACGGAACGCATCAATTTCGAGTACTAACGATTTTAGGGAAAAACGTTAGCTGAATACCAAAGCACATAGAATGGTGTAGAAAAATAAAGCTGATTCATATGCTGCAGGACGACGATAATTTTTTAGTATTTTAAAACATTACTTAGAGGCTATACTACTTGTGAGCACGCAATGAACGCGTGGCAAATTAATAGACTTCCTCAAGTGAATATGACTGGATTTCGAAAGCTCGAGTTGAGAAAGGCTCCTATGCAGATTTGGAATCAGAACTATGTTGTGTAGAATCATCACCTGTCGTGTTGTGTATTTATCGCAAAAAGTTCCGTACCACTCTTGATCCACTATTTTCCCCAGAAAAAGCAAGATTCAGAATTTTTGCTGCTTATGCTATTACTAATTCGAAAGTTCAAGAAAAACATAGATCTGACAAATTTTTGATTCTAATCTGAGAAAGGAACATTAAATGCATTTAGACATACAGGAGAGAGAGAGGATTTCCTATAAAATGCATATCTCTCCTCAAATAAGGAGCAGAAGAAACGAAGAGAGATAGCGGAATGAACAAATAATGTATCCACAAATACAAGTCGCTCATTGGTTGGAAACCTTGACTGTTTCGGGCAGTCGAGCTGCATCGTTATGTTTTTATTATGCAGTTGGCTAGTAATTAGTCGCAAACTTTGCAAACTAAAATTATGCCTTCTGCCATAATTACGTCAAAATCTCATGATCTCAGTGCTTAATTGGGAATTTCGATGAATTGAATAATAATACCAGCCACTGAATATAAAGTGACCTACGTCTCTAGACGGATTAAGTTGAGCAGATTCTTTTTGTGAGGCTCGAAATTCATTGACTTTACAGTAAAAAGATTCCTGCGTTCATAATCATCGACAGATTCCAAACTTTAACAAATCTATTTTTGGATCTAGGCGGGGTGCGAAGATAGAAGAGGACGACAAGGAAGCAAAATGAACGATGCAATCATGAACTAAGAAGATTGTGAAACGAATGTAAGGGAAAGCCTATTACAAATTAGCCACAGAAGGGGGCCCAATTTGCACTGTTTTTCAATTTAGGTACATAATTCTACTCGAGTCAAAAGCTGAGTCATGAAGGAAGGAGGATTGGGCGGGGTCTGTAACCTCTTACAGTAATATGCGAGTTTTTCAAAGAAATTTTTTGACAAGTACATACATTTTGTATGAAAGCTTGAAAAATCTTTTTAACCACATACATTAAAAATCGAAATAACTTTCGCCATCACTTATGCAATATAGTTAGTTGCACAACATCTATAAAGATTTTCGTAAGTAAAGCAAGTTTTGGGGAAGAAGGGTGGCAGGAAAAAGGGTCTGTGCCTTTCCTCATAGAACAATTGAGGCTATTTCTTTCTAATTATTCGCACTGCGCCTAGAATTTGCTTTATATTGAGATGTTCAATAAAAGAAAACAACTTCCGAAATTAATTGTATTTGCTTGCAGAGTATAACGACTACAAATGAACATTAAAAAAGCAATTAAGTTACGAAATTCTTACGTAGACAGCAGATTTGCAAAATGATAGAGCGAGAGCAAATACTAGCTGAAACTAGCAATCATACTTGCTTCGGTAATTTCCATCCTTCAGCATCTGTCGAATAGATTTCTTAATATGACTCTAAGGCTCGCAAATTGCCGGGCCGGAGGTGCTCAATTTGAAAATTCACATAACAATATGCAGATTGGTTACTTTGGTTACTTAACACTTATCTACGCATTTAACAGCACCATAGCAGGTGTGATAGACTAATAACTGGTATTATCATAAATGTAAACTGCGCTATGAAGATAAATGCAATGAAACTAAAAGAGATCAACAGCGTTTGGCTTTGAAGAGTTGATCATCTTCCTGTAGATGGAAAGCTCCTACATCTTTGTTGCAAGCATGAAAGCAAGCACTGTGGATAACAAGCACACATACCCAGTTTGGACGTGATATGAACAGAAATTATAGTTTTGGGTAGTAGAATGCGAGTAAGAATCAAATCAGTTTAGAAACTGCCATTTGTGAGCACTAGGTGTAATTATACAGTAACAGTGCATAGTGCCTCGCAAAACATGTGCTCTGATTTTCAATTCAACATCCTTATATGAGATGAAAATTAGAAATAGAAAGTTAAACACCTGAGGTGTTTGCACTCAAAGCACTTCTAAGGGCAGTGTAAGAGATCGATAGAAATGAAGGTATCTCTTTAAGTGAAATAGAATGGGACTCTCAATTAGCACAGATATTGTCAGCGGCTTCATCAAGTCAGAACACAGCAAGACTTTGTTTTCGATAAAGTTACGTGTAGCTGTAAGCGATTATTTGTGCTGGTAGCAGTTCTCATCTTTAATCACTGATGCATGCGTCAAAATTAGTTACCTCTACAATTCAGTTACAACAGAAAACATCAACAAAAATGATGATCTTCATTTCCCGCTCTATAACAGTCTATAACAAAGTGACGATTGATGTTGTCGAAAAATTCCAGCTTTTATGGTACCGTCTGAGCTCCTTATATTTTGGAATGTATTAGGTCGTTCCGAAAGTAATGTCGCTTTATTCAAACGTACGCCACATCTCGTGGAACAAAGATATGTAAGTGATTCTGGAAGCATTTGATGCAGCATTTCATTCGCTTTCTACTGGTTACATAAGCATTGCATAATAATCACTAAGCTCTTGAAAAATTACCAGAAACTGCGACCCATGCTTTTTGATAAGGCCAAGTTTCACAAATTTTCCAAACTTTTACAACAACCCTCGGAAGGAGTCCAAGTAAAGAATGGAGAGAGCAAACCCTACAGGAAACAGTACAACTTTTCTCTACCTTTCAGAGCTCGTCATAATTTTTATATAGATTTTTTGATAGAACCACCGATTTTAGCAGACTCGTCTCAGACACAAACGTATCAAACACCACTAAATCTCGGATCTTGAAACTTACAAAGATGGATTATGGTCTGGCACTAATTTTACGAAGCTAATGAGCGTTTACCGCTTCCGAATAGCAACTTTCGAAAATTTCGGGTACAGCCTGGGGCGCCTTGGTAAATCTGAACTATAATGATTTTATTCCGAAAAACTTGATGAATTCGAAACAAAAAACAATTGGTAGAAAGAGGAGAAAAAGCTGCGTCGAATGACACCCGAGCTACTTGCCATTTGTTGTTCTGTGAAGTTTGAGCTGACGAAATATGGAATTTGATGGCATTGAAAAACTGATTCCAGAAACTCTAAGTAGCAAGCTAAGAAAAAGAAAAAAATTACTCTGTGTCCTACAAAGTTTGCTCTATCTACCTGTCACTTGTGCTTTTTCGGAGAATAGGTACAAAGATTCTGAAAAATGGCCGAACTTGACCACAGCAAAAAGCATGAGTCCAGATTTTGGTAATTTTTCGAGAGCTCGATGGTTATTATGCAATGGAGTTACAACCATCAGAAAGAGCATAAAATGCTGCATCGAATGCTCTTAAGATCTCTTGAAAATCTTGATTCGATGAAATGTGACGTTCATTTGAAAAAAGCGACATTACTTTCGGAACGACCTAATATTTCCTTTTTTGAAGCAGGCAACGAACAGCTTTCAGCTTACATCTTGGTGCAGAGGTGCTGCAACTAATCTAGACGCTCTACTAAACTCATACTAATCAGCTACTTATGATGGAAATCATATACGCTTCATAGTAAAAACTGCAATCAAAAATTTTTTTTTAGCTGAATGCTAAAAGTCAAGAAAGTAGCAAGAGGTAATGCATGATGTCGGTTCTTTTGTTTACAGCTGGAAAGTACGCATGCACTAGAACATACTCAATATACCACGGACTTTCTGTTTGTTTTTATTGTGTAATCAATTACATAAAAAAAGAAGGCTTGCGTCAATGTGGTGCAGGCCACAGCACCTCTATTTATTCTCTTTCACTGGAGTCTTTAGGGTCTTTTCTCTTCTAGCGGAGGTGGCTCATACAAGACCTGGGCTTCAAAGTCGCATCTCTAATTTCTCAGTAATAGCTATTGGCTATTGGCTCAGTAGATAGTCTCTGCTAAATTGTTTTGAAAGCTTTTTAGCGTCTGACTTCGCTAAATAATGCTGATTTGCTTTGCTATATATCAGGCCTCAGAAAGAAAATATTTTTTCCTCATTTGAAAAGTTCAACACGATGGTGCGTGCGCCGCCCGCACTTCAGCAGATTCCCTTTTGCGCCTAGTGAGTAGTCTGAAAAGCTTTAATTGTATCGTGATGTTGGGTCAGTTCAAATCTCAGCTGTGTAACACAGCGCGATCAGGTCCAGTATTTGCTGTGTTGGATAATGTTCTTGGGAAGTGCTGGAATCACTTATAAGCTTCATGGGGATGCTTTATGTACGCTCATTTTGACGTTTCTAGAAGAGTCGCAGTAGGACTTACTCGTGGCCCTTTTCGTTTGTTACTTCCAGACAAATCCCCATCTCCCTTCAAAATCCGCGCAACAAAAAAACGCTTACGTAATGAATAAAAATCTTGCTCGATTCCAGCAAATAAGCAAATAAATACTCCAAAGCACAGCGGCATGGTCAGCAGCAGCGAATTTGTTGGTACGGTACCGTTTCCACGGATAACCTTCCCACGAGTTATGGTGTTAAAACGATGGAATACAGCATCACTGCCCCTACACAGTCTATTCAAGGAAAATCATGGTTTTACCGACCCGAACTTCCTCAGGTTACTACCTCATTGCTTATATTTCCTTCTGCTGGCCCTATCGCTTGACAGTTGCGAAGAAATCACCCGTGCAAACGTCAATGCCGTGCGTGCCGCGAGAGGAGCGCTCATTCTATGGCTTTTAGTGCTGATTTAATTTTAACGTTACCTCAACCGTAAAATCGTTTCGGGAAAGTAATATCGAGGGCTTGAGCCCATCCCCTACTAAACACGCATACGCAGCATCAGTTGCGAACCCGGACAAAGATGTTTTATTTAAAAGAAAGCTTCAAGGAGAAAATGCAGGTATAAACGTCTAAAATACACCTTCAAAGCGCGTAATTCACTCAAAACGAGATTATTACCCGTCTTTCTTTGCATGGATCCAAGGCGAATAACTCACTATTAATGGCTCACATTAACTCGACCTCACTTGCCTACTTCACGCGTGAGTTCCATATCGCTCATAAATCAAAGAAAACTGCTTTGTAACGTATTGTGTTGCTGCATTATAATGCTTGACGTTCTCGCCGACTAAATCATACAATACTCATCGTTCTTCCAAAAATCATGGATGAATTACACCCAAAATTTCGTCTGGCATATAGCAGTTTTGCCTCGAGTATGTTTCAGAAGCTTCTATCTTAGGTGAGAGCTATAAAAGAAGCGAAATCTAATGGACCATGACACGAGTTGGACTGACTGTGAGGATTATCTTTGCCAGATAAGAACATAGGCTAAAAACTGCAATACCAAGTAAAAATGTATGTTTCAGCTATTGGTTTACATACGTAGTTATGCTTTGTCAAAATTCACTTTTTAAAGGCCACAACAAGTTTTTGGTGCAATCAAGAAAGATTTAGACCTCATTTCAACGCTTCTCATTAAGAATATTTGAGAGAATTCTTCACACTATAGTGAATTAGCGACACCATAGTAGTACAAATAAAAAATGAGATTCTTCAAGCAGTAGATATCCAAGTTTAATAACGTATCATCGGAGCAGCCATACATACGAATAATGTTGACATTATTTGGCACTGTTACGGATCGAGATAAGGCTTATAAGCTTGAAATTTGTGAAGTTCTCTCGACCTTCAAGAAATCAGACAGTGATTTATGCACTATGATCCAGAATCCAGCTCGATTAAGCGAGACCAGAGTAAATGTATGTTGGCATAAATCTTTAAAAGGCTGCCATTACTCTCCAGATGTCAAAAATCAAAATGGTCCATCGTCGAAAGGAAAAAATGAACACAACGCACTCCTTAGAAAAATGCATGTAACGCTATTGTTTTAAACGACTGACTATTGACCACTTAGTATTATTCAAAAGTTGTCTACTATCTGAGCAAGAACGCACAAAACTCGCAATCGACATACGATAACATTGTAGAGTACATACAGTCCATAATTAACGATAAAGTCGAAAAAGAAAGACTTCGTAAGATGTAACTGAGATGATCCTAGCCATGCTTGCTTTAGCTACTACATACAAGCTATGTTACCTTCGTGATCGAGTATATCGCAATTTTATGCTGCTGTTTACCCTCAGAAGATGATTAGGCTCTCAATTTTTGTTCTAGCACTTCTCTTTATAAGCGAACAGTTGCACTAGAGGAAGTCAATGTGAAGTCGGCATAAGAGGGATGCAGATGCTGTCGAAATGTGTATGAGCAGAGATATCCAGAATATGAAACGATGATCTTCAGCATTGTTTGAATGCATGGAAATTAGATTCGGATAGGAAATTGCAAGCTCATGACTAGGTGCGCATACTTTAACACGGATTCAACGGCAATGCATCTATAATACACTTTTTCAACGACTGCGATATACTTTGTTCCCAAGAAGCATTTGATATTCGAAGAAGAAGAAGAAGCCGAAAAGGTTTCGTTGTGGAAATGGTGGAAGAGAAGTTGAAATAAGCTAGCTGGAGAAAACGAAATACTGGGTATAACTTGATAATGTGACTAATTAGACAAAGATAAGTATCTCTGAATGTAATTTCGACAACACATGCCTATGGTGGCTAGATTGAAAGATCGGAACCACATTAGCAATAATTGATGTTGGCAGCGGAGAGCGACAAGAAAGCGTCAATGCACTTGCGTCGGAGTGGGTCGGGGGTAAGCTCGGACAAAAGTGAATTGCCATCGGTGACCACCTGCACGATCACTAAGCTTTAGTCTTTCTGAGGAAGGGTCCAGTCATCCTCTGGGATCGAAAGGAACTTACATAACGCTTGCTCTTTTAATTTCTTGTGAGTGGTTTGGAACCCCAGAGAAAACTGCTTCAAACCATTATTAACGCAAGTTATTTCTACACAGTCAAGAGAACCGCCTCAAATACAAAATTCCTGCAGAGTCTTGGTCTTTCTATCAGAATCTAGTTCGTTCAAAGCATCGAAAATGTTCATTATTCAAAAGATTTTGTAAGTCTTCACGGAAGAAGAACGCTCCATCGATGAGCTACAACGATCGAAGACATATAAGTTCTAGGAATGCTCTTCATAGATTTGCGTTAGATTTGCATAGTAATAAGAGAAGGACACCAGCACCTGAACTCATTGTTTACTTCAACTTGCTTTGAGGTATCACTGCAATTATATGCCAAGATATAATTACTCAACTAATGCAAGGCAGCTAATGAAGCTCTGCATTTTTTTTGTATAAACATGACATGTGTGAAGATTCAAAGCACATGCTATGATACAAGTCATCATTATATTTTGTGAACTACCTCCTGGAGTTTGAGGGCTATTTTGCTGCAATCATGAATAAGAACAACTTCATGTCCACTTGACGCGAGAAAAAAAGTTATTGTGCAGCGCAGTACCTCAAACTTAGGACTAGGAACGTGTTTGCAAAGACATACTACACCAGAAACGAATCGGAGCCCTAGCGTGTAACAAACTACGTATTCCACTGGAGCGCATCTTAGAGTTTGTTGTATTCTTCCTGATATATCTGTTCCACATTGTACATATATGCAATATATATTCTACGATCATTAAATGACAGAACCCTGAAAGCCAGAGCAACAACGGAAGTCAGCAATTATTCTTCTATGGTTTGCAAAGAACACCGCAAAACTTCATGCTGTTTTGTCCATGAGAAATGCGATCTACCAAATTGACAGCGAAACATTAGCGCAAAGGTTTTGAATTGAGGCAGTGCTGGCACGTTGTTTATTACGAATTCAATGTCATGTCGGCACGAGAGTGCCGTGATGAAAAACACTTGCTATACATGAGAGAGCATGAACCTTTGAAGAGCCATGAGTTTTAGAATAGGAGCGTTGGGTAGCTGAACATTTCGCCCTCTATAAAATGAATCAAAAGACGAGCTTTTCAATTCTCGGACAGACGATGATCGATGGCAAAAACACGACATCTCTAAGTTGAGGGTCATCTTTTGCTTCGCACGCCACTCCACGGGTACTTGTCAGTGCCTTCAAGATGCATGTGCCTTTCGTTTAGATCGAATCTGCTAGCAAACATGGATTCAGACTTCGTTGATTTGTCGAATCATTGACGCTGGCTCAAAGATAATGAGCGATAAAGAGAATCTAGAATTCTCAACTTCAAGTTGCATGAAGAAATTATCAAGAAATACAAAAACGACTTTTCTCTTCAAAAACTAAATCTGATGTTTTATTGAGCCAAACGATTCTGAAGCCGTTATCTTTGCGAAAAGATAGAGCAACAAAGCAACAGACACGAAAGGTGCAGTTTCCTCTCTTCACTAAACTACAGTGTGTTGCTAGAGAAAGAGAAGGGAGAAGCTTAAGAGAGACAAGCAGATGGAAGCTGAGATATTTGAAAAAAATCAGGCTTAGACTCAAAAGATGATTATGCTGATTGTGCTTAGGTAATAGGCAAATAAAATGTCCGCTTTATGTGAAATAAAGAAGATCTTCGATGATGCAAGTAACAACAAAAAAAAACAGTCAAAATTATTTTTTATAAATCACACGCTTCGATGTTCACGGTCGAAAAAATTTCAGCCTAAATCGAGCAAAGCTTCTGGTTCAGCTCACGCGGAAATATTGAGCATTACTTTCATGTTTGCGTATATATAAGTAGCAGTGAAAATTCAAAAAGTCAAAACCAAAATACTTGCTGGAGTAGTGCAATCTTCAGACTATGAGATGCACAGAACAATCCTCTTGTGGATATTGGTGTCTTATTTATAGAGTAACCGCATTCACTCACGCGCCGATTGGCTAACATCAACTTTTTTGCAGATAGGGTTTATGGTCGATAACAAGTTCACAAAATGTGGCCTTTCAGTCAGGCTAAAAAGTTCAACTATTATGCCTATGCGTGTCACTAAATTGCACTTATGTTCAATGAGAGCAGTGGATTTTCTGAGTGGATATATTTCACATCTTGTTTTCTATGTCTATTCGCCACTAAATTGCGAAAATGGACATAATTGAGTTCCGATATGTGCGCCCTGCAACTTTATGAAAACCTCAAAGCATTTGGCTGACGACAAAGAAAAGGTACTGCAATAAAAAGTGAATAAATAAACAATAACAACAACAGAGAATGTTCTACTCAAATCAACCGAAGGAATAAAGTGGAATTATGGGGGCTGCGCACTAGTAACTATCGGCAAGGGGCATCACGGGGCATTTAAACAACTCTGGACTGTGATGCTCCAAGAGTTGCGAAAACAGTGTGATAGCATAAACTGGAACTCTAAGCGCTGCTTATTATTTGGAGAAGATAACTGCTTTTTGGCAATTGGCAAAGTGTTCTATATTCAAGCACAAAAGACTTGCTTCGCTGTATATGGATAGCAACGTGTACGCAGACGAAAATACGGTTATAGCTTCATTTTGAGTCTGCTGCTTCATGATCAAAATTGAGATAATGGCCAAAATATGTTACATCTCCTAATGCGAAGTGAAAATAGTATTTAAGCGTGATGCTGAGCTTCGCATTTAGGATACGCAAGTCTATAATTATGTACTCTCAGCAGTGCCGTAGCGAAACTTCTCTCTAGCTATTCTCCCCTCCCCTCCCTTCCCCCCCCCCCCACCTCCCCGCCCTTCACAGGATATTGAATGCAAAGGGTTTGAGAACCAGACGGGATACCGCTTTTTATAGTTATTACATTGTTATCTACTTGCGGAATTTCCGAGGTAGGGCTAAGAGGTGCTCGGGTACTCTTACAACGAATATCGCTAATGTAAGATGTTTCTGCAAATAGAACCTGTGAGACCCAAATTACTGTCATCAAATTAGCTCACGTAGTTTTTTTTTCTTTCAAAATCAAATAAGTGACTTATTTTGCTCATTGTTGGAGATTTTTTAGTTGAAAATGTATCTAGAGGCGCATATGTAAGAGATACTGAAAATCTGGTTTACCTTACAATGTAGCTTATGTTTTTTTTGCTTTTTAAGGAAATCTCGACTTTTATGACGATGTACTGTTTCCGATGCCTGCCAGAATAAATCTCTCAAGTAGAGAACCAAGATCGTCTTTCAAAGAAGTGCATATGTTGCCAAGCTCTTTACCACCATGAGTCCACATTACATTTCTACACATTGCATCAGACCGGATCACAAAACCTCTTTTTTTGTAGGCTGAAACAAACTCATGGTAGATGAGAAAAGCGAAAACATTTCAAACGAAAACAAAACACCCCAACATGGCAAGTACTATACTATCATTCGCCTGAGACTTGTTTTTTTGTCTGCTTAAGCAATTCAAGGCCTAGCAACGTGGAATAAAATAGGTTCGGAAAAGCTGTGACATTAACATCTGAGTTGTAATCTGGAAAAAAGAAATTTATGCAGATTGAGAGCAAGACTGCTGCTAAAGCTATTTATTTATTTAATTTCCCTCATTTGAGGGTGCTCACAGAAAAAAAAGTAAAACGGAATGGACAGCGATAAGTGTTTATATAACCAGCTTACACACCTCCATTTCTATGTTTAGCCTTTTCCACTCCAGAAACCTGCCAAGGTAATGAACAATATCAACTGAAGAGATAGGTAAAGAAAATGGTAAAATAGTTTACCAACGATTACGGTAGACGTTTTGTTTTGCCGAGCTTTCCTTCAGAAACTCAGTTCACATTTTTTATGAGCTTCTATATTCTACAAAAACCGATATTTGAAAGCACCATTTGAACCAGCTCGTTCTTGGACCTGATTCTGATGTAATGATGGAAAACACAGTCGTTGTAACGTGACCAGACCTGGTATGGAAGATGAGTATTCGGGGATTTCAGCTAGAGTAGCTTCATTTTCATGTCAATCTGAGAGTATATCAGCCTGTTGGCTTTCAACGTTCTATTTTCATCCAAAAAGGTTTATGATTTTACAGGCTGCCCTATAACGCCGAAACTATCAAAGAGCTTTTGTACCTCGCAAAGGCTGGCTAGCACTGAAGACTACTGAAGGACCGTCAACAGTTTCCGACGGATGCACAAAATTAGCATCTGTTGGTGAGTGAACGACGGAGTACGAAAGTAGAAACTGAAATTTTCACGTTTCATATTTCCCATCCTGCTTGGCACGCATTCTTTTTCACCCGATTCTATGATTCGCCATCAATTTCAAGAATCTACTAGTGTTCCATTTTCTCCTTACATTGAGCAGAAACCCAAACATACACATTCTCACTTCTCTCATAGAGGGGAAACTGCACGGACCATGAAATACGGTATATTTCCTCACATTCTTTTGATGCTTAGGATCACGAATTATCTTTCCAAGTATCCTCTCTAGCGTTATTTCGGCACATTAACAACAGCACATTTGCAAGTTTTTCGTCAGTATTAGTGAAGTATGAGATGCTATCGTTTATTCGTTGACCGTAACGACTGCTGACCGCGCGGCGACCGCTGCGCGTGCAAGATGTTTTCGTAGAAAAGATGAATAGAAAGAAAACAGAGGATTCTTCTCATCTTTATAATGTAGAAAAGAAACAAAGAATTATTCTCATCTTAAGCCACGGTCCAACTTGTCACTTTTTCGCAAGTTTAGAAGGCACGCGTCGCAGTCGCCACGCGGTCGGCAGTCCGTACGGTCAACGAATGAAAGATAGATGATAATCGTTATGTGTCACAATATACTGCTAAACCTGGATACTTTGTCATGGCCTTCAACTATCACGTCAAAACCTAAGTTCATAGTCGGATAGTATGTCTTCTCAACTTCTCCTAGATTATTTGATCGCTTCAAAAGCAGTTGCAGCTAGTTACACTACCAAAAAGTACCAACATATTTCACTTTTAGAGATCTGTCATAACTATGCAGTCTTATGAAGATCTTGCTAGTTACTCGCCTGGGTACTCTAACAAACCTTGAGGCGCTTACAGGACCAGCTCGGCACATACTAACAACTGGACATTCACTGCTCAGTGTCTATGAAACGAAGAAGTTGCTCGTAGTGATTGGCTGACACTGTCGACATCAGCGTAATCAGAAAAGCATGGTTGAGCTCACGACTGAAGTTGGCATATGACAAAAACGTCAGTAGAAGATGGCTGATGGCGACATGTCAGAGTCTACTACACTTCCACGACAAATAAGCAGCATTGTGAGCTTTTGCTAGATGTGCATTTGCAAAAGTTCAATAAGCAGAAATTAATTGATATCGCGCTTGGCTGACATGTTTATAGCATATCAAACAAGAAATTAATGACTTCAAACTTTCAATCTAGAGAGTTGACAATCCCGTGGTTTCTCACAAGAAAGGTGAAAGGGGAATACCTTGCACCAGATGCAAAACCTGTGTAAATCAAGAGAGGCTTAGGATGAAAGGAGGAAAGACCGCAGAGAGTTCCCCTACTTCTTTTGGTAACCTTTTATACAGGTATCATTTACAACTTAACGCTAAGCTTAGCCTTCTCACCCCCCCCCCCCAACAGCAAAATTCAGAGATGAGAGTCCAAAGGTCGCTGTGGAAAGTGGAAGTAACTCCACAATTTGTGTGCAGCATTTCTTTGATAATTGCTCAGGAAAAAAAGGCTGCACAACTGGAACACCATAGAACTTTAGCCCTTCCATTTTTCACCCCAACAGGTAATTATAATTAAAAACCTAAACGAGGTGAGAAAAAGCTGAGAGAAACAATGAGGCGTTTTCTGAAGTCAAACAGCATAGGCAAAGCCATAATCGATGCGGGGAGTGAAAGCAAATTTATGAAAAGAAGTCTGTGCTGGTTGCGGTGATTGTGTCAAAGCTTCTATGGCCATGAATAATTGGGCAGCTTCAGCTAACGGATTTTCATGCTTGTTAAATGGCTGCTAAGCAATGACGGACGGAGTCAAGAGGCGGGAAGGGGAGGAGGGGGGGGGGGTAAGAGATAAATTTGCAAATGTGGTTCATGCAAGGGTTTGAGTATAGAGAGATTAGCTTGGTGGATCGCGGAACTAAGTAAAATTTTCCCCCGCATCCGCTACTCATCATACTTCTCCCGAGGAAGAGCCGTAACGACCATCATGTCAGCGCTGCTTACTGCATAGATGCACTTCACTACGAAGCTAAGCTTGGACAGTAAGAGGCACTCAAATATATGTGGAAAGTATGTTCTGCTATTCCCAAAGCTCAGTGACTTTAGGATTCACAGAATCATACAGACAGGCGCGAACTGAGGGCAAAATCACTTCGACTAATGCACCACATTGACACACAAATTGATGGCCACCGGGTGTTATATGATCTCCTAAATCTCCAAGTTTGATGGCAGCAAAGAATTTTTCTTGAACTGCCATATTCAACGAATGAATAAGTCAGGCTCAGAACGCTGTTCGAATCTTGCAGGGCAGATCGGTGGAGTAACCATCCAACTTGTGGGAATCTTGATCCTGTGTCGTAATGCAGTGTCCGAGAAAAACGCGAATTGTTTGATGTGGTACCAAAGTAGATCCCCACCTCAATCGACAGTGCTCCACCAAAAGAACTCGTTCACTTTTGGTCATGAAGAAGGAAGCAAGATGATCTCCTCTTAAAACACTATCTGATTTAGCCGGGTTACCGTCATTATTCACCATGACGTGCCCCCTAATCTTTTTTCACACCTGAGCAGCACTGAAGCTCTCTTCTGAATCGTCCCCACTCAGCACATGGGAAAATAATCGAAGCATATATACAGTCGAGTAGATATTCCGCTTAATATAGTGTGCTTGCACAGTTTATGGAATGCGGTAAAATTTGCGCGTGAACAGGTAGCTGCGCCAGCACTGCAGGCATTTTGCGCGCGCAATTGGCCGGCGTCACAGTTGAAGCTATTTCCTCACGAGCAAATTTTACCGCATTCCATAAACTGTGCAAACACACTATATTAAGCAGAAAATCTACTCGACTGTACGCTCGCGAACGCGGCGCAGGACTCGGACGAGGCGGCCGAGCGGGATTCAAGCCCTTCGGGTCAGCGACACTGCTAATAAGACAAAGAGTAACAAGGCAGATTAATCCATCACTCTATCTAGGCACTGCTGTTGTAGTTTACAAGTTGCTCTGTAAATTGTTCCTCATCAATTCTACCAATAATGCTTACTCATACATCCTGACTACTGCAACTAAACTGAAACAAATGACATCCTTTCCTGGCGCAGTGGCTTGGTAGCTCCGACAAAAGCAATATTGTTAGCGGCAATGGCACGGTAAGATTGCAATTACTGGCTTTCCATCCATCCTTGGCCTTCTGGATGCGATGAGTCCAGGGCCGTCCCTTAAAATCAAAAAAGTGGTTTTTATGGCGTTTTTCGGCCTTGGAGATTGCTGAGGGACTGGACGAGCGATTCCCGCCAACAGGGTCGCGATTGGCTGCCTGAGCCGGTCGGCCAATTGCAGCCGAAACAGGTGGAATTAGAGTCTGCTGCATCCAGTCGCTGTTTTCGGCGGGGATCTCTCCAGCCCCTTTAACAATCTCCAAGGCTGGAAAATGCCGAAAAAAGCATTTTTTCGACTTTTTAAGCACAGTCTCGGACTCAGCGGATCCAGAAGGCCATTTAGTTGTGGAATGCTCGCTGTATTTTCCCAAGCCACCGCCTTTGAATAATACCCGATTCCAGCTTGGTAGCAGTGCCCTTGTGTTAATGGTTTGACCCTTTCCTATTCCACAAGATGGTGGATTCTCTCGAAGCGCTCCTGCTTGTTAATTATTTATAAATGGGAAGCCCTGCAAATCTTAAACCGCTTATCAGGTCATTACGAGGCTTCATGCATAGTGGCCATATACAGTATATCTGTGATCGCCATGTTTGCTGTCTCTGGCTTCATGGAGCAGCGTGAAGAAGATAGATACGAAATTTAGATGGACTTCTATTAGCGAAATTCAATAGGTTCAGTGTAAGGAAGTGCTAGGCGAAGAGTATCTTCTTAACTTTCTGATTCCGTTCCAGTACCTGTCACGTTTTAACCGTTCAGTGCTTACTCTGCTGGGTATGAGACGTCTTTTACAACGATCACAAGCATTTTGAAAGGAAGAAATCAGGTAATCAAAGACAGACGTTGTTGAGTCTTGACTAAACAATTAACAGTCTTAGCGAATCCACCCATGCGTGAAAAGAAATCTGCATGACCTGGCTGTGGACCATGTCATCTGCTTGAAAGTTCAACAGCTGATCTAAGAGAAAGCACAAGACATGGGATCCGGAAAGAGACGACAGAGAACAGTCTCATATGAACTGACTAATCCGATTGAAATCAGCAGACAGCAGTATACACATAATGTTGATTAAACCTATGTCAAGGCAGTGCTAGAAACAGTGAGACCGCGAGTTCTCGAATTTAACTCAGAGCTGCAAAATCGCTTGAGAATGCAGTGCGACTTTGATAAAGCTCTTGTTCATGATACTTTAACTCTTGACAACGATTGGGTCGTTCATAAAAACTTTGTGAAAAAGCTGGGCATAAAACTAGACTGTTTTGCTGCAAACATTGATTTAGTTGCAGCTTCAGAAAGCGTGCGTCGCAATTTGAGAAGAAACGCACATTTTTTTAATTTCTGTCAGAATGTTTAGCATGATTGGGTTTCATGCGCTTAGTTGACATGCCGAATCCTTTATACCTTCCACCCATGATCTAACTCAGGTGGTTTTCGAGCTCAGTGCAGCTCAGACTTGACATCTTGAGCAGCAGTCGAGTGCGAGAAATTGTTGAGAACATCTTTTCCACTAACATGAGCCGCGCACTATAATCAAGCATTTACCGTTCGGATGCTGTGACGCAACTTGTACAAAACCTCAAATCACTATATTAAATAGAGTTTCTTGACTATCAACTACGATCGTAGAAGACAAATGCGTATCCGGATACATATCATGCGTCACGTTTCGGTTGAAGTATAATCTCAAGTGCTGGACAGCGTTGAGAAATCTGCAGCCTTACGGGATAATAATAATAAGTGCGCCATTACTTCATGAATTATCTATCATGTCGTCGCTCCCCTCTGGTGTACCAAAGCTTCTGCTGCGGATACTCCTAATGACTTGCACACAAGTTGGTTGTGGCATTTACCATGCTGATAATCGAAACGCTTTGCACTTCAGTTTATCAAGTCTTTGATACTAGTTTTGCCTCACAAGTGCTTCGAGGAGCCTGATCTCAAGCGAATGCAACACTTCCTGTTCTCTCGAATAGCATGCCGGGCCCATTGCCCATTTCCGCTACAACGTTTGTCAAATCCGTCGCTTTAGCAGTCAGAGGTAAATTGGGCTAATGCCACAAGGCTCATAAATCACTTATGCTCGCGGTACCTTGTTCAGTCATACATAACGCTCCTACTACGCTGCTGGTTTTGCCGATTAATTTGAATAAACCAGTCTCAAGAGGCATCGAACTGCTACATCTGACACCTCCATGTTCGGGTAATTACCGTGCATTGTTGTCCAATCTGCCCCCTTCTCGTCTACTTAATTACTGACGGATTTGTATCCAGCCTACAGCTGCTGCGTTCGATCCTTTCACAGTTTTGACGCGGATAAACGACATCTTTCTCAAATCTTAGCTTCTAATCAATCGTTTCCATTCTATTATTCTTTTTTTGCACTTATGCAATCTTATCGATATTTTCTGATCGAAACCTTCTTGCAGAACCTCTGTTTTTAGGCCTTCGCCTTATAATGATCTAGTGCAAACAGAAACTCCCGAGCGCTCGTTTGCACAATCATTCTTTCCGCTCGAGGCTATACTAACACCGCAAAAGTGTTCGAATTTTAATACGAGTTACCAGCAGTGCAATTCAATCCATGGAACGGGCCGACAATGAAAAATACATCATGCCGAGTTTAGAGATAGAGCAATAATTGACCGTTAAGAAATTTGACCTATCTTATCATTTCCCCATCAGCGCCACGTGCAGCATGTGCTCCATGCTTTTTACTATTTTCCTCTCTATTTCTCCTTTGATCTCTATCTCTTTACCTTTCGATGTGGACTTTAAGAGGCAACTTCTGTAGTATTAGTTCGAATGACTTTTATTTTTTTGCTCATAATGCATATCCTAGACCCTTCATGTAGTTAGCAAGTTCCTCATCGTCTTTCTCCCCAGACGTGAATCTGGTCTGGGCTCAATAACTTAGGCCGTGCTTTGAACAAGCATTCTTATCGCTGATCGCAAAAGTAAAATGGATTATGGATTCTGCATGTCCTTCCTTTCTACAACATCTACTAAAAGTGATTTGATGACCACAACTAATTGAAGTTACCTTAATATCTGACATATATTGCCTCCTCGCAGAGAATTGTGTCTAAAGAAAAGTCCGATACAGATAATGCGCTTCAGACTTATCTGATAAGATTTTTGTGCGGTCATAATGGAACAAAATTATCTGGTCAGCTGTAGGGCAAACTTAACGGAAGATAGAATTATTTAGGTCAAAAAAGCAGCTTATATGTCATATTTTAGGGTATTTGGAGTGGAAGCTAACTCGCTTTGTTTTTCTAACCTCACGCAGCGACCTTCTCTACAAATTCTTCCGAAACTCTCACCTATTCCAGCCAGTAAATCATCAAATATCTTTGTGAGGAAATTTCTGAGGCTGTTCTATTTCGCAAACCTTACAAAATTGCAATTAGCTTTTGCAAGCACATTCAAATCGTCCAAATTTCAACGGTCGTCAGTTTCTTCCCCTTGTTAGAAGAGTTCAGCTGACATGTCTGTTCAGTAATCTGAGAGTCGAGCGTCACTGATTCAATTACCGAAAGCAATGTGCACGACAGCGAAACAGGCATTCAGAGGACCGCACACAACGGAAGATTGTTGTAATCTAACGCTGATCTTATTTGTTTCCGCCAAAAATTGGTGGTGTATCGATGGAGAAGTATCTCGAGATACTTGCCATTGAGCCATATTTGCTTGGAGATCAGCATAAGCTTAATTGTGATTTGCCTTGCCTCTGTGCATAGCTGCATTATTTTGTCGAAATCATGCTAGATTACGTCTGATTTCGTTGTGAGTTTTGCCTTTCTTCTTTTCTGATGAACTTGAGACGAATAGCTCCTCAGGGAAAACTATGTTCATGCTTCCAAAGCCAAACATCTCGCTTGATTATAACTAGATCTTCTAACTCACCATTGCTGACTTTATCATTGCATGCATTGACTCTTGCCGCCTTTTATCTCCTGATCATTTTCAACAGTCTCAGTTAGCCATTTTTTTCTACAAAAAAAATGTAAATATCGCGGTTTCTTATTTGTTCTTTCAGTTTGTATGTGATAGCTGTGTTCTACATTCCCGAATCTGGCAAAAGCACCTTCACAGTCATGAAATCATAGCGATTGCAGAATGATTTTCTTAATCATAATTTGTGGGTGCTAATAAATGCGGGAAATGCGCGAATGCTGTAAGCCGTTGATCAAGAATGTAGTAAGCCTCTTCCTCTTAAAAGCAAGACGAGACGATCCTTATGCTTATATTTAGATATCGAAATGTTACTCCAATTTATGATACGTTCGGTTTCATGTCTTGACAGAGTACTGCACATATTGGAACAATCTGCACTTGAAATTATTAGTTTGTCCTAAAAGCAGACTTCAGTAAATCAGGCTGTTTTTGTTTTCTTAGCAGATTAGAGTAGCATTCAAAGTTACGCCTAAGTCGTAATCCAAGTAAAGTTCCGAAATCGAAAAATTCTGATCGCCTGGATTAGATTTTTGCGAAAAATTGCCCTTCGGAACTCCTAGTTGGTCGTTATAAAGGCCATTCTAAAAGAATGTAGTTTTTCGTTTCTCAATTGAACGTTACATTTGGTGGAAGAAGGATTTCCAAGAGATTTGTAGTATTCTATGCACCATTTCATACTCTTTCTAATGTTTAAAACCACTGCAGCATAAAAGTGAGCTCTTAGAATATTATCAAAATCTGCGACCCATCTTTTTCCTCTTTATAGCTCGCCATATTTTCTTGATGAATTTTTTATCAAAACCAGTGAATTTTGACGCCATACGTCAAATACAAACAAATGAACACCGATAAATCTTCGGAATTCAAAAAACTGCAAGAAGAAATTTTTACGTAACGCTAATTTTGATGCAAATGAGCCCACGGACTCAAGATACCAAATCTCGAATATTTCGGGTGCAGCCACGGGAGAGCTGAAAACATGAATTTTGATGATCCCCGTAGACTCCACAAATCGCAAACAAAAAACGCTTGTTAGAAAGATGAGAAAACGCTGCATCGAATGACACCCGAGTTGCTCGCCGGTTGATATTCTATGAGGTTTGAGTTGACCAAATTTGGGAATTGTTAACATCAAATACAATTTTGTTTTGAAAATTATGGCAGTCTATGGAGAGGAGAAAAAATCGTTTCATATCCCGTATCTTTGCTCTATATATCCGTTACCTGAACCCTGAGAGGTTGATATAAAAATTTAGGAAAATTCGGAAATATAAATTGAGAAAAATCTTAAAACTTGACCATTTAGAAAGCCTGGGTCGCAGATATCGGTAATTTTCAAAAACCTCATTGAGTATGCTGTAACAATTCTATGACCTTCGTAAAGATGATAATGCTGCATCGAATATTACCATAATCTCTTGGAAAGTTTTGTTCCACCATGTGGCTTCATATGAAAAAAGCGACATTACTTTTGGAACGGCCTAATACAGTAGACTCAGCGAGAAAAAACGATAGCCAAGTGGCAAGCTCCGCCCCCACTCCTGGATATGTGTTTGTATACTGCAAGTCTGAATGAGTATAACCTTTGAATTTTACCTCTGTATGTGCCGTGGCAATCGAGAAATACCAAGTTTAACATAAAAACCCAAAAACTGAAATTTTTTATCTCCTACTGAAGAGACCAGGAAAAATCCACCAAATGTACTTCACAAACTACTGTGTGTATACTGTAAAATCGTAGGAGGTCCATAGGAATTTTGGAAAGGCAATTTCAAAGTAATTTTGGAAATTTGATTTTTGGCTCCAGATTTTACCTGGATGACTTTGCCGAAATTTTGGTGGTCATCCTGGGTAGTTTGCTTCGCTGTATGGAATGGTATCCTAAGTCTGTCAGAAAAACAAAGTTTGATTTATACAGACAAGAATTCTATTTCTGGGACAAACTGATACTAGGTTGATGCAAAAGTTCTTGCGCATCTTCAATTTGAATAATCTAAACTTCTTGCTCTCTCAACGGAACACTCAATTTCGCTAACTAGAGAGAACACTTTTCAATGTGATAGTGCCTTTGCTGCTCTCTAATATGGGAAACTTCTGAGATAGAAGCAGGAGTATAAATCACTTCAACTCTGGTTATTTGAAGCCAGGCTGCTAAAAATCTGACTTGCAATAAAATTTCCAGCAAGCATTACTAGGATAAAGGATAAAGAATTCGGCGTCTTCAATACCCTCTGAGGGCATGCGCCGAACGCACACACTAACTTCATAGTCGAAGAGGCAATTGTATGCGTGCGAGCCTATTACAGTGACTTGCGGGGGCCAGCCGTTTCCAAGTCAGTGCTTTTATCCTCCCAGATTACTCTGGTACCAATTTACCGGCCCCGGAGGGTAGAGGGCTTGGTTGGCCCAGGAGCAAGCATTACTAAGTCTTTTAATCGCCCCTTTCCAACTCAATTGAGTTGAGCATCTCTATGATGAGTTTAAATTTCTAAAAAAGGCAAAAAAAAATCAAATCGGGTGTTTTCTAATGTTTATTGTTAGCCAAAAATCATAACTCTTCGCAGAGATGCTCGTTTGATACAGCTTTGCACCATTGGAAAGGGTGGATCAAAAAATTTACTATATTTCTTGCTAGAATTTTATCGCAGGTTGCAGATTTTTAATAGCCTAACTCAAAACGTCCGGAGTTGAAGCAATTTTCTCTTGCTTACATTTCAAAGCTACCACTTATTATAGAACAGCAAAGGCACTATCACAGGGAAAGGGTTTCCCTTATCTAGCAATAAGTTGCGTTTACGCAAATCCGTTGAGAGTCCAAGTCATGATATTCAAAATTATGCGACAGAAGTTTTGCACCAACTTAATATTAGGTTGACAGTTTTTGCGCCACAAAATAGAAGAAGTTATTTCAAAACCTCAGCAAACTGATCAATTTAGAATATGCTCTCTGTTATGTATATCAAAAGTAGTATTGCATAGCACATTTCAAAAAATCAATATGCACCAAAATCAAAAAGTCTTAAATAGTTCAAAATTCGTAACTATTCGCAGAGACATCCAATCACTGCCAACTTCTCTTAGTCAGAAAGAGTATGTCATAGAACCATTCACAAAAATAAATTAAAATGTTAATGGTTCTAACAATCTGTGATCAAAGATCGAAAAATCAGTTTTTGGCATAACCTGAATGCCCGAATTTTTGGCTACAAGCCGCGTCCGAAGCTTAAACGAACTCCATCACTTTGGACAGTGTATTCTCAAACCCTCGACCAACACTTTGATCCTTTTTCTGTAAGTGTTAGAGCTTCCAGAGATTCTCATTTGATATAGAATCAAGCCTATTTAGCTTTCTGATTACTAAACGCCAAATCAGTTCTGCAGACTATTTTGCAATATCAGTGATTATACTAAAAGATTGTGGCTGGATGAGGGTGAGGTTATAGATAGGTTAGATCTAACAGAAATTGTTATCAGCGTCCTCGCCTTCATTCGTAGGATTCGGAAACACCTAAAGTTCGTAAACATATGTACCTTAAGGTGTCATTTTCAAGAGTGTTTTCTCACAATCTAAACCACATAAGGTCTCTTTGATAAGGCACAATCTCCAAGAAATAATAATTGAAACTATAATTTGCAGATCAACAATAGAGTTTCTTCATGTGAATTTCAAGAATTTCGACATCTAAAAACTCCATATTTTGGGTAGCATGAATTTTATATCGACGACTAAATCTACCAGAACAAAATTTCGAGTAGCCCCGGAAAATATTCTACAAGGACTAAGATCATGTAAAACTTCGCAAAACGTACATTTTATGCACCGACCAGGGACATGGAGCTTCTGACTTAAAACTGGAAAAGTTTTACACATTCCTTCAAAAACTATATTGCACAGCAGAAACATTGCCCATTTTGAGTCACCTCCTGTCACAATTATCTCATTATGTAACGTGTTAAGAGCGCGACTACAGTAGTCTTTTCACTTCTGTACTTGGAACTACGAAGGTATACCTACCAATATGCAGCAACTCCAATTTGGCCGAGGCCGATATGCTGTCAGCACCGATAATCAATCACTTCAGTGTGAGGATCTGTGAAAGCTCTCCATAAATCCACCATTGTCAGAAAGACGAGGCTTCCTAGGATGAGTTGCCGTTCGAACGAGAGCATTCTTACGGAAGTTTATGGCTAGTGCGAGTGCGTTCGTAAACAAGTGCTAAGGTCAGCCGGTCAGAGACAGCTGCGCGGCGACCCTGGCAACTTTTCCGTGCAGTGCGCCGTCTCCTGTCGCGCTTCTCCCCCTCTGCTGCTTAGAAGGTCCTTTTTTCTTCGAGGTTTTACTAGCATTGCATGTTCCATGTCCTACGTAACGGATCTCTATTCTATTAGCTGAGGATTTACTACTCTTCCGATTGTTTCCTCCATAATTTTCACTTACGTACTTTCCTGAATATTTCGTGACTAC
This sequence comes from Cylicocyclus nassatus, assembly GCA_958299035.1. Taxonomy (NCBI): domain Eukaryota; kingdom Metazoa; phylum Nematoda; class Chromadorea; order Rhabditida; family Strongylidae; genus Cylicocyclus; species Cylicocyclus nassatus. The sequence goes on from CATQJL010000326.1 coordinate 31,856,922, forward strand.
ACATCCTTGAGACATTCGTATGACCTTCGTATTTGAAGATGAAACCTGTTTTGAATTATCAACCGTCAAATTTTTTCCCACAAAAACTTCTAATTGCGGAGTATCATCTTGTGTGAGAAATTAATAATTATTTGTAATAAATCTAATGGACTTTGTGTGTGAAGACCATTGCTCAATCATTCGAAAGCAATATTTAGCACGAATGACTTAGAATTAAATACTGCTCTTGCATCTGTGTCATGCTGCTCTCACAAAATCACGGTCGCATCACACTATGTTCTTGATTATGTAATTATAATGCTATAAGCACAAAAAACGTGTTCCTATTGCATATAAAAGGCTGTAAAAATGAAGACCCAAGCCCAAATCCTTGCGCTGTATTAATCAAGTGACAAATACCAATGCAAGTTTTTCATATGTAATAATACCAAAAGACTCTAAGCAACAAAAATTTTCCCCTTTTATAGGGACGAAAACAAAGATTTTCGCACCACAGCCTAGAACTACCACGAGTGTGAACCTTTTCCTTAGTTACTCGTTTGTAGGGAGTGGCCGACAGAGATCTTTGAGAATGATCGGTGAACAAAATACGCACAACGCTTCTTGCTTCCAAAAAATTGTACTACTAGATATTTGCATTTACTTTACGCAAATACTCACAAGCTCAGAATTTCTAAAAACATCGTGAGATACAATAAGGGGCCACCCAGCTAAATGACTAAGTTCCGCCAGAAAACAAATCGTAGACCTAAAGGTTGCTGCATAACGAAGGCGCAGAAGCGGTATTAGTTGAACGGGCGCGAACGCAATGAGCGCGTATCTTCACTCCTGCGCCTCACGCGCTCTGCGGCTAATAAAGCCGCGTTCGCACCCAAAGATATTGCGCCTTCGTCATGCAGCAGCCTATACGTTTCTTGCTTTGAACATGCAGTACTTCGAAATGAATTCAAGCAAGTTACGCTATATCCTAGAATGCATCTATGATTTTTCAAAGCCAATTTCACTTCCGTCAGTGTTCGGTATCGTACTTTTCCGTTTTGTTCTCCCACTCTCTACATTTCGTTTTCACAGAGATGCGGACGTTATGGGGTAGAAGTGGCAGCCCGATAACATTGCCATGTACATTGTCCACTCCAAAAGACACAAATTATTCGCTGGAATGGCGCAAGGACAACAAGTTGATATTGAGTGCATATGGGGACGAGGCCGGCCATGTGGCTCCATCTTTACAAGGCGAGTTTTCTATCATACTGTGCTTAGCTGCATAATCAAGCTGAAAATATTCATTCCGGTAAACATATCGTTTTTTATACGTATATCAAAATACAAACAATGTCATAGATATTCCCGTATGATTATCACATAAAAACAGATTTTGAACATGCTGAACCCTAATGAAACCCGGTAGCATTCCTTAATGGGATCGAAAACTGAATGGCACTACATCTACATATGATTCCTGGCTATGCTATTACTTAGTGAATAGAAGGATAATAGTACAAACTCGAGTGGAAAAACCCGTATTTTAAGAATGGCTATTTTCCAATTCTGCTTTTTGATTCTCGAAAAGATGCATACACTGACAGAGTTCATTGAGCTACAATGTCCGAGTCTTTTTTGGTATACTGCTGCTTTAAGTAATGGATACTGTAAGCTGTAATTGTCGAAAGTCCCTGCGTGATTTATCCTATCGTCTCCTACTTTCAGATGTTTTCGTTGATACGAAATATATGTAACGTAAGCAAAACCGAAAATCTTCATCGGACTTGATCCGCTGACCTTATCTTTCAGAAAAATTTCCGCAGTGCAAATTTTGAGGTTAAAATACAATTATTAGACAGTGTATACATTTTTAACCCTCTATATATCCAATCTATACAAAACAATGTGCCGTGGTGGTGGAAAGAACGAAATCCCTGCTGTTTAGTTATTTGCTCTTTGGAGAAATGAGCCTGCAAAGCGAAAGTAGATGCCAAGATCTTTCGAAGCAAAAAATACGGTAGTGAGAGGATGTATTGATTTTTGAAAAAGGGATGGTGGGATATAAGAAACTCACTATCGTGAATGTGGATCAGTCGTAATTTCCTATCCATTCGTTGTTCTCGAACGCAATTCGATTAGGAGAGCCAGGCCCGTACGAGTTTACGGCAAGAACAACAATCTGCAAAGAAAGCCAGGTAACTCGAATCGAACTGGGACGCAGAAAAAAAAGCTGTATATCCCAAAGTGGCAAGCATTTACCTCGTCTGCATTCATCACCCTTAAAGTGGTTCCTTTAATGGAGGCCGACTTCCATGGACCTCTTCTCCTTCTGTGATACACATGGTAGACCTGCACTTTCTTTTTGCAATTCAAACATATGGCAAAATGGTGAACTCACCTCAGCTTTTTCGCTTCTGTCCCAACTCAGGAAAGTCAAATCATCTTCTGTCTTAGCGCGAAGATTTGACACCGCTTCGGGGCGCAGATTCAGTACCTCTGCTTGACACTGTCGCACCTTCAGGGGGCAAAACTCGTCCACTTGTTTGATTGCGAATCAGCGGCTCACCTCACTCTGATACTGCATGCATTTGTAGCTACTCAGCGGGGTCAACTCGAAATTGCTATCACACATGCCAAGACAGCGATATGGTATCTGAAACAGCAGTTTCTGCGAAGAAGGCAAAGTCCACACGTCAGACCAACATTTCTTCTAATGCAGCATCCAGCACTGTTCATTTCACTTAAAGTGCAGCGTAGAAGCTTTTGGAAGTCATCCTTACAAAGTTTAGTATCCGGGTAGAACACTCCTAAACAACAGCAAACTTCAGATAAGTACTGCATTTGAACTCATCATTGCTAATCAAGCGCCATTATGATTGACATAAACAAGTTAGAGTCATTTTTAACACCTCGCTGCGCCGCTTAAAAGCTGAACACTAGCAATACGTACAGATCAGGATAAAATATCAACAAACTAGCGAACTAATTGCTGCTCACCAGGTCTGAGGCCTCGCTTCGCACTTCCGGCGTGACACACGGATAGACAGGCCCGATTGAAAACTGCTCGCGAGCAGCATTCGAGCAACGTCTCCGGTGGATTCTCCGGTGGTTTTTCGAGCGCATGCGAATAAGCAATGAGATGAACCTGGAACAGAGGAAGACCAAGGTCGGACTACTGAATGGTGCCGAATTTTCGCCGCGACAACTGTACGGCGTTCGTATCAATCATAGCCGTTCATGTCAACATGCCCAGTGCAGAAAAAAACTTCAAAAATTGTTCGTGTAGCCTTCTGAGAGCAAAGAACTGACCTCTCCGTAGTCATTGCGGCTTCCGCTATCGTGACATCTGTAGGTGCCGAAATCCGAGCTGTTCAAATCATAGATATCAAGCGAAGAAACCAGCATCTGCATCAATTCTTTTCTATCTTCAGAAGTGTAAGTTGTTACGTGGTAGCGAGATCCGTCAACTCGGCGATAGAATGACCCTACTTTCTTCTCCCATATCATGTGCGTGGATATCCCCTTTCGCAGATGGCACGGAAGCGTAGTCCTTTTTGCTTCTTTCGGCAAATGCAAAGTTGAGTTGAAGCTTGGTCCATCGCTGTCGGAAGACGACGTTGAAAAGCGCAATATGTCAGAAGGTACAGATTTGCTGGACGGATCTGAAGCGTGTGCCACAACGTAGACTCTGTAAGACCGGTCAGGTCTGAGATGTTCAAAAATATGAGAGTTGTGCTTAGTGGTATGTATACGCTCTATCTCATCGTCGAGTAAATGAACTTTGTAAACGTGTACAAGCTTTGGATGCTCAGCAGGGGAGCTCCACTGGATCTTCATTGATGTGTTGCTTTTCGGTATGCTTTTCAGGTGGCGCGGCTGTGATGGTGTAGTCGAATGACTGCTAAGGATGCAGCTATACATGGATGCGAGATTGAGGGACAAGCAGGACTGATAGTCAGTCCAGTTTCTCATGCCGTCCGGTGAGCCTCTACATAGATCGAAGCATGAATTCTCATCGGCCTGGACGGCATTTGTTTGGCAACATGCAGTGGAATCGCGACCGTCCACAATACACTCCGCAATTTGTGGCAGAAAGTTGTGGCATTGAGTAGGAGGCTCGAAAACCGTGTATATCTCCTTGTCGCCTGGTGGCGACGTGAGTCTGCAGAGCGCCCGCGAGCAGACTTCCGACACACGATGCTTCCGACAGCAGGACTCAACGTTAGCGGAGGCCCGGTCACACAGCACAAGCATGGCGAGGTAGACCAGCCTCATCGGAAGTGGGTCAGGGATTGCCTGGCCGCCGCCGCGTCTTGATCCCTACCAACCGCCCGCCCCGAAACGGGTTCGCAAAGTGATAAGCATCGGGCGAAAGGTCGATCTGTCCTGTCCAATGTTTGTCCAGTCCCTGGAATTCGTCCCTGTTACTTGCTCAAATGCAGAGATCCGCTTTCGTTAAATCCTTGTCAAATTTCTTCTTACAGGCAGTGTCGTGCGCGCGTCCGGCCTGGGCCTGACCATCCACTCGGTTGGCGGCGGCGATGCTGGTCGCTATCACTGCGTCATTACTCGATTCGGGAAACAGCCGACGCGCTCCGAGAGTGGACCGCCGCTGCGGCTCGTCGTCAACGGTAGGAACTCCGAACTTTGCATTGTGGCTGCGTGCTGTTACGTTGATGTGATTTCGGCTACGTAATCCCACGCATTTCTCTAAAAACAGATCCGTCGAAGCCGACGTTCCAAGCAAGAGCGACACCTGAGTGGCCACTTTTTGGGGTGGGGTTATTCATTCGTCTTTGGAACGAATAATCTGAAGCAGAGGCTGTAGAAGAAATGCAAATGCTTAGTGCCATTCTCAAGATTGTATACTAAAACAAGTGCAAACCTCTACCTTCACTCATGGAAGTAGGTGCATGTGTAGGAGCATAACATTATTTTGAAATTTCTATTCTCGCCTAAATATACGTACTTTTTTGGAAGCTTGAAAAAAAATACAACTTTCTACGTTGTTCTGAAGCTTAGCTTTCCGTTTGAGAATACTGAGGTTTTTGATGCAATTTCAACTAGTAGAATTCACAAGTTTTTGAAGTACAACTTCCAAAGTATGGCCAATTTTTGGGTTATTTTTAGCTCATTGATGGAACTTGATGTCGGCGATAAGCATTAGATCATTCCTCTTCTTTTTAAGTACAACTTTTAGCGAATTTTTCAGCCACACCCAAAGTGATATCGCCTACAAATCATCAAATAAGCTACAGCAAGATCGGCGATTCTCTCTCTATAGAGTGCAGAGCAGAAGGTGTACCTCCACCGGAGATAACTTGGTTGAAGGTTTGCTCTACGCCAATGAAGTGTTCGGAAAGTCTGATTTGATTTAAGGATGGGAAAATTGTCAATACTGGATCCGTCTTGAACATAACAAACCTGGAAAAACACCATGAGGTTAGAGCAAATTTTCATCAAAAATTACTCCATGCAAAGTTTTACAGGGTCACTATCATTGTTTAGCTGTGAATGTGGAAGGAAAAGCGAAATCACAGATTGAACTCAGATTTTCCAGTAATCAGCTTCTCCATAAGGTTCTATCTAGCATATTCACATATAGACCTTGCAGAAGTGCCAACATTTGATTTTGTGCCAACAAACAAGACAGTCGTCCAAGGATCAAACGTCTTTTGGCGCTGTCAGGCAGATGCCCAGTCGGAAAATGTACATTATTCGTGGACTTTCGGTGGTCAGCCTGTGAAAACAACAGAAACTGGCTTGAGAGCCGAAGTGAAGGTTGGCATATTTCGCAGCCCAGATGGAAAGCATGACGATTCATTCAAGGAGGGTGATTTTTCGCTCCGAGATGTGAGAAAGGAGGATCGCGGATACTACGAATGCATCGCTCAAAGTCCATCTGGAGAACGCTCTCAAGTTTCAGCATTTCTCGATGTTTTGTGTGAGTCTTTTTATGCCCAAGTTGGAATGGTCCTTTGCAAGATAAGCAACAACAATAATTTCTTTGCAAGAAAACTTACAATATTGAGGATAGAGAAAGGATCATTGTTAACGCGATCGCTTGTTTGACTATAGCCAAAGTTTCACCTAACTCTTAACAACCTGTTTTGGTATTTGTTTTTATGTTTTCTTGTTTGTATCTCTGTTCCCTCCGAGCGATTCGAAGGTGGGACGTAAGCAAGGTTTACGTTTTCATCCAAGTTAGAACACCTTGACACTGTCTAGATAGATTTGTCGTCACAAGTATATACCTCACGCTGAAAGTGATTTCATAAAGCATAATCAAGTCACTCTTAGGATCTTCGTTTCTGCAGTAGGTTTGAGGATGCCAAAATTTTTCGACACAGCAACTAGGAAAAATATTCTACACCGCTTTTCTGCGGCTCTCTGACTGCTCTTGAAACGAGACCTTGAGAACGGGTCTTAAATATAGTTATTATTGCAGGAAGCTGCAATGTGCCAATTTTTCCTATGTCCAAAATTCTCTAATTTATCAAATTTTGCTGATTTTTGACGAGCAGATATTCATCAGGGGAAAGAAAACACTTTGTAGGCTTGGAATTTATGGATTTCTCTTGACGGTTTTTTGCTCAAAATTTACTATTTTCGAGAATCCCTGATTTCGATGATATTTAGGATGACATTGTTCACATTCTGATCTTCTTCAAAAATCTACTTACTATGTCCCACCTCATGCCAACTGCAATAATCACAATGCACCAGTTACGGTACACGCAAATACAAAAAAAGTTTTGAGGTCAGCTTCTGCAAATTTTTCCGGGGGCGCGGCGTTGTGATTTTCTGGAACATTTCTAAAGGCACTCCTCTATTTCGTACACATGTTGAGTGTTGCTTTTTTCCGCTCTGGTATAAATTGTGGAAGGAATAGTTCGAAGCGAAAAAATGTGCGGAGTGGCTCACACATCTGCAGCGTACTTTCGTCGAGCATAAGAAAAAATCGTTGAAACTTTCTCTGATCTATCGTCACTGTTTATCAGTCATCCCTTATCTACGCCTACATCGGCTGCTTTACGCTACGAGACGCACGTCATGTTTTTACAAGTTTTTCATACAAAGACCAGATAGTTCTCACTTTGTCTACATTGCCTCTTGTCTCCCGTCTCGACATAGCCGAAGAAGAACGAGGTCACTAATCATACTTCAAACGATTGCGGTCACAATGAATCTCTAACAGCAAAACAATAATTATTCGTTGAGAATAACCGGGTCAATTAATCGCCGCTATCGCCAGTCACGAGTTCCAATACTCTGATTATAAACATTCTTTATTAAGATAGTCAAAGACTGTGCAACTGTTTACAAACTCTAAGGGATAACTTCGCGAGATATGATGGAATGCGAAAGTTAGGTGTTTATTTTCAGACCCTCCTCTAGCGCTACCGTCGCATCGACAAGTGCTCACAATTGGATATGGGCAGAATGGAACGATTCAATGTGCAGTGGATGCGAATCCGGCTCCTAGTCATTACATGTGGTCAAAGAATGGACATTTTCTGTTAAATACTGCTGAGGTGAGCAGTTTTTTCGTTATCAACGAGTCAAAAAGCTGAATGCATGCAGGAAATGAGAAGAAGTGATGTTGTTAAACAGTGAAACCAGTTCATGACCAATTTAATGAAAGGTCAGATTCAGAGGCGCTTTGAGAGTTTGAAGGCCCTATTTTGGTGGGGCCACACTTCCTTGATTTTCATACGTTGCGTGTTTGTTGAAGAAAAAGTTAAGTTGTCAAATGTAGGCCACAAGAATGAAATATGCTATTTAAAACCACATTTGAACTCTAAGAATTTTCGTGACATCTCAGCTGCAGTATTGATCACCGAGAAATCTCCTGACCCTAATACTTAAGACCGAATGACCTTCTTGCAGCATCTTCGATGTGTATATTTTCGAACATATCAGCTGATGCAAAGTATCGAAATTGCGGACGACTATGTTTTTGTGAGGGTATCACATCAAATTAGAGCGACTGCCACTATGTTCCTCGAAAATCCAGATTAGAACCTATGCTTAATGATGGATATCGCAAAGAAAGACATCAGTGTTGTCTATGAATGAAAAATGGCGAACAAGCTGGCCGAACAAGATCGCCAATGTCATCCGGAATCAGTCATATGTCATGATGCTATCCATTGTGCATTTAGCTGCAACGTGGCTTTCTTTTTACAAGACGCCTGTGGCAAATACCACAGAAGCTCACGCAGGCCCTGGCATGTTGGACACGGGTTGCCCTAGAAGCTTTTGAGGCAAAAAAGAAAGGTATAAACGTGCGGGTTCAAAAGCATTCGAAAAAATATATACTCTATACATCTGGAGTCGAAGTGAAAATAAAAGTAAATCAGAAGACTTGCTGTTTAACTGGATCTTGGGAACATGGGGGCAGGAAAGGGGCACCCAGGAAGTCGTATTACCGGTCTAGTTCTTAGCCCCGAAACCGGAATGCAAAAAGGATTTCTATCATTACACATAGCTATCTTTACTAAGAACATTCTTTGCTGTCATCTTTAGAGTCTTTTCTAAGAGTCTTTTCTATAGAGCCGCAATGCAGCCCAAAAAATAGAATATATCGACAGGAGCTGCTGTTATTTACGGTAATTCAGCTTTAGTTCAGATAAGTCAGGAAGAAGTCGCAGAATTTTAGAAAGTCCGGAAAGTCTTCAACGTGCCGAATCTCCCTGCATATGCGAAGCTCTAAGTTTACTTTTGATGGCTTCAGCAACCCTTTATGGGAATGTAAAACGTAGAAGTCACTTCTTCATTCTGTCTTACGCTACCTTAACTCGTGAACTGCATAAATAATACTTGCAAAAGCTGTTATAATTTTTCTACATCCCGATCAAAAGACCACATATATTTGATAATGCAATTTTTAAAGCTGCTCTGGTTAAGAAGCAGTATAATGCCATGTACCTTATTAGTTTTACTTCTATTGAATACGAACTGAGTATGCAGGACTGATGAAATCTGATTGAATAAAGTAGTCTTTAGAGCTCGCTTCTGATAAAAGCCGAAAGCGACAGCGACGGAGGAATTTTTGGTTGCCAAGCTGAAAATTCCGTGGGAAGAAGTAGTATACTAGAAACACACGTGGTAATAGCTGGTACGACGTATTTCTTGTTTGAAACAATTGCTTCAATTGTCTAATTCAGTCGTTTTTAGAGCCACCTGTCTTCATAAAACAACCACCTCCCGAGTTGCGAGTATTTGAAGGTGCACCAGCTGAAGTAGTTTGCGATGGATTTGGCGATCCTCTTCCGATAGTTTACTGGATCCATTCCAAGGTAAATTTCATTTTAAGGTAAAATCTTTGCCCGTCATCCGGATGCTCAGAATTTTAGAGACGAATATCTTCGGCGGTGTTGTCGTTTGCATCCGTCTCTTTCAGCGATCACGGTACCTACGAATGCGTTGTTAGTAATGCTGTGTCATCAATATCAAGTACTATGAAGCTCATCGTAGATGTAGGGCTTACAATAATTGCATCTCATAACTGATTTGGAGAACTTACAGAGGACGAGACCACAATCGGCAGTAATTGAAAATGTCGAATGCATGGGTGACGAAGCAATGACTGTGAGCTGGACGCCAGGTATTACCCAAAAATACGAACGTTATTCTTCACAGAGTGCATTAATAAGTCTAATTAGATGCTAAGACTAGCAGAATAGTCAGCCTCAAGTGCTCACTCACATTGAATCCTTGTTTAATCCATCTTATTAATTCATTTTAGGTTTCAACGGCTCTTACGCCCAATCCTTTATCTTGCACTATTCATCCGACGACGATCCATTGGGCAAGAGCCTTCTCACAACGTCAACTACTGCAACGATTGGAGACTTGAAAGCTTTTTCGAAGTACAGAATTCACGTGGAAAGCCGGAATCAGAAAGGATCTACGAATTCTACAGCGGTCGAAAAACACGGTTAGCTGGTTATCATCATCAGTTTATAGTCTCTCACACATGTTTCTGTTCCAAAAAAAACAGTAGTTAACGCAAGAATTCAGTGTACTTTAACTTACGAGACTGTTTTTGCTCGTTTTCGTCGCGTGTCGACGAAGAAATGCCTAACTTGATAAGTCAATGACTGAAACGAGTTGTTAATTAAAGTGACTGCAACAAGTTGGTTTCCAATGTCCGCTTTGGGTATTTAGCCCGAAGAAGCCACTAGAATCTTTTTTTTTCTCTGGGATATGGTACCTTATTTCTTTTTCACACCACGAAGATCGCGCACCGAAAAGCCGTATGACGAATTCACTGGTGTTGCGATCAGTGTTAGCATGAAAAAACGAAACACGTTTCGCAATAGCGACAGTATCAAACAGCAATGGGAATTCTTGGGTTATCACATGGCAAGGTAGAATGCACTTCGTTCTCGTAAAGCAAATTGTGTCTTCCTCAAAAAAAAATCACTTGCTAGCAGATAGTACCTCAAAATCTGTAGGTTATCTGGTTACGCAAGCTTGGATTTTGTCCAGAATCATGTATTGTCCTCCTCAGACAATCCACGGGAACTTCCGGAGAACAAGCAACATTTGCAGCCGTTCCACAATTTTGTTTACTACAGGAAGTGAGGGCGAACATGGGTCCTGCAGGAATTTGACGCCAGACTGATTGAAAACGGAAATATCCGCAGCACTTCCCACAAAGGGCTATGGAAGTTTCCTTCTCTGAATGTCTAATCTTCCTGTCTGAGACAAATCTGCAAGAAGTTAGGGCTTTAGCATCCGAAGAAGCTTGAAGTGCACTTTTTAACAGTGTGCGGCTTGTTTGCCATTATTTTCTGTGTTGGACTCTTTTTTGCCTTAGCACTTCAAGGGTTGCCAGATCGAATTCCACCATCCCCATTGGTTGGAGTTTTATCCTTTTTCATGGTCGTTCGCAAAAGCTCTTCATTTGTTTTTGAATTATGTGCAACAAGCCTTATCTTCTTGAAATTTTATGAAGGCTGCATCGTGTCGAAGCTAAATTTTAGGCAAACGAATCCGTAGGCGGACTTATCTGCGAGCTGGGCTATATGAGTTGACTTGAGAAATTTTTTTCTGACATACGTTCTAATCTCTCCATCTATTATGATTTATTGGCCGATAACAAGAGATTTCCAGTTTGTTCTACTCTGCCATCGCCAACGAATTTAAGACTCAGCCGCCCTGATGAACTGCGCTGGGATCCAGTCGCTGTAGCCATGTCTTACCGGGTAGAATCGCGCTACGACAAGATGTCTGCATTTGAACGAGTTGTGAGTTTATAAATCAACTAGTCTAGCCTTCCACACCGAGAAATTTGATAATACAATGCCGCCCAAAGCTACAGATCCCCCATTCGCATAAACTTCTCCAATTCAGTGCATCTGTGTAACACTATGTGCGCACGAATTGTATACTCTCACCAAATTTGAGTTTCAAATTTTTTTATCGGCTTAAAACAGAAGTTTGGCACTGCCAAGTTTTTCCTTCTTTTCATTGTTCACTGATTTTTAGCATGGCCGATCTAAGGGCAGTATAGTTCTAATTCTGGCAAGAAAGTTAGAAACAAGGAGCGCTTGCGAGCGACCTAAATGTCTCAAGACAAATCGTTTTCGAAGCAGGCTATTTGTGAAAGCAGAAAACAAGGCAATCTTAATAACACATTATTGTTGTCCTAGCTGCTCATTTGTAGAAGTTAAAGGTCTTTGCTTATTCAAAGAACCTCCAAAAATTTTTTTGACCGACTACTTTAGAAAAAGAACCCGATTAAGCTATTTGCTATTTGAAAGCGGAAGATGAGGCTGTCCCAATGACACCCTTTCGTTGTCTTAGCTGCTCACCTACTCACCCACGAAGCTGCAATTTTTCATGGGTTGGTCCGTGAATGTTAGGCACATGACAGTGGCGTACCCAAGATTTCCGTTCGGGGGAGGGGGGGAGGGCGACAAAGAATTTTTCTGGTCAAGGGGCGTGGCGTTAGCCATGCACTCCGAAAAAGTTTTTGGTTTGCTTTAAAAATTTTCGCGTGCTCTTAACTCCGAAATTCCGGGAAAAGGGGCCCCCAAAAAATTTTTTATAAGGCTAAGCTGAATTTTTAAAAAGTTTTAAAGATTATTTTAATTAATTTCAAGTATACGCAAGGCTTTTGCACATTTTTATAACTCATGTAAGTAACTTTCAAAACGCGACTCATTCTCGGGGAGGGGCTTGGTACGCCACTGGCACATGGTCTTTACATGCACAGTCATTCTTTATAGATGACCAGTCAGGTCATCTATTAGGTTGTTTGGAAATTGATGCCCGTTTTGAATTTCAACCGCAATAAGTCATACACTCCCATTTTTAAGTAGGTTGCAAAGTACCATTCGATAGAGCAAATCAAGCTCTACAAGAGAACTCTTTTGCTTTTGCAACAGCTCTTATCCACCTTGAGTTTTGTGGTAAAAAGTAAAAAGACTCAGCTGCCCAAAAACTCGAGAAAAATCGTAACTCAGTTCATAAAAATCCTACAAAAATTCTTACTCGCTCACGTAAATACTATCCACATAAGACATCTATATACGCCTTTGCCATATTTTTTCCTCTGCTAGAAATCAAGAAAATGGAAATTTTCGTGCATTTGCCAAAGTGATGCTGTGCCGTCCCCACATAGGTAGTTATATACCACAAGCCTGTAGAAGTATAGACTTAAATTTTCAGCTCTCTACAAGCTTTAGTTCTCGAGAAGTACCGAATACAGCTTTCCCTAGTTAGGTGGTCCAAGCAAAAATTCAAATTTCTCGAGAACTAAAGCTTGTAGAGAGCTGAAAATTTAAGTCTGTACTTCTACAGGCTTGTGGTATACAACTAGCTATGTGGGGACGGCACAGCATTACTTTAGCAAATGCATGAAAATTTTCGTTTTCTTGATTTCTAACAGAGGAAAAAATATGGCAAAGGCGTATATAGATGTATTATGTGGATAGTGTTTACGTGATCAAGTAAGAATTTTTATAGGGCTTTTATGAACTGAGTTACGATTTTTTTCGATTTTTCAGGCTGCTGAGTCTTCTTAGTTTTTGGCTCGAAACTCGAAATAGAAGAGAGCTGTTGCAAAATCAAGATAGTCGCCTTGTAGAGCTTGATTTGCTCTCTCGAATGGTACTTTGCAATCTATTTAGAAATGAGAAGTGTATGACTTATTGCGGTTGAAATTCAAAACGGGCATTAATTTCCGGACAACCTGATATAAAGAATGCTAGCTCCAGAAGATGTATAGAAAACTCAATGAGCTGGTTCAAGCAGATGCGCCATCGTTGGCTATGGCGAACAGTGCGGGCATTCAACCTGCGCTTGCTCGTGAGCAGAATTTCAAGGGCAAGAAACCTAGATGTGATCAAAAACCCGTGTTGGGCCTGGGTAACTTTGTCACAATATTTACATCTTCTCACTTTTTTACTTCTCCTTTGTCACAGTTTTCGAATATTTCTCATTTTTTTCTAACAAAATAAATACTACTATTTTTCCCCGAGCAAAGTATGAAGAAAAATATCAATCATGTTCAACTTTTTCAGCTAGAATAATCTGTCAACAGCTCGATGCTGACTAAATTTTGCAACATTGCACTATGTGGTATCGGTAAAAGTTCATGATGTGAAGTTTAGAAAAATTATTTGGTGTAAAAATATAGTAATAACTGCCGTTGAGGTTGATTTGAGACCTTTCTATCAGGCCAACACTTTGTGTATAAAACCAGTGCCATTTTTTGATCCACCCAAACATCAACACCGTTCTTTTTTGTTAAAGTCTGAGCAATATTTTCCATCTCATTCAAACTGCGCGGAATGAGTTTAGCTCATAAAGCCTCGTCTTTGTGTTCAGATCTTGTCAAAATACAATAGCACAAATGACTGCTGAATACAGTACTTTATTACTTGAATTCTGCTCTTCTTAAATCACTCCACGCTGATTTTCAACTAGTTCTTGTCCTCAAGATAGAAAAACAAACAAACAAGAAATTCAAGGACAAATTCAAGAAGAGAGCAGATCTCTTGGCGTATCCGATGCCTTACCACTTCAACTGCATCAACACTTAATAAATTTGCTTGAACAATTTCACTATTTGTGAACAAATCCGACTTCAAACTCATCTTTATGTCAGAGATTATGCGTCATATGGGGATCATATAGACTTATCTTATGTATAAGTCACAATTAGTTTACATGATTTTCTCTCTTAGGGTGAAGTGTTGGACCCAGTTTTCGAGCTGCGACCTGACTTCCGACTGGGTCGAAGTTTTCGCGTCCGTAGCCTTAGGGACCCTTATGAACCCAGCATGCCAAGTGAAACCTTAACTCTTGGATCCTACGGTATTCGTATATGCTAGGATTTTCAATACCTCTTGCTCTATGTTCGTGCTGTTTCAGGATATGGGCCTCCATCAATGTGGTGGGCAGTTTTTGGTGGATTTCTCTTCTTCTTCTTGTTCACAATTCTCTATTTGTACTCGAAGTATGGTAAATACTTGAACCGCCGACATAAAAAGAACAAACAGTTCAACGATTACGGTAAATCCCTAGTCTATCATATAATAAAATACTTTCAACACAATTTTAGTGTGCTCAACCTCATTCCAGCAGCGTTCGGAAACTGTTTACGCCGAATCCATAAATCCGTAAGTTTTTTAGCTCTGGCATGCTTCAATGCTTGAAAAGGACAATGTTGTTTGAGGAAAGCAGATATCAACATGTACAGTAATCTAGCGTGCCAACCAATTGTTACCATCTTCACCTTTCCAGTAGTGAATAGAATGTGTTTTGCGATATCTTGTGTGATGTTAGTTAGGAAGTCTTCCTTCTAAATTCCAACTGCTTGCGAATCAAAAGAAGGAATAGTTGCGTACTTGCGAAGTATCGGTCGTTTTAAAGTCAGATCCGAGCTTTTAATCCTATATATATTCAATGTTCCAAATTGGATATGAGTTTTCTAAAAGTAACCTGCTTCTTTCGGCATAAAAGCTGGTACTGCAGTCAATATTTTTTCTAGCACTGAAGACACACGGTTAGGCCATTGGCACGATTACAAAGATGAGAACTTCATACAGCATCAATCTCAGGTACGAAGTATCGTTAGTGGAGTGTCAAAAGGGAAATGACAATTCAGGAATTACTCGATTACGGATATGCGGAAGACTCGAACTCGATGGTGCACGATATGTTGCGAGACAAGTACATGTATGGAGCTGATGACGTACCCGTACAACTCATGAATGATCTTCGTATTGAAAAGCTTCGGCGAGAATTCAAACAGTCACAACTTTGATCTCAAATTACGCAGTCTTTGCATGAATACGTGTGCATTTGAATTTAATCAATCTGCAAATTGTCTGTATAAAATTGTATGCTTGGATGCTCACTGAGATTACAGTTGGAGGAATACAGGACAATGAATAAGGAATCAAATCTCCAATCAAGTCCTGACAGCAAACATAAGTGAGCTTTTTAAACGCTCAAAAGCAATAAAGTACCTAAGCTTGTTGAGGTAGTAAATGGAAGTGATAAGTGGATTTATGTACGGCTCTACAAACACCCACCTAGAAGGAAATATGTTTGGTTGTCTTCTCAATAAGAATCGTTCAACTTTGGTAAATCAAAATAAATAATCAATATAAAGCAAAATTTTTCGTTGGCTGTTTCATGCTGCCCAACGCTGATCAAACTGAATTTGATAAATTCAAGAGCAATAAGATAGATAATACATTCATTATTCTTCATTCGCCAGCCACATAATTTACGAATGAGAAATCATAGCTAGATTCTCGCAGATGTACGAGGTCAAAGCTCGGCACGAGCTGGCACCAGGGAAATTTCAAAACGAAGTCCCGTTTGATATTGAAAATTTCGTACGAAGTCCCTTTTGACTGTTTTAAAAACCCGCATCATTTTTGTATTGTGTAAAAAATGTAGTAGCGTTTTCATGCATTCCTGATTTCATGAAAGAACTTTTCACAGCTTTCTGAGCTTTTTAAGTGGTCGAATCACATCTTGAGAAGCAGAGAAAGCCGATTTTTCGACTGCGGAGCGGACCGAGTGGTTTTCAAATTGCTATAAAACGCTGTAAAGAGAACATTATGAAACTGTTTCTTCTCCGTATGTAATCTTTTACAGTGTAGATACATTTTATGTAAAAAAGTATGAAAATTTATGTGGGCAAAGTGTCGGTGCCAGCTCAGCTGGCACCCAGCTGGCACGGTGCCAGCTAATTCAGAAAAAAGTTCGGCATAGCTTTCATTCACATAAGTTTTCATAAATTTTTGGCCCGTAGTTCCGGTCCACCAACGCACATGCACACACCAAATTTGGTGTCATACTATTGCGTTTTGGCTGAAAACAACGCCTTTGTTTGTTGATGGACAGCTTGCAAATGGCATGCCGGTGGCATGCCGGCGGCATTTTTGCGGCAGTTCTCCGCCTCGGCCCCTGTAGAAACGATATCCCCTTTGCTTTCCGCCCTAAAAACGATATCCAGCTTGACCCGGTGCCAGCTGTGCTGAGCCGTGTACGAGGTAGATCGAAATTGACAGTCAGAGGCGCATCTGGAAATGGCTGTAATGTAGTGGCGCATACAAAAACGCTGTTTCTCTTTTGTATATATACGGTCTTGAAGTATATCTCGAAGAACATTTCACAGAGTTCAGTGGGACCCATTTTTAACTTTTATGGGGATCTCTGCTTGTGTACTGGAAGTATTTTCGAATATGTTCTAACTATGAATTCGCTACACAAAATTAAGTGGCAAAGCTGTACGTGAGGAGTACGGGCGCATCCAAATTTTTGAAAGGCCTTTAATCTCTTTTGTTTACTCAGTATCTCAAATTTTGAATTAGCAATCTTCATCACTACTCTGGGAGTAGACGCACAGCGTAACTAACTACGTAAGCCAGAGAAAGCTATATCTCCATAGAGCTGGAATTTCGCCTGGCACATTTCTAGACTCAATCTCACGCTATTTTTGCTCTAGTGTTGTTATCCACGTGCGGCACAAGTTATTTTTGTGGTGGTCATTTGAAGACTCCAGTTTCCTTTATATTAGGTCGTCCCAAATGTTCGTTCGCAGCATTTTCAAAAATTCATAACTTCTGATTCTTCACCGATTTGACTGCCTTTATTTTTCTATGAATGAACAGGTCATGATCTTTATAATGACACCTTGGTGCTGCTTACTAGGGATCATACATTGCATAGATAGGAGCGATAGAAGAAAACTAGTCAAAATTCGAATTTTCTGTGTAGGGTAGAAAGAGCAGGTAATAGAACCTATAATACTGATAGCTCCGATTTCTACTGCAAATTCCGAATTTTTTACGACCCTACAAAATTCAAAACTTGAGTAATTTTCTTCTAACGCTCTTATCTATGCAACAAATAAACATTGTAATCAGCTAAGACACCTTTATAAAGAGCAAAATTTTCTCTTTCATACAAAAATGAACGCAACTGAATCGGCTGGAAAAATCAGAAGTTATGACTTCCGGGACGACCTAATATTTGCACTTCATTGTACAGTTTCAAAGGGGACAAATGTTCGAAGCGCTCTCACATTCCAGCCAACTTGTATGATTTGCCTGATAAATGACCACGGCCTTCAGGAAGCCTCCCTTTACTAGCCGTTGCCAGCCTTCCTCGCTATTAAGTCAAATTCCGCCTTATTTTTCATGTTTCCTCCCTCCACCCTCTCCACCTCTCTTTTTCCCCTCCTCTCGACATTTCTCCACACCGCTTTGGGTGTGGCGGGCCACACCTTGTCGGCATTGTGTGCGAATGTAACAAGTAGTATTAATAAAAAAAATCAGCGAATACAGACAAGGCAGAAAACCGACTCGACCGCTAATTTACTTGTTGCACACTAATTGATGATAATTTGGTACAGACAGCAAGCATGTCCTTCGCTGGATTTGACTTCCTTCACTCCTCGAAATTTGCAAAGGGAAGTCCAACTAGTGCGCTAGCTCTCCACATGTAACTTATCTCATCCTTTCATCAAGGCTAACGGTTTTACAACCTGTGCCGATATCAGCACTCACAGCTAATTTTCAAGGTTTAGGCGGCGGGAATAAGTGAAATAAGCGCGATTCAGGATCGCCAAGTATATTTGGTCCATTATCTCGAACATAGAGGAGAAGTGTTGAGAAAATATTGCAAGAACAAGCAACAGCTTCCACCTTCCGCAGAGCTGGAGTTTTCACCTTGGATTGATTTCGTTTCAAAGTTTCATTAAATTAGAGTTCAGTCTCAAAGACTGCTACAACCTCAATGCAAAGATAAAGATATTGTTTAGAAATGATCGATGTACAATACGCAGCCGACCTTGGAATCAAAAACTCACAAAAAGTGGTAGATAGAAGGCAATCACGAACCTTTTTGCTTTAAAGTAGACTGTTGTAACCATAGCTATTTCAGGACACTGGCTGAAAACGTAGATTCGGTAACCAATCTCTGTTTACAATGTGGAAACAACATGTATTATGGGCTTTATAGACTTTGTATAGTGAAGAAGTGAGTAGAAGTACTCTGTCAGATAAAGCAAGCATTGGTTGGGTTTAGAGCTCAAGATGTGCTCTTCAGATGCATTGGAATAAGTTCGCTTCCTCAGTTTTTATTGAACGAGCACTGCGTGCTTTATCAAACCTATTGAAAATCTCAAAACTCTCGAATATGTCAGTCTCTTTTCAAACAGGTTGCAGTAAATAAATCAAACTAGTCTTGGTATGAGCTGAGAAAAAGCAACTACTACACGGACGCGCGCACTGGTTGCTAAATAACGCGCACCACTGTGGTTTGTCAGAAAAAAAGTAACCGTACTTAACGCTAGGTCAAGGAAATTCGACGTGTTTTTCGATAAGTTGCCTCCGTCTTGACAAATAGAATTGTGTTGTCGGCTAGTTATGAATCCTGCGACATTCGTAGCGCTGTTCGAGAGCCAGTTCTTCTCGCGCTGTCTTGGAGTTGCTACATGTGTTCCTGTTACATCGATTGTTACAAACGACTTCATGATGGGGTCTTGACGTTACTTTATCGATATTGAGAAGTAGTTCATGGAAACTCGGACCCAAATATATTCATCCGGATGAAAAGGCCACTTCAAGCTACTAAGGTTTGAGGTCAGGCAAAGGGTGTGGCACAATAAGCGCGATGACCGTGATAGGACACTCTGAGCTGTGTAAAGATAAGATGGAGGAAAATAAAACTATAACCCAAAAGCCGCCTTCGCTTTGGCCACGTTCTGTGCTTACATTCGAAATACGGTGTGAATTCAAAGTGTGTGGTGTAAGAATCAAATATCGATAAGCTTTTGTTGTGAACTTTGGAGTAATGCAGGTTGGGCAAGCAATACTTGATATTCTATGGACAAGTCTGAAAAAAGCTAAGCAGGTGCTTTGTTGTATGTGATACCACTTGCAATAGTTTTTTTTTGTTTCAGTTGTTCGACAAGCATGATCTAGCAATTAGAAACATAGTCCAAATAGAGTGAGAGGCTCAAATTGCTCTTTTTCGGAGTTCAGCTATACCTTATCCTCTTGCTTGACTGCTATACACGGAATTCACGGCCAAGGAGCTCAGGCAGACACCTTCCAGTGAAATCGACAAAACCCTCATTCCAGCAGTCAAATTCTGCCCTCCCCCCCCCCCCCCCCCGTCCCCACTACTTCCTCTTTCCATGGCAGTAACTTGAGTATACTGTATGCGCTGGCGGATATTCTGCATAAAGATTCGGACATACACTTCGCAGCATCTTATGAATGCTGAAAATGAGTTGAATGAAGCTAAAATTAGGAACTTTGACGAGATGTGCAAGTAGCACATCGTCCGTATAAATCGCTAGATAATTAGTGACTAAAGCTATCAATAAAAAATAGTAGCAGCTAAAAGCTTACTTCCGAGGGAATTCCCAAATCGTAAAAAAGGTAAGGAAGAGCCCTTTCAGTTCATCTCCTACGTAAAAGCGGGCTATGATCCACCGTCATCAATAACGATGCAAGGACAGATTTGGACTCTTGCGACACGACGGCTTTTCCTCTGTTCTTATCCACATTCCAAACGGTTCGTTTTCGAAACAATGTTTCTTTTCTCAAAGTTATTGACGCGCACATAAACACGCCTTAATTTTAATCAGTAATCGGAATGGTCACTTTAGTGACATACTTTGTTAACTTTTCTTCATGATTTCAAATTGATACACTTGATATGCCATAGAGTGCCATCTTCTAAATTTTCTGACTCTTCAAAACAACCTTCAAATGTTGCTAACTTTTTCTTCATGATTTCAAATTGATGTATCTGATATGTCAGAGAGCCATCTTCCGAATTTTCTGATTCTTCAAAACCTTCGAATGTCTTTATTATAGAATACATTTTGCGGTGTTGTGAGTGAGATATGCTATGTGAAGACGCGCTTTATGCATGAAATCCGCTAATTGGTAACTCATTCAATGTCCTTAGTAGAAATTAGCAAGATAGTTGTATCCAACAATGGTTCGGCTTCGGTTTCATCAAAGAGCACTTCTTCCCTTAGCCGTGTGAATGACGACGGTCCATTGGCGGGTTACCTGGCTCGTTAGCCCGCCACTGTTTGTCATTCGAACTAGAACAGCCAAGCTGCTTGCGCACTCTGAATACTTGAAATCGGGCGAAGTTTTTCGAGAACCTACGTCCAGAACTTGATGCCCCAAAGCTTATTTCTCTCGGATGAGAGGGTTTCTTTCCACCCGGCCCAAGGCATATGTATTCGTGAGACTGCTTCGGCATTTTGATCACTTCACTCGCAGCTCTCTCCGCTCTCTCACCAGTCATAGTTGCCTCGCTACTTCTTGCCTTGCTTCGAAATAATATATGGCAGTCGTTTTGCTTTGTCGATTCTATTAATTGACCTGCTCCAACCAAATACCGAAGCATGTGACCAGTCCTTCCTAGAAAGAAACAGCAAACCATGAAAATTTCTTTGTAACATCCCAAGGAAGGACGAGATTGATGGCTGCAGCGTTTATCCGCCTTTCAAGTCTGTGTATTGATGGCTGTAGTACATAACCAAGGTACTTTTCACAAGGAAGTGAATTTGAAAACCCATATTGCAAGTGCTACATCGAGATTCTCATCATTTAGAACTTAGATAAGTGCCAAAATTCGCCCAATAATGAAGTAATTCAATTTTGTAGAGAACCATGATTGACCTCTGCGACAAGGTAGAACTCTGAATGAACCAGTACTTCACATAAAAGTGTCCAGAAGCAGTCACAAAGCCCTGATTCAATTAGTAAAAGGTCGAAGCGATAGGTTTTCCTGTGGGAACATTTCGCTCAAGTCGTTTTCTCACTCCCAGAAAAAAAAAAGATTTACTGTGCGGATTTCGCCATTGCGTTCACTTCTTTGTCGAATGAGATTCGAATCGGAAAAACTGTAAAGTCAGTGAAGCTTATAAAAGCTGGACTAGTCAAACTTCAGCATGCTTAATTCCTTTCGTTCTCAATATTTACCGGTAATCTCTCGAGTACATTTTAATCTAAGTATCCTCTATTCGCAAGAAGAGAACGGATTGATTCTGCCTACCGAATTAGCGTCTTAAAAGTGAAAAGTGGGTATTTTAGGCAATGTCTTGGCAAATTTTCGGCTCTCGGGACCAAAATACCAATCAGAAGGCAGCTTCTTCATTTTTGGATTTCTGGGGCTTTAAACTTACCTGCGGATGTCATCGAACATGAAATATCAGTTCCGAAACTTCTCAAAGAGTTCTTTTCTGGATTGCATTCACAGAGAGACAGCATCCATGGTACCGACCAAAAAATAAAGTTCACGGAGATCATATTGGCTCCAAACAAAGGGCCTCAACGAACATACTATTCACTATAAATTATTTCGTTTTGGTTATCAGACTCCCAGTGACTTCAATCCTACTGATTCATTTTTGGAAATCCTTCCAGCTGCTACTGTTGCTCAGTAAATCCTTACCGGAAGAGAATCCTCGATAAAACCCATTGCTTGTGATCTATCTATCCTTGCGCGAAAACATTGTCTCGTTCCGTACATCTCTAATCAATTTTATTTTTCGGATTGCATTTTTTATGACATCGTCTAAAATGTGTGTGCTTTCTCACCTTTACTTGCTCAGTCTCGTTGTTCATTTCGACTATTTGACCAACTCTAAATTCATTTTGGACCTTCTGATGTATTTTTGAGCCATTTTTTGTTGTAAGTTTCATGGTTATAGCAGTGTGGGCAAGTGGATTAAGACTTCCAGATGATTCTCATCAATTCTGTAGAAATTGTTAGCTCCCACTTGATTAAATTTCGGTTATGGGTGAGCAAGCAAGTAGGGCAATAACCCGATGAGGGCAAGATTTTTTGCAAGAACTTTTGGCGATAAAGTTATCAAAGTACGAAGTACAGATCAAGGCGATAAAATTTGGAGTCAGGGAAGTAAGGCAAGAACAGATCTACTGGAGCAAAAAAAGCTAACTGCAATTCGACGCCCCTCTCTCAGCAGCAGTGAGAGAATACTTGGGTAATTTCAAGCCATTAGACGCCCATGTTGAATAGACGCTCGCGGAGGGGGGGGGGGAGGAACGCTGCGCAGTCAACCTATGCGCGCCCCGCAATCGTATACAGGTGGCGTCTTGAATAAATGTGAATATGCTATTCAGGTCAGGCTTCTACGTGAATCCACTATTGCGCTTTCGAATTTCAAACCATCAAGCAAGCTCAGTCGATGTGGTGAGTTCAGCTGGAACTTACTGCATAGTTGCGTGCGATCTAGAGCGAATCTGTCCGGTAAACAAAGCGGCTCGTCTTCATCACTAAGCAGCGGCTCCATTCAGTTAGCGGCATTTGCGTAGGTGAAAAATTTGAGCGACAAACATACGTGCGCGAGCAGGCTGCGGGGGGAACGAAGAGTGGAATCGGCGCGGCGGCACGACATAGGACCACTCGACACGTTGACGCTTCGGCAATTGTTCGTTCATTCAAAAGATGGCTCTTCTTCGTATTCTTTCGCCCTCGTGTGTTGCTATGTTTGATCACTTTCCTTTGGATTCTTTGACGTTTCACGCAAACCAGTTCCGTTGCTATCGTTGCGCCATACAAGCATCGCCGGGCCTGGGCTGGCACGTCAGTCTTCGCGGCTTCCACCGGCTGCAGACCGTGCTGGCTGTCAACCGCTCGTTACTAGTTACAGAATTGACTAAGTAGTTAACGGGCAAAGCCTGTCCGCTGACGACCAAAGTAGGCTCTCAAGCTGGCTACGTCTATGACTAAAGTCGCATTTGTCCGCATTTCACACTGAGTCATTCATCTCTACTCTATTATACAGTATACTTTACATAATTCGCTACGAGTAACAACGCACTCCACACACGGAAACTAGTCCCTGCAACAAACAAGCAGCAATGCATGTTCCGCAAAGACCACATAACTTGCAGCTTCCTGTGCCAGTTTCCTCATACATTATCTTGCTCTAGCAGATGTTAAAAAATCGCCTTGCTTAAAAAAGCACGAGTACCCAGGCCAACGGTCAAAACATCGCGCTTTTATTTAGCCTTAGTATACACTGGTACCGCCTGTTTGCTCTCAGTGCTTCCGAGCTTTCGTTTCTCTTTTCTTTTTTGCAGAGAGCACAGTCTGATAGTGGGCGTTTCTCCATAGGAAGAGAAATGATAGCAATAGCAATATTGTCCTCCTTCTCCTAGTTCCGTAAACATAAAGTCAACTACGTGATTATATTAGGGTTGGTAAATATACGGAAGGGTTCAAAACCTGTGTACACTCCGAAGCAGATGATTTCATTCAACTCATGCATTTTCGCTGTTTTCGCGTACAACATCGCGTTTTAGCACTCGCTTGTATGGACAGCTACGCAAGGTCCAGGGCGTGGGTTCCAAAAAGTGTTCACAATGTATTCATGGGAGGCAACGGTCAGTGACCTTGATTGTGCTGAAGTGTCACGCCCTCCACTTAGCCGTTTCGGGCTCACACCCAAAATCGGGGCGGGACGTGGGAAGTCATGTTCCCGTCACCAGTAGCTTTGCGGTCTACTGTTCGTAATGTGGGTCAGTATCCAGGGGGATTCTCGAATAACTCGGTGAAGTGACGTTGTCGCCAAAGAGAGCACCGAGTGTACACTTTTTGTGAGGTCTTCGTGACACTAAAGAAAACATTGCAAAGCTACGCTCTTGAATGTAAGGATCCATTACCTCGCGTGTTTGCAGCACAGCAGCTTCTGTATACCCGCATCTTCGAGAATGTATCGCATTCGAGCACCACTCAATTATTCCACGTGTTCACAGCGATACTTTTTCAAACCAACAATTTTTGTACGGATTTTTCTTATATTTTCCATGCAGGATTCCAATGAGATTTGGTTCTTCCATCGCTTCTTCTCTGGCAGTTCTTTGTATTGTCGTTCATTTTCTGGCATGAAAACAAACATCGCTGATGTCAAGCATGCTTGTGAAAATTATTCAAAACCTCTAGCGCCAAGTTTGATCATTGGTTATTTCCTTGATCTCACTTTCACTTTGCTCTTCGTTTCAAGCTCTTATTCAGTTTACTGATTTTCGCTTTTTTGGAAATTATACGAGCAGTCAACGACCTAGATGTTATAGCGCATGGTACAGCATTTTGCTTCCTTATCGAAGCTTCGTATACAGCGGACAGTTCACCAAACCAACAAGTGGATGCTACTTGATTTTGGTTGAGAACTTGAGTGATCATTTCTAAATGAGTCATAGACGGTAGGTGGCACTTGGGAGGCAGCAGTAAATATTCGTTGGACTGCACTAAAGACCACTTCTGCTGTGGAAAAGGAGTTATCAATTGTTTTGTGAACAAGCTTTTTGACAATGCAAAGATGGTGGTAAACGCTTGAAATTCATTATTTCCATGGGGTATGTTCTCATCAAATCGAGAAGATTTTAGCTTCAATCTTCTCATGTTCTTCATATGGCAAAGTAATTACCTATGGGAAGCTGATGATATCTACAACGCTTAGTTGGAACTCAAAGCTGCTAAAAGTAGTTAGGCCTTATTTTTTTTTGCTACACACTAGTCTTTTGCTGTCTTCTATCTGCAAAGTAGGCTACACATTTTCCCCTTTACACTTCGGAAGTGCATTGTACTTCTCCTACGCTGCGGTGTAACTGTGCATGAAAAAATGGACTTTACAGAGCAGTCGGTTTCGATAACACATGATATCATTTTGCATTTTTGGTAGTTCGCAGAATCTCGAATATCAGCCGCTTGCACAAATTCTCATGAAAAGTAATGAAAACTTGTAATGTGAATGCTTGGCTGTGATCTTTTTCTGTGAACATGTAGAAGCCGCCGTAAAACCATCATTTGCTGTGCCCGTTTTCTCATCAAGCTATTATAGTATCCATTAAAAGTCACCCTGAAACTCAAACATGGAAGTTATCAAAAGCTAAAATTTCTGAATTGATCTGCTATTGAGTAAAGTATTAAAGAAAATTTGCAGTCAACTGATATAAGCATTTATTACAGAATTTTATCAATAGAAACGAACAGGAGCCAAACGCACTAGTAAAGCGATAAGGTGCTAGTGTCTTTGATAGTTTATTACTTGACTGTAATTTCGTATTAATCACAAAACGTAATATATTTGAACTACATATGGACTTTGATCTGCTTTCAAAGTGTTCCAGTGTTGCCTTTTGCACACTCTGGGTTTAAACTCTGAATCCTAACTCCTCTGTACTTATTTTTTTTTTGTGCAACTCTACGAATCAACAGCGATCTCGATAGTCTGCTCAACACAAACTTGTTTCCTTGTTATTTATGCGCGAATACAACGCATGAATGCAACGATGCATAAGTAGGGGCCGGCTCGCGAAGCAGTTAAACTCCGGTGGTGATAGTGAAGGCTAAAAGCTCACTGGGCTTATGTGGGTGGTAGTCTCTTTACAAAATGCTAAAATCTACGCTTCACAAAATGCTGAAATCATACCGCATTACCGTTGGTGAGTACTGAAACCGAGTGCGATGAAGCAACTGCGGGACTAGACGCGGCAGGTAGCAACAGGAGCATGCAAAACAAGTTCCCATTTACTGTGACCTAATTCATCCATTGCTCATTACGCGATACGGTACATTACCAGTATGGTCTGGTTTCCCTCTGGTTAAAAACTTTTCCTCGTTTGTCTGTTCACAAGCGTAGCAAACAGCAAACTTTTGGGTTAAGTAAGGTCGCGTTGACTACTCAAATGAAGTCTGAAGACTAGATTTCGCACGCGTCACGCGCACGCATATCTAGTTCTTATGGCACTTATCGGCACTGATGTCCATCACCTAATCCGAAAAGTTCCCCACTTCAGACATGCATGTGTTTCCTAACTTCTCGTTTCTGGGGAACACATTTAGCGCCAAGCTTTTGGGCAACAAGTTCTCCTCCTGGTAGGCGATCTACCGCCCCCGCTGATCCCAGAGTAGCTGATCAAAGTGCGTACGCTGGAATGCAGAGTGCTAACGGCAGTCAAGAAGCTCATCTTTTCGCTGCTTCAGCGATGCTCCGTTGCTTGTGTGTGTGTGTATGTGTGGGTGTGTGCGTGGTGTGTGTGCGTGTCCTTGGACGCAATCCGCCTGTCCGAACAAGGCCATCGTTGGCGGATCCCCGCCTAGCAGCTATCCCCGTATACATGCATGTATACTTTTTTCTTTTAACATATTTGTCTCATTGAAACTTTCCCTACGCATTGAATGTTTCCTCATGGCTTTTTCGGTCGCGGCCCTGACGCGAGCAGGCGCAAACCGCTCCCACTCCTATACTATAGAGCGAACCAAATTTTTCTTGCGTATAGTGAGAGATCGGATGTGAACTTAGTTTTGGCGCACTAATATACATATCAGCAACACGAGTCATTGCCATGCTAATTACTTGTATCAGACTAATGTTTGTGTGTTGGGGGACTGGTGGATAGTATGAAACTGGTTGATTGTTGTTACGGATAGCAAGTGAGGGCTTCTTTATGACATAGTCCCAAACTGCATCGCACGCTTCACTGATAGTCGTGACATTTTCCGTTTACGTCCGCTTATCTACTATCGCTATTTCATTTGTGGTGATAAGCGTCTTCTGCTGCACAGTACTGTAAGTGTCAAAGAAGTCGAAGCCTACTGAGCTGATAAAAAGCGTAAGATTCCGACATGCGTACGCAATAACGACTTACCGACGTTAAGTCGCGAGACTGATTCACTGTGAAGTTGATCGGTGAATCAGTTATTCGACTTGGCGTGGGTAGCTCTTAACTTCTTCGAATGAAAATGCAGTTAAGTGGGTACATATTTACATGCGTCAGCTGGAAGCGACAACCGTTCGAATGAGACATGACCTAACGACATAAAAACTGGCAAATCCAGAGACTATGCATTCGTTGCAAGTTTCGCACATACAACGAAGTCGTTTCTTAGCCCCCGACGTTCGTCAGAGGGCGTAACTCGGCCGCGGTTCAGTCCACCCACACCTTAGCCAGCCAGCTAGCCTGACATTACTGTTGATGGATGTCGCGGTGTTCTCTTACTCATACTCTCTTACCCGATCTTCTACTCATACACAATCTATCTATTCGGCAGATAGTGCTACACACCCATTCTGTTTGCCCTTTGAAGTTTAGCTTCGCAATTCTATGCTTTTTTCGTTAATGTGACAGACCTTTCGAACCTTCCAATCCAATTTCTACAACATCACCGAACGAACAATGATTGAGGGGATTAATTTTTTAAGTGAGAACATGCGAAAAAAATTGAACATTGCAGCGATAATTTTTCTTCCATTCATGGGCAAAAACATTGCAATTGAACTAAATGGTTCTGAACACCCAGCACTATAAATTTTTCATTGGAAGTAAATTTCTGTATTCCATAGAACTATGAGAAGAATCCTGCCATTGAAAGCGCTATCAAAAAACACGAATTCGCAGTCATGTTGGATAGCGGCAAAAAGCTAATCAGCAGAGGCGTTTCGCTTCCTGTCGGTCTACATAGTGCTTGTATGAAGAAAGCCTGTTCAAGGACACAATTTACTACGCACTCTTGCGAAAACGTTGTACGTAGAGAAAGAATGTTTTCGCAAGCAAACTTTCTGCCCACTTGAACCTAGCGTAATCATTGTCGAAACACCGCAATGCTAGAGCGTCATGTAGAGCTGTGACTCTTGTTGAAGGACACCAGAAGGAAGTTAGGTCGGCAGTCGCAGTGCTAGGAGGGGGCAGTTGAGCTGTGACTTTGATTTCTTTCATATTTACGCAAGAACCCTCTCGCTATCTCATAATAAGATTTGCCTCCTAACAGATTAGTGTGCTCTATCTGTTTGCCTTCTTTTCAATCTTACTTCACAATATTTTCCTATCAAATCATCAGCACGTTTTATTCAAACGTGGCAGAAACCAGCAACGAATCAACACATTCTTGATACGTCCTGTTCCTGTTTTTAAACATCACCATTGAGTCGACAATGCTCTGTGCGCTTGACAACGCTTCAGGAAGATGTCATGACACTTCATACGCGGTAAATATTTTCTTTTCTGCATCACCATCAAAAATGTTTGCATTGCAGCGTTTACATAAGAATATTTGCAACAACAACCGATTGCGCTCGAACGCAGTTCTTAGGAGTGATACATGAAGAGTCGTACAAGAGAACTACTCCTGTCTTGGACTATTTATTTCGCCCACTGACTTAATTTCATTCTTCCTTTTGCATAGAATTACTTTGCACAGTTACTGCTAGAGTAGCAAAGTTTTCGGACCCTAGGAATGAAAAATGCACAGGTGCAAACTCGCTATTTTTGCTAACATTTAATCGGTAATTCCTTGAAGCAGCGATAGGGGAAAAAAAGAGCATCTACATTTTACAAAATCCTTTTATCCACAAAATTTCAGCTACCACTGCCGCGTGGCTGCGACTTTTCAATAGAGACTATTTTATTGTGAAGTGCATTGCACGGGTATGAGCCTGCATTCCTGACTCACTGTGGTGCTAGCATATTGCCTGTGGCAATTCCTGCACAGTTTCACTCTGTACTGAATGCATATGAAGCGAATAGGCATTTGTATCCCTTTTAAATATTTTCATACCTTTTCAATTGCTCTAGTACACTTTTTGACTCGCATATTGTCAAAAGATGCACTAGCATTATGGAGTGATTCATTGATGTTCCGTAGTAATCCTGCTAGAAAATTATCGGTAAAGTGATTTATATGTGCTTCGTATTTTTTCTGACATTGTAGTGCCTTCAATCGGTTTCATTGTCGTTTATCACTACTTATAACCTGTGCTAATCTTTCTCGCAATTTGCCTCTATTATCGCACTTTTCCTCGAAGATAAACCTCCATGCAGCCTAATTTTAGTGAACTCTGTAATGACTTCGACTCTCTTTTTTCATTGCTCATTATAATCAGAGAATATGAAACGCGACTTCTTCGAACTTATGAGATGAGTTTTTTGTAAGGTGAAATCTCGTCCTAGTCTCTTAACGCACTTCTGCCAAACTAATTTCTGCTTTGAAGACGTTTGTCGGAAGTTTTGGTTGGTGACAGCTTTGCTTGTGTTTTCATACCTTGCGATGCATCTTTCCCCTCTCTCCCCCACTGCTTTTGTGGTCTTCAGTAAGTTCTTTATCAGCTGGATACTTCCGGCGATTATCACTGTCGCCAAACAGTGAATAGCATTGAGAGGTACTCGTTCCGACCACCAATGCGTAAATGATTCATCGAGATACCCACTTACTTAGCCAATCTAGGATTCGCAGTGGTCTGACGCATGTAACGCTGTCATCACTCAAGTTGGTGGCCACGGCGCCTTTTGGGGCTATCCGGCATTCCTGTCTTTTTCTGGCGATTTCAAAACGCGCGAGTTCTTTTTCGTGCAAGCACCTGCTTACCCGTTGTAAAGCGGGTGTGTGTAGAATTTCTTTTGCATGTTATGATGTCGCGTCTGTGCTCGTATTTGGGGCGCTGTGTGTTGTTCGACGGAGAGCGAACCGTCCGTCCGCAGCGAAGTCGCTAGCTGATCGCAGCTTAGCAAGGCACCCGCGTTCGCCAAGCACACGCGATATGCCGCACTTTGAATAACCGTGACCGCTGTACGCATCAGTATGCGTCCCTTTTGCTACTGTTACGAAACACAGTCTGTTCCAGGCTCTATGCCTGCTACAAAAACGGGATTCAATCGGGTGTTGGACGACTTGGCTCGACGCCAGCTGCATTTGGACTTTGAATTTGGTACCGCTGCCGAGAAGTACGAACCAGTTCGTAGTATAGGAGCTGGAGCTTTCGGAATCGTTTGTGAAGCTGAGGAAACGACCAGTGACGGCAATGTCACCAAGGTATACGCTTATGTCATTTATTTTTGATTTTGACTGTCGCTTGGCTGCAGCCACGTACTTCAATTATGTCCATGAAATAACAATTGGAAATAGCTTACAAACTAAAAGACAATTTTGCTGAAGATTTTAGATTAACCCCTCACTTTATCGGCGCGCCCATGAAGCAAATATTCGAAAAACAAGGGTAAAAATGCGTGTTGCTGTTGTTTTTTTGACTCAAGAGCAGTGATTTGAGATAGATTTGCTGGTGCACTGCAAGAGTTAGCTTTTATTTTTTCAAAGCTTCTAAAATTCTAAATTATATGGGACCCATGTTTCGCTTTCATTACGCCCCAAATCACCTATTTTGGAGCCACCAATATAATCGTCATGCACTCGACTCCGTCACTGCTATCATCTATGCTATAATTTTCTTCTCAGTTTTTTTGATCTGATCATGTATTCGATGATGACAGATGGGAAAAGTATAGACAGATGTGTATCACCCAATTTGCATCCGTAAAATAATGGTCACTCTTGAATAGAATAATGTTTGCGCTTGTCTTAAAAAATCACTATTTCCATTGCAGTTGATAGATAGCCGCTGTTTGCTTGTTCAGATGCGCATATTTGACATATGCGAGAGGATACCATTTTTGAATTCATCGAATTCTATCTAATATATATAGAATCGTAACGCCCATTCAAAAAACATCAGAAAATGCGAAACCGCGGTGCGGTCCCGAAGCGCGTCGGAGCAAATCTAGCATCTCTAATTCTGGTTCACTAGTAGATAGAAAAAAGTCACAATAAGTTCTAAAGGGGCGTACTGAAAAATCTGAAATACGTATAAGTTGAATGGGCAACCAAGTTCATTGTGATAGACGCAAAGGACACCCCAAAGCAAGCACTATTCTTTCCGCTCAGCGTTGGTAATGGCCCTTTTGCACTCTGTGATTGCGCTAACGAGATTAGTGAAATTCCAAGCTCACGCGTCCTGCTAAAATTTTTTGTCGACCTATAATAGGATCGCTGACACGCCGTTGTTAATCCCACGATTTCTTTTTTTAGGTGGCAATCAAAAAAATCGGTCATGCTTCTGCTACTCCCACCCTAGCACGTCGGACATTACGAGAGATACGAGTTTTGCGTCACGTGCAACACGATAATATTGTGTCAATGAGGGATATATTCCGTACACGGGGACCGTTAGGAATCAATGTATATCTAGGTGTGTTTCTTGTACGATTCTGGACGCCCTGTAGCTATTGACAATGGCTCATAAAGCTCTCCTCGCTGTAAGTCTTATCTTTCCGTCGAAATCATTCATTGAAATTTAGCGCACTTCGCGCATGTTATGTGTACTATATCAGAGAGATAAAGGGAGAAAGTTGAGCCAAGAGAAAAGTTAGGATGGTACACATGAACCAGTCTATAAAATTACAGTTATGGATCTCATGGAGTACAGTCTTCATCAAGTTATCCATGGTTGCTCGAACGAATTGGACGACTACTTGATAAGAAGATTTCTTTATCAACTGCTCATGGGCCTTCGAGTAAGTTATTTTTTTTTAGACGCTTTAGTGCTGGAGTCAGATCTCAGAATGTGTCTGTACCAGTGCATTCACGTGTGATACGTTGTGATCGTTTCTTTGTGGCCTTTTAACCTGAAAAAGTCCACTTATCCAATCATTCCCCTCTCTCAGCTCTTTTATAGAAGTGCACGATTCTAGAGGTGTACTTCTACACGAAACAGCCTTTCTTCTCAATTTTGTATCCTAGGTGCCAGCGACTCCTCATACACTATCACGTGTCACAGAGAATAAGCACCTGTAAAAAAGTGAATTAAACTAAAAGTCAAAAGCAGCTGTAATATATCATATTATGCCTTGTAATTTCGGTAGTATTTTAATATAGTATCAAAACCCATACTTGGAATTGCTTGTTAACTCAGCCTTCACCACTTCATATGACTTTTGCGTTTTTGTCTTGTTCACATATTAGTCCACGGGTGTTTTGGCAGTATTATCACTTCACTGCCAATTTTTTTTTTGTTGTGAAAAAAAAACCCTGAAGTAAAATGCTAGCACCAAGCCAAATAAATTCTTCGGATCGCTTTTGACACGTTTTTCGCTTGATTTCTCGTTTCGATCTCTAATAGTAGATGAGAGTGATCCGAATGAATTGAATGAGAACAAAATCATAATCTCTACTGGCAAATTGTGTTCATTGCATCTGAAGAGCCCATTGATTTTTCAAGTGCGACTCTCTGCGACCAAGCGGGCAAAAAAAGCAAAACATTTTCGTGGATAAAAATTCTTGATTTTATGAATGCATTTGCCGTTCCTTCGTTACAACATCACTTGTTTTACTCCAGCCAAATTAGTACATATTCGAGACGAGCTCGAATTTTGAAAAAGAAAAGTAATTTTCCTATTCCAACCTCCGGTATATTCAGTGTAGCAAAGCATTGTATTAGGTTGGCTAGTAAATAATTTCGCTCGCTTTTGCGGCTCCTACAAACACTGCAGACAATTTTTGCCCAATATTTTTTATCTCTGTAAGGAGCACTTCAATGAGGATTGTAAGTAAAATTCATTTGAGTAGAATTCATTTTCAAATGATAGCAATCCGCGAAGAAGTGAGAAATTTTAGGTTTTTCATTGTGCACAAATGTACGAAAATTTGGTTTTTTTTAACCAAAGAATTTCAAAATGACAGACCACAATTTTTATTGTTATTTGCCAAGTAGGGAAAACTTGTTCGTACCCAACCAAATTGCTGTTCTCTACATCCATTACAGCAAGAAAACAAAGCCTAGAAAAAGGTAGAAATGAGCTTTGGAATTTGCCATATTGGGGTATTGTCCCTTACTGATAATTGAAAGTCTTGAATAGCTGACATGTGATGGAAGAAGCTTTAAGCTATTTGTCCTGAAAACCATGGATAAAAAACAACTGGAAAAGTTTTTATGAAGGTTTTCATGCTAAAACGAAGTTATTTTTAAGCCAACCTAATAGTATAAGCTGTGCTACAATTTGTAAAAAGAGTAGGCTATGGCTTTAGTTTTCTGCCAAAAATCATACCAAAGTAATTGAAGCTGAAGTGTAGAATAAGTCTTCAAAGTGCTTTGTCATTTCTCGATTTTAACAAACATTTTTTTTATCTGAAATCATTTTAACCTGGGTCTCAGTCGAGTTGGTGTAAAGTTGAAAAATCCTCGGTTTCTTTGCCTTGGGCATTTTAATGTCTCTAAGATGTTAATATTTCAGTACCTTCACACAGCTGGCATTGCACACCGTGATCTGAAACCGTCAAACCTGCTGGTGAACAGCGACTGTACGCTACGCATTGCCGACTTTGGCATGGCAAAACTGGCGATGAAGGATCACATAGACGAAGCCGACGAGCATTGCTTTTACATGACACAACATGTCGCTACTCTTCCTTATAGGTAAGCATAACGAACCTTGTCAAAATATCTATGCTATTAGGTTGTGAAGAAAATAATGTCGTTTTTTTTGGTAAAATTGATATTACTCGAAAACTGGAGCATATCTGAGGCCAAAATGTTATGGTTAAAGTTACGAAGCTTTGTAGTATACAAAGACTTATGTGGGAGGGGCCCAGTAGTACTGGGGCGGAGTCTGCCAATTTTCTTTCAATTTTTTCTTGGTTTCTACACATGGAAAAAATAAGCAAGTCTAGCTATGGATAAGTGCATGTGTCTTTTACATGCAGGACGAAAATTCAATTTTTGGCATCACGAGTTGCCTGTATGTTTTGGCTCTGAACTATGTGTAAACAACAAATTCTGCTAATGTTCGGATGCCATCCTGCAGAGCTTTCTTTGCTCGATCGAAGGTACCCTCACATATTTTTTTGGGTTTGTACTTTGCTATGAAAAACGACATTATTTTCTTGAGAAACTAATACCTTGAGTGATCCTAGATATCTGGAAGCACTGCTAATTCTAGTACATACAAGGCGCATATTGGTAAAAACCTTCAATATCGAGACAACCGCCCAATGGAACGCGCGTACTGTCTGAAAACTTCTAGTGAAATTTTCTAAAATTCCCATAAAAAGCGTGATGGGGGTCCGTTATGGTCCGAACACTGGTAAGGGACAATTTTCCTGCCAAGACTAAGCCTTATCTAGACCTTCATACATCGTCTGCGTTCTCCTATGAGTTGCCTCAATCGTTGAACCTGTTCATGAGTAAAAAAAACCGTAACCACCTTTTCAATATGCATCATCTGTCAACATATGCTCTACTCCACTTATATCAGTGGCGTACCCAGGATTTCCGCTCGGGGGGGGGGCGCGACAAAATTTTTTTTCGAATGAAGGTGCGTGGCGTTAGCCACGCACTCCGAAAAAATTTTAGGGGTGCTTCTCAAAATTTTTGCGGGTCCCCAACCCCTAAAATCTGGAGAAAGGGGGCGTGGCGTCAGCCACGCCCCCGAAAAAATTTTTTTTATAAGGCTAATTTGAATTTTTAAAAATTTTTAAAAATTATTTTAATTATTTACAAGTATAAACAAGTCATTTGCACATTTTTATAACCCTTATAAGCAACTTTCAAAAATTTCGCGACCCATTCTCGGGGGGGGGCGCGCGCCCCCCCCCGCCCCCCCCCCCCCTCGGTACGCCACTGACTTATATGAAACGTCTGATGTCAGTCATCATGGCCAGGTGATAAAAAACAGTTTTTAATCTTGCCTTTCTATAGAGACTCTGCGGGGTTTACAAAGAGCTTCAAAGTTCTGTTTAAGCGGTTTTTTTCCAGCCCCATTCTTGTGGACCTTGACTATTCTTATAAAGGAGTAAGCCATGTAACAATCAGCAAACAATTTTTTGTTAAGAGCTCCAGAGTTGCTCTACGTCATGCCAGAACACTCGACGGCCGTTGATATGTGGGCTGTTGGTTGTATATTTGCTGAAATGATTCTGAGGAGAGAGTTGTTCCCTGGCCGCAGTGTGAGCGGTCAAATAAAAATCATCCTTACAATGCTGGGAGCCCCGTCGCAAAAGGTATGCATTGAAGACACTTACCGGCTTCCAGAACGTTCAGGTGCAAATGTCCTTTGTTTATTGCTAGATTCTGGACGAGATTCGCTGTGAACGTACGCGACGACTTATCGAGAACTTCGGAGACCACGCTCAGAGGCCATGGGCAGAAATAATGTACTGCAGAGAAAGAGAGGTGATAAAACTTCTGAATGTTGATGCACTTGGTGCTGAGAAAAGTGTCAACAGTTAAAGCTGTGCGATCTTGGTTAACGGTAGCGGGGAGGGTTTTACACCCTAATTTCAAGAGAATGTAAGCAAAGCTTTCTTTCATCAAAATGATCTTCCCAGCGCAGGTAGTTTTGGAGTGATAGCTTGCTCTTTTTTATGGGCGTTACTCGCAATTCGCATCTGCTTACAATATGGTTTTCCATATGACATCTCGATCTTTCTCCATATATGGACAACTTGAGCTATTATCTTTGTAAAAACGAGATAAATCCTAGCCTTCTTTACTTCAATGGCGACGCAGAAAAAAAGTGAAGTTGTTCGGCTAGCTACATATTAGAGTAAAGCAAACGATTCAAACTTGAAATTTGAGTTTTTTGATAATCTTCTTTTCGTGTTTCATGTAGGCGTTTAGTTTCAGGTTTCTGAAGAGGTGATCGATTTGATTTCAAAGTTGATCGTCGTTGACGTGGACGATCGTATTGACGTACACGGCGCTCTCAATCACACATACATTACCCAGAGTATCAGTCCGGACGAGCTCCGTGCTCAAAAAGCTTGTCCATTCAAAGTTAGTTGTACCAGCGATTGAATCATCAGTGTTCTTTCGAGAATTTATTGCACAGGTCAAAATGGATATGGCTGCTGTCGAGACGTTGACACATCAGGAGCTAGCCGAAGCATTGAACAGGGATGTACGATCGGCCGACTGTTCTCTTTACTCTGTGCACTCCGGAGGTTTGTCGTTTGTGTTCGCTCCCAATCTTTATTTCACTTGGTGATCACACCAGTGAGATTTCTGCGACTGCTTTGCCAATAAAGGCCCAACTCGGATGTCGTCAAGCAACTCTATTTAACTTCTATGCATGGATCTGTGCATGGCATTTGTGTCCCAAAACTAATATACGAACGGGTGATGATATACAGACAGAATTGCAACTGACTGACCTTTCATTGCTTTCTGACTATTCTCCTGGACTTTTGGATATAACTGTTGTGTGGCGGCTCGGTGGGGCCAGCACCTACCGCAAGTGCTCGCCGCAGCTACACTTAACTCCCTATTGTCCCCCACGATGGTCGCGCGTCCGCTAAGGTTCATGACGCCATACTGCCGCTACCGAAGCCTACCCCTACCTGTATGGACACGATAAATAGCGCGTAACGCTGAGAAAAGAAAGGACCGACTAGTTCAGATTACATTTATCTACAAACATACACAACAATAAACTAATAGCTAATACTACTAAAACTACTGAAACTATTGAAACTACTAAAACTACTACTTCAAACCCAGGAAGAACTAGGCACGGGACGAGCCGCGTCGTCCCGTGCTGCCGATGCTGATGGTGATCGACTCCATCAAGTAGTTCCGAGCTCTTCGCTGGGTCAACCGCAAGCCCCTAGCCCCTCCGGGACGGTGTGACCTCTCTCCACTCCCGCAGTACACTTCCTAGGCAAGATAAGCCATGATATTTGGCTGCGCGTCTTTAAAACGAAGAATATGACAAAATCTCAACCGCGCGAAACCGTTGATCATCTGCGGGAGCTGTTGGAGGCGCTGCCAGCACGAACGATATCATAAAACGATCAATACAAACAAAACTCGAAGAGGCGTAGACCGCGGCCTGCGCGCCCTTATATACCCTGTGACTTGACAATGCGCCCAGCAGGAGAGGTCTTGGCGCGATATTGAAAGCGCGCCAAGTAACGCGATAAGCAGCGCTCCCGGCCTCCTGTTTCGAGGAATGGCTTGCATCGCGAGCCGCGACATGATGTTTTCGCAGAGAGAGCAAATGTTGGTTTGGACATTGCTGAAATGAGCCAGCGTTTTCTACAATAAAAAGTGACTTTCATGTTCCCGATGCCCATTCGCCTCTTTAGTTTTGAAGACGAACTTGCAACCACATTGACACATCAATAACATTGGATCGTTTCGAAAATTATTGCCTCCTTTGAGGTAGCGCCACACGCCCGTAAATAAATGGGAAGTTTCTGGTATTCGATGCAGCTTTTCGTCTTTTTCCAAGTGGTTATGTTTCTTTGCAATCCAGCCAAAGAAGTTTTAGAAGATTTTAACAAGAAGTTCGCTTGGTCGAAGTGGCGATCCGGAAGGTTTATGCTTCCGGATAGTGCTTGAAACGCTGATCTCAAATATAGCTTCTGTATCTCTTAATCATTTTCCTATAAGAAAATTGTGATTTGGTGTGTACCAAGTGATAGGGTAGACGAGTAGTTGTGGAATAGGTTTATTCACACTGGCGTAGATTAGTTGAGAGCCATCTGTCGAGGTGTCCCGGTGTTAACCGGGGAAGAACCTCTAATACATTCGGAGGCTCCTTATATAGGAAGAAAGGCGGAGCCAAACCGAATACAAGGTACAAAGTATACGAGTTAGTGCTTAAAAGGAGATGCCGCCGATTGGCTACACTCCTGGCGCACAGGTACCACTCACTCTTGAGTGATTAGATACTCGAGAGTGAGTAGCTCACCATTTAGCCTACGGGGATCCCATAGGCTATACAGATTATAGAGTTCATCAATGGTTGATGATCCAGAAATCATCAACACTCCGGGCGAGCGAGAGGAAAGTGAGATCTGGTAAGACCTTGATGAGTGTGGACACATGTGAGGTTGACTAGTAAGTTAGTGAGCATTATGTATAAAGAATAGCGATCTTGAATAAGAGCTGCAAATAATGTTAACATTCACACGAAATTAATTCAATTCACAATGTATGCACAATGGTATGATCAGTTGAGGTGGTTGATGGAGGCGAATTTCGTTTTGGCATTGCTCGTCGTCGTCGCCTCTTCCTCTTCGTCATTGATTTTGAATTGATAGTAGAAGCATTGTTGACGGTCATCTGCTCATTAGGCGCCGTTTTGATAAGGCGTGAACTTCTGTGATGTCTGCCCTTCGTCATCTTTGTCTCTGCTTGCTTCCTAAGATACGACGAGGTGCTGGTCATTCCATCTGACATCATCGCAGAGCCATCGAAAGAGTTTGATAGGGAACGGATTGTGTTCAGCCAACGTTGTCTGTCTGCTTGAGCTTCACGGAAGATGAAAGCTCTGAGCGTCTGCCTCATTTTTCTGGGTTGTCTTCCTTTAGATGAAGGGAACTGTTGTAGTTTTGTTGGCGGGGATGTTTCCTGTAGCGCTGATATGCAACCGAAGGTACAAACGGATCTTGTAGTGGTAGTGCGACTGATCCCTGATATGACGTATCCAAAGATTGTTGGGGTCAGAATGAGCCCTGAGGGAAGCGTGAGCACTCTCTCATTTCGAAGGATGACAAGATCTATGAGATCTTGCCCGATGATCAGGTCCGGTAGAAGGCTTTTGTGAGAGAGCGTATCCTGAGCAATCATCAGCTTTCCGTCTTCGATGAAACGCAAGTCTGCCTCCGTGAGGCTTGCCGTCTGCAGATCGGTAGTCAGCTTCTGCTTTGTATGCAATGACAACTTCTTGAGCTTCTCGGAGCTGTGAGAACTCTTCAAGGTGATGTGCACTTCAGATGAGTTGAATTTCTCTTGGTGTTCGCCCATTGCTGATGTAGTGAAAGAAGTAGTTCGAGCGATCGGAAGCTTGAGTTCTTCACAAAGTTTTGCTTTGATGAAGCTTCGGTGCGCCCCGAAGTCAAGAAGTACGGTCGTTGGTTGGTAGTCCCACTCTGCTTCATTGAAAATCGATGCTGAGGCGATTTGAAGAACGCAATGATTGTGCGCAAGTGGAAGTACGTCTGAGATGTGGACTCCTTGTTTATTCTCCGAGCCTTGTACGACGTGCATGTTACTAAACTCGCGACAATCCTGGTTGGTGTCACGTTGTGTCCAAGGAGGTGAATGTTGATGATCGTCGACTGCAGGATCGCGGGATTGTGCGAAGAATCCACTGCGTTGTCTTTCTTCTGGCATGCAAAGAGATCCGTGGTGCGATCCCTGGCATTTAGGGCATACTCCAATACTCGTACAAGCGTTTGAGTCGTGGCTTACGAAACATCTCCAGCACGCTCCTTGGTTTGTTGCTTCAAGTCGTCGAGATTCTGGAGTGGTGTATCTCTGGCAGGTATACGGCGAATGTGGTTGTCCACATAAACACAAGCGTCTTGGTTTTGAAAAGTATTCCTTTCCTTCGCATCTGGTAATCCTTTCATTTTCTTGGTTATTCGAGTGGTAGTCGGTTGGAAAGAGAGTTTCCGTCGTTAGCAAGATTGTCTCTCGTATTGAAATGATGCTGTCGATAGCGTTCAGGATTTCGCTAACATCAAATGGATCATCTTGTACCGCTTCTTTCTGGATGGCGGTCGTACAGATGGATTCGGGAAATTTGGAGAAGATTATTCGACGCCAAATTCTGTCTGCGTTCATCTTTGCTCCCGTTTGCTCCAGGTGAATGATCCTTGAGTTGATTGCTTCGAAGGTGTCCCGGCAACTTTTCGGATCATCTGAGGCCCTGGGTAGCTTTTCGATCTCGTTTATGAGTATGTCTGCCATGTTGGCAGAGCGATCGAAATGTTTTTTCAAGACATCTATCGCTGTCTGATATCTTTCTCCGACGAGGGGAATGCAGCTCAGGGTGTCTGCTGCTTTTCCCTTCAAGGCTTGTTTCAGAAACAAGAACTTGTCCGTGTCGGATAGCTCCTCGTCGGTGTGAATAAGTGATTCGAAGACAGTCCAGAAACTGTTGAACTCCCGGAAGTTGCCTGAGAACGTCGGAATTTCAAGCATGAGCTTCCGAATTTTGATCTGCCTTTCGTTGCGTTCCGGAGTTCCAGCTTGCCCAACTTCGCTACTTGGCTGACTCGGTATGCTCGGAGTACTGCAGTGCACAAGCGCACTTTGTTCCTTGAGTTCATATTGTCGGAACTGGATCCTGTTCTGCCACTGTACTGTCATGACCTCCAGAGGAAGAGACTCTAACTCGAGATGTTTGCTGAGTTCAGTCATCAGCTTTTCTCTCTCTTTTTCCTCGTTTCTTGAGCCGACATATTCAATTGCGGCATTTACTTGAGTGTCTTGAAGTTTGACGGCATTTTGGAGAGAATTGAGCAAATGCGTGATTTCTCCCATTTTCCTTTTGATGTATGTTTCGCATTCAGTCTTGTCCACAGGAAAAGTGAATGGTGTATCAATTTTATTCACTTCCGACTCGTATGATTTCACAAGTGCGCAGGCATTGTTGATTTTCGATTTGAAGATTTGGAGCGCTGCCATTTTTGTATCGCACAAAGTTGTGTTCGCTGCTTCCGTTGAGTTCTGATGGCGAGCGTCGCAACGTGAGATGCGTATCCTCGTTGTAGATAGACTTTAGAGGACGACAGCAAGGCTGGCCTCTTGTAATAGCTGTCCTTACTGGGTGCAAGGAAGCCTTCTAGTGAGCTGGCAATTGAGTGCCGAGCTTCTACTAGCTGTCAGCAAGCGTGCCTGGTTGGCTTGTACGCTGTACTGGACGGTGAGGTTTGTTGAACCTGTACCGTAAGGATTGATAGCAATTGAAGCTCAAATTCTGGATGAATTTTGAACTTGTTAGCTATTGCCAACTGGTCCTTTACTGATCTCTGGTCGTCTTATGTAAAGAGAGCACAGAGATGTTCAATTTGCAGTGGTGTTTGTCTTACCAAATGACGCTTTTACTAACTTCTGGTCGTCTTACGAAAAGAGAGCTCAGAAGAGTTCAATTAATCAATGGTGAGAAGTTCTTCAACCGGGGCTTTTACTACTTTCTGGTCGTCTTACGGGAAGAGAGCTCAGAAAGGTTCAATTAACCGGTGAGAATTCTTGAGCTGACGCTTTTACTGACTTCTGGTCGTCTTACGGGAAGAGAGCTCAGAAGGTTTCAATTAATCAGTGATTTTCTGCCAACTAACGCTTTTACTACCTTCTGGTCGTCTCACGAAGAGAGAGCTTAGAAGGGTTCAATTAATTAGTGGAGAAGTATTCAGCTGGGGCTTTTACTACCTTCTGGTCGTCTCACGAAGAGAGAGCTCAGAGGGGTTCAATTAATCAGTGAAGAAGCCTGCCAACTAACGCTTTTACTAACTTCTGGTCGTCTCACGAAGAGAGAGCTCAGAAGGGTTCAATTAATTAGTGGAGTGTCTGCCACGCGGGTCTTAGGCCTTGAATTCCCGTTCCTTAGGTAAAGGAGTCGCTCAGGAATTGCAAGGAAGTTCCCGGCCGATGCACCAATTTGGTGTGTACCAAGTGATAGGGTAGACGAGTAGTTGTGGAATAGGTTTATTCACACTGGCGTAGATTAGTTGAGAGCCATCTGTCGAGGTGTCCCGGTGTTAACCGGGGAAGAACCTCTAATACATTCGGAGGCTCCTTATATAGGAAGAAAGGCGGAGCCAAACCGAATACAAGGTACAAAGTATACGAGTTAGTGCTTAAAAGGAGATGCCGCCGATTGGCTACACTCCTGGCGCACAGGTACCACTCACTCTTGAGTGATTAGATACTCGAGAGTGAGTAGCTCACCATTTAGCCTACGGGGATCCCATAGGCTATACAGATTATAGAGTTCATCAATGGTTGATGATCCAGAAATCATCAACAGCTTTTTTGTATTTATAGTAGAAGTGTGGTCTAGAAGGAGAAATGTAAATAAAAACATGGATGAACAAAACTCGAAAACGTTCAGATGATATCATAATAAACCTACAATGCTTATTAGGTGCTTTGCCTGAGCCTGGATACCTGGATTTTTGTGTGGAAACTACCGTGATTTTACGACTAAAATTGCACGAGAATGTGACATAAGAAAAGCTCATGACTTTTTTCTAGAAGAGCGCATCGCAAATATCAAAGGTACTGACATCAGCGTCAAAAGGTCTATTCATGGGTATAAACCACCTTCCGAATCGCCACTTCAACCAAACGAACTCCCCTTGTGAGGTTCATGGTCAAATTCCGTAATTCTTCAAAATTTTTAGTTGCTCCCCCAAGGTATCCAAGCTATATCTAGTTAGAGGAGACCAACAATCTTTTGACAATCTCTTTCTTCAGCTCTTACTGATATTGCGAATTTTTTGATAACATTCTCAGTGATTAATTAATAAGCAACTTTCTGTCTTCAAGCTTTCTAGGTCTAAGGCGTTTAATGCTTGATCATTGTTGAATTCCGACTATGAATTTTCGAGCTGTATAGTCGTCCCCACCCCACTAGTCGGTCGGTGGACGAATTCGAATTCGAACTGGAGCAAGCAGGTCGCGGCAGAGCACGGCAAATTAGCTCTCCGTTCAAATTCGCGCATTCCCTTTGCGTATTTCTTAGCCATTGCTTAGCAGTTTTTGTATTGTTACAACGTTTTTGATCTATATTGAGTTTTTTGTAATTGCTGAGCGTTGTCTCCTGCCATGCTCTGTCGTGACAGGCCTGCTTCAATTCAAATTTGAATTCGTCCACCGACCGACTAGTGGGGTGAGGGCGACTATATCTGCTTTTGAATTGTGGTTCTTGAGGTCTTGGCATCTATGGGCTAAAAAAGGCAGTGTCCGGGCAAGAACTCGATTTTGAGATTTTGTGCTTTCCCGGGCCTATTCGCTATGCTGAATCCGAAAATCCACATTGGAAAGCGCGAAAACGACGAAAAAGGGGTCTAACACTGGAGGGAAATCAGCAAGTGGGCAGGGTCTTCCCCACAGTGAATTCACACTTCCAGCTTCCAGAGCAATTTTCTCGAATCCATTAGCCGTTGTGACATCACTACCGAGCAAGTGCAAACGAATGACTTGAAACCGGAATCAAAAAGATCGCCCCGAAGCTGGGAGCGAGAATTCACAGTGGGGAAGACCCCGCCCACTTGCTGATTTCCCTCCAGTGTTAGAGCCCTTTTTTGTCGTTTTCGCGCTTTCCAATGTGGATTTTCGGATTCAGCATAGCGAATAGGCCCGGATAAGCACAAAGCGATCTTCTCGCTTCCGCCAGTCGCTCTAACATCACCACCAGCAATCTGCGAAAGGCATGACATAAAATCGGAATCGAGAAGATCGCTCATAAAGCCTGGGAGAGTGACGTTACGGTGTGAACGGCCCCGCCCACCTGCAATTTTCCCCCTGCATTAGGCCTTTTTTGGCATTTTCGCGCTCTCCATTATGGTGTTCAGCATGGCGAATGGGCCCGAGTAAGCACAAAATTTCACAATCGACTTTTTGCTTGGACACTGCCTTTAATGCTAAGATTAAGGGTTTTTTGTTGAGGAAAACACTTAGAGAATCGAAAATGATTGACTAGAAGCCTTAAAAAAACGACGTATGCTGCTAGGTTTGCTCTAGCTGCAAATTACTTGATCACTGCTGAAGCTCTGACAGGAATTTATTGACAAACAATTCATTTGACATGTGAAAGCGGTCGTTAGCTGAAAACTTCAGCACTTTTTGCGAGCATTCGAAGATTTTGACTTGCTAATCTAACCATTAAAAAGAGGGGTGAAAGCTGCATCGAATA
Source organism: Cylicocyclus nassatus (assembly GCA_958299035.1). Taxonomy (NCBI): domain Eukaryota; kingdom Metazoa; phylum Nematoda; class Chromadorea; order Rhabditida; family Strongylidae; genus Cylicocyclus; species Cylicocyclus nassatus. Next base: position 31,900,919 of record CATQJL010000326.1, read on the forward strand.
CATTTGGTACATGTCTGGATACTCTATATCGACGATTTTGTTTGCGGTCAAAAATTGCGAAATTACTTTCGGAAACCTAGTACAATTCCGCTCGTAATTTGTGAAAAAAAAAATTGGCGGCGGCACCTAAGTCACGCGGCGCCGCCACAGTTAGGCGGCAAGTGCCGCGTCGCGTGACAAAGTGAGGCGGAAAAGCGGCACTTGCCGCCTAACTTTGTCGCGCGACGCCTAACTTTTTTAGAAAAAAGATCTTATCTTGATTCAAAATTTATGAATTCTATATTTAAGAGTACCATTCAACTCAGCTCGGCGAGGCGCATCTTCCAGTATACAGATGTGCCTAGTTGTGAGATATAAGTTTTTTTTCTTGGAATTTTAGTGTAAATGGATCATCCCGTGTGCTGATTCCAAGGCTACATACACATTTTTGAGCACTGCAGAAATTGCAGGTAGTTCAAGAGCTCATTCTGCATGGATATGTGTGAAGCTGGGCTTTCCTCGGCGAAATATGACGGGTCCCAAAATGCAGGAAGACAAAGGGAAATGGTTGGAAATCGCATGAGAAGCACATATCGCGGAATGCCGCGCGTGCTGTGCAATGTACAATACCATTCTGAGTGCTTTTATGACACTCGCATTGCGGATATCATGTTCGCTTCGTCGAACGGCTCCCACTGTACTGAATATGGTGCTTGCGTCTCCTTCAGCTGCTCAGTTGAATATAAAAACTATTTCGTGGCTAGAGCTCAAATCTAGCATAATAAGATCCATTAAAGATGTGAAAGGATTTGATTAACGTGTTGCATAAGCACTTCGACGAATTATGCGATCTTTACATTTTGGGCAAAATTCATGAGGATGTGTTTTCGGAGGCTCGTAACTCGGCGATTTCTGTAGAGTGGAGTCTGAGGCATGCACCATTCGATGGCACAGTCCCTACTAACTTTGACTTGGACAAGCAAGCAAGCAAGTTTTTTGACAAATCCGCGAGAAGTGCGGGCAAAGTTACGCACTTTCGTGATTCACATACAGTCACTTCACCGTATCTCACCAGAAAGACCCTGTAATCCTCAAAGACCTTGATTTTCGTAAAGATCGTGTTCGAAAACCTCTATAAGCGAAGTTTCCTTACAATTTAAGAGCATGAACATTTTGACCAGAATCCATCGGCCTGCTTCAGAGCGTAAGACGAGAAAAAATGAACTTCTTGAACATCTTGAAAAACATGCTCATAAGGGTTATTCGACCTGCTGATTACGAAAATCACATCTGCTTAGCAAAAGAGCTTCATTAGAGTTACGGTGAGAAAAATTTAGAACGACATGATTTTTCCAGAATTCACCAGCCCTTCTATCTCTTAATTTCTAGTGTCCCATAATCTACAGAAGAAGTACTATCGAAAATTTGTTTCTGAATCTACTGGGGGCAATAAGCGCTGCTTCACACCTTTGCGAGACGTCCGCAGAAAGTTTTAAGAATACTGAAATCGAGATATCAAGGACATTCTGCATACCTAAAGATTTGCCTTGATGAGCTGAGCACAATGCATTTTTCGGATTCAGAGAATATCCACTCCAAAGAAAGTTACGGCGAGTAGAATCTGTAAACGAGTGATTTTTCCAGAGTTTACCAACGCTTTTTTCTCTTTAGGAAAGAAGTCTGCGGCAGCTTTTTAGCTCACTATAATGTACAAGAAGAGCACTATCGAATGGTACTCACTGGAAGCTTTTATGTTGGACAGGCGCTGCGTTACACACTTGCAAAGGGACCTCCTCAGAAAAATTTGAGAAAAGTGGAAACAAGATGTAGATGACGTGACGTACGTCGAAAGATTCGCCTTGACGGGCTGAGAACAAAGCTGCTTTTGGATTTAGAATATATTCATTCCGAAGGAAGTTATGGCGCTGCATAATTTGCGATATTCCGGAATCGCGAAATTTCTGGAATTTCGCGAAATCCCGTTCTGTGGGTGGTATTGTACATTGCGCACCACGCGCGGCATTCCGCGATATGTGCTTCTCATGCGATTTCCAACCATTTCCCTTTGTCTTCCTGCATTTTGGGACCCGTCATACTTCGCCGAGGAAAGCCCAGCTTCACACATATCCATGCAGAATGAGCTCTTGAACTACCTGCAATTTCTGCAGTGCTCAAAAATGTGTATGTAGCCTTGGAATCAGCACACGGGATGATCCATTTACACTAAAATTCCAAGAAAAAAAAACTTATATCTCACAACTAGGCACATCTGTATACTGGAAGATGCGCCTCGCCTAGCTGAGTTGAATGGTACTCTTAAATATAGAATTCATAAATTTTGAATCAAGATAAGATCTTTTTTCTAAAAAAGTTAGGCGTCGCTCGACAAAGTTAGGCGGCAAGTGCCGCTTTTCCGCCTAACTTTGCCGCGCGACGCGGCACTTGCCGCCTAACTGCGGCGGCGCCGCGTGAGTTAGGTGCCGCCGCCAATTTCACAAATTACGAGCGGTATTGTACAATCAGTGACTGAGTTTTGATGAGCACACCATTTACTAGTGACCTTCCGCGTACGTGCAACTTTACGAAATTATTATTGTAAGTCTTTGAAGTTGCTTCCAATCAAGAAAAAAGGAATCACCGTTCGGTTATTCATCTTATCGTCATATTCTCAGGCTCCGAAGGCTCGAAGAACTCCACAGAATGCTCGTCCGCGGAGTCGGAAGAGGGCAGCGGTGCAAGATGTGAATTCGGTGGAGGACTCAGTCCTATAATGACTGCACTTTAATGTGCTGACCATGCCGGTGATGGCTACAAGAATGCGCTCGCTCTACAAAATAATTAGAAGATATAATCCAGTTAAATCCGAAGAAGCGGGACCGAACGAGCCATATGTGTACACTGAAATTTCTCCTAGGTTTTTCCTCTAAACCACTATTTCTTATTTTCTAGTCGTATTCTATTGCTAGGTACAGATACTCTTCAGAGTGAGATAATTCGTAATTGCATTGCTACTTCATGTGTTTGCTTTCACTTTCAAATATGCTCAAATGCTAATCGTTCCTTTTGGAACTGCTGCCCATGCTTTGCTTATGTATGTAAGCTGTTAATATTCTACTGCCGAAATGTACCCTATTGGGTATGCCTAAGTGAACTTTTTATACACGTCCATGCTATTGCTGTCTTTTCTCTTTCAACCACATCCAAGGACGAAGAGCTGTTCAGCCGTCAACGAAAAAGCCTTGATCGTATCGATGGTGCTGATATCCCGTGCTCTTTCAGAATCTCATCGGAATCTATTTTATGTCAATAAATGATGTGTGTGTGTTTCGATGTGCATGTTTGTCCTGAAAAATTGAGTTGCTGAGTCTCACGGCACTCGTCTCGTACTCTCATTCAGAGGTGCGATAAGGTGAGAACGACCGCGACAGGATGAAGGGGGTCACAGCGGTCCCTGCCCATCCGGGTGAAGGGTGTTTCGCATTGCAGAGAAATTATAAAATGTCGACCGGAGGTGGGGGCAGCCATGGTGTTTTCTCATCATTTTTCCTAGTCAAAGTTTATAATTTTCAATTAGTTGTCATTGCTGGTTGCCTATTTCTGAAATGTGGACCGATGTGCTGCTGGGATAGCACTTAATTATGCTTCTGACCAGCACCTTGTATTAGGCTGTAACATAAGTCTTGAAACACTCTTACTTTTCAAGGCGATAAGTCTCTATTACTTTTCAAGGCGATAAGTCTCTACAAGTGGATGTTTTTAAGCTATTTTTGGATAGTCCTATACAGAAAAGCTGCAGCTTTCTTACACTTATCTTTGCACGAAAAATAAATCAGTCCACTTAGAAAAATTTCGTCTTACCCAGGCAGGGTTTTCGCGCTCAGTAGATGACGTTCGTGAGAAAACTTTGTATTTCTCTACTCGAAGTAGATGTTTTTGAGCTATTTTTGGATAGTCCTATACAGAAAAGCAGCAGCTTTCTTACCCTTGTCTTTGCACGGAAAATAAATCAGTCCATTTAGAAAATTTCGTCTTACCCAGGCAGGGTTCGCGCGCTCAGTAGATGATGTTCGTGAGAAAACCTTGTATCTCTCTGCTTGAGGAAAGTGTTTTTCGACCTACTTTTGAGAGCTCTAATACAGAAAAGCTGCAGCTTTCTTACTCTTGTCTGTGCACGGAAAATAAATGAGTTCACTTAGAAAAATTTGGTCTTACCCGTGCAGGGTTTGCGCGCTCAGTAGAGGATGTTTGCGAGAGAAATTTGAATTTTTCTGCTTGAGGAAAATGTTTTTCGACTTGTTTTTGAGAGCTCTAATACAGAAAAGCTGCAGCTTTCCAGGTCTTGGCTTTGTAGGATAAATTTACCAGCGTAGCTAGAAATTCATATTTCGAAGTTTGGTGTGGTTCCCCGCTTTCCTTCATATATTTTTTGTTCGTAATTAAAACTGCTAAGGATAAACGCAAAAAATCGATAAATGATAGTCTCCATGCCTGATTTTCGCTGAAGTGGTATTCGCAGAACATGAGCAATGCTGGAAGTGTTATTGCTGAGAAGCAAAGTTCTAAAAATGCCCTCGAATGCGCAGGCTGTAGTTATGGGTATTTTAAGGTGCACATCTGGTTTTGTGTTTTGCCATGCTACCGCAATGAGTAGAAAGGCTAGGACTCTTTCTAGGATATGCAGGACCGTTTCTTTTTAGAGTGCTGACATTTTTGTTTTTCAACGAGAAAAAAGGATACTGCGACTGTATGCAAAATTGCTTTGGAAAAAGCGGCTCTGTATTAATTGATTGCCTGTAATTGATATGGTTGATTTATTTAGCTTGAAATCACCCATGCTTGCTTGTGATTGATTTAGTTGATTCAAGTTGAAAATACGCCCAAGAGTTGATTTAGTATCAACTCATTGGTGGATCGTCAACTTAGGTTTTTACAGAATTCACACCTTGTGAAGAAGGACTACTCGGATGGGTGTACTTCTCCAAACATGTCTACCTTTTCAAGAAGAGGCTTCACATTCCATGAGAGTCGATTGGCATATTTATCATTCACCTGCATTGATTGCAGAAATGCTCTGGTCCATAAAAGTGTGAGCTTTTGCCTTCATTTGAGAAACAAAAATTCTGCAAAGCATTTTGTCCGTTCAGAGGAATTTTCATGTTGTGCGCAATGTTCCCTGCGAACTGCTGTTTCCTCCTTTTTTCAAATTTTTTTCAAATCTATTCTTAACAAATTCGGTGAGAGGTTGAAGGAGCAGGTTTTTGGTCCTACAATAATGAAGAAACTTCGTGAGTTTACAACTGGTCGGTCAAAATGCCTAACATTATTTGTCTAGTTCGAAATCAAATTCCATTTCTCTGCATTGCCCCACTGAAAAGTCCGGAAGCTGCTTTGTCTACGTCCAAGAAGGCACCACTTTGGGGAAAAATGCTTTTAATATCTTTCTTCGTCTTAGAAACTGGCAATTCGCAGTTTTGTATAGCGACTACGCGTGGCCTCACGCCTGATCGACTCTATTTGGAACGAGTTAAGAATGACCACAATTAAAGAATAGGAGTAGACAATACCAGTACGCTGCATAAAATAAGAAAAAAAAACGACCAAAAAGAGATTTTTTGCAGTTCATCGCTCTTCATGTGGACCAACCCTGTATACCTGCAGAATGGCTTGTTTCACAGAAGCATCCAGAACCTAAATTCAGATGCGGTTTGCTTTCGAGAGTGGATATGTTATTCTCACGAGGTTATGAAGATGGCTTTGTGATCCTCCTTAGTAAGAAGGAGGTCCGATCACTAATTCAGCTGGTCGTTGATAGCCAGACACTCACCTTTTGACCCTTTCGAGATTTCGCTGACTCCAAGGCTTACCGTTATTTTAGCAGGAAAGTATGATCACACGAGTTTGAGTTCTAGTACGAAAGTGCGATGGCATGAGTTTCCTAAGGGTTGGACATGCATTTATCTTCAAGTATATTGTACTTCAGATTCATTGCAATGACCTGAGAAACTGTTGTTAGTCTAGTGGGAAGCACATGTATCAGCAGAAGCAGATGAGATAAATTTCAATGATTTTTTACCGAAAATAAAAAGGTCTAATAAGAATGTTTGTCTACGTTCTGAGTGAGCTTTACTATACAAATCTGATAACTCTAATAAGCTGACTGTATCAGTATTAAGCGCAAAATCTTCCTAGTTTAGGTTGATGTGGAAGATGACCACACTGCAAAGATAAATTTGTATGGCGCAGTTGGTGGAGCTGCGGCATCACACACTCATGGTTGAGGGATCGATCCCTCCCCAAGCCAATTGCTTTGCAAAGTACACGTCGGCTTTGGTTGCAAAAAAGTGAGTCAGCTATCATCTGGGGTAACTAATAGAAAAAACATGCGGAAAATTGAAACCTTCTATCTTTATCTCAAAACTGGATCAGTAATCCTGATAGATAAGAATACGGAACTCCCATCTGTCGCAAATAGTTGAGTGGTATGTTGACCAACTATAGAACGGCCCCTCGCGGGTTCAATCTAGCCAGTGACAGCTAGGTGTTAGCAAGACTTTTTATCGGTACAGGAATTTACGATAAAAATTATGTGCTCAAGGCAGCGACTGTCTTCAGGGTGTACGGATGGTCGATTGGATAGCGTATCCGACTGCAATGAGTGCATGGGGGGTTCGGGTCTCGGTGCTTGGCTGGGGTTATTGTTGGGTGCTGGGGCATCGGAGGGCGTCTCTGGTGCCGATGGGGGGCCCTGGTGGCGTTTGTTTGAGTGTGGTCTGGGTTGGGGGGAGGGTTTTGCGCCTTTTTGGTTCCGCGGGGATGTATCATGACATTGTGGGTGATCTCCATCTTGTTCTCCTCTCTTCCCTTGCCCCGGGTCGCCCTTGCTCCCTTCCCGCCTTCTTCCTTCTTTTGGCCTCCCCCTTCTTTACCTGCCGCGTTGTCCTTCCCCCTCTCCTTCTTCTGCTGCTGCCTCCTCCCCCTGCTCTGGTCCGTCTGGCTGCTCTTGCGGTGGTTACCTAACTCACCTGCTCCCTTCTCGCTGGGTATATCCAGCTCACTCAACTCGCTTACCTTTTGACTGAGCATTGTTTTCCACTGCTTCGTATATCCCTAACTTTCGGTTTTCGTCTAAAGTGTGGGGAAATTCTCTACTTAGAGCATATACTTTTTGCATAAAAGTTTCTTTTAACACTCACCACCTGTCACTGCTGAGGCTGAACCTGTGATGCCCCACTCAGTGGTTGATAATCACGCCTTTCAACCATCTGAGACAGTCTACATTGTCGATATTTTCGTTTACCAGGATTTTTGTCCCCGTTTATGATAAAGATACGGAGTTCAGATAATTTTCTTCATATTATTTCGGTTTAGTTACCCAAGTTTGAGGTACCTGGCACCCCCTTTTGCAACAAATGGGTGTGTACTCCGCAAAGCAATTGATTCTGGGAGGAAGCGACCCCCCCCCCCCCCCCAGCGCCAGTGTACGAGCCTGCAGCACCATCAACTGCGCCACACAAACTTGTCTGGTGAGAATCCTCGAAGTCAACCATACCGGCAATCCCGCCTTATGATAAAGACAGGTAATCCAGTCAATTTTGTGTGTTTTCCAAGGTTTAGTTACTAAAGTCTGAGTCTTGGCACGATGTTTTTTTGTAACAAAGTAAATGTGTTCTTTGCAAATTGCAAAGCAATTGGCTTTGGAAAGAACCGATCCCTCTGCCGCCAGTGCAAGAGCCAGCCTCACTTCCAACTGACCATACAAACCTGGATCTATGTTGTGAAAATCTTCTCTATAAACCTAAACTGGGATTTTGGCGCAACACTGATACAAACAGCTCGGCATTTTTGGAGCTAGTTCCTACTTCTTGAGGTTTCAGCCATGTTATCATTCTTTCGAATTCATATTAGTCATTATTGGTGACATGGCTTTGAAAAGTTTTTGTTATTTTTCAACAATTTTCAGCTCAATCAGAGCAATCATGTTTGTATAAAAAAGCTCACTCAGAATGTAAACAAACACTGTCGTCAGGCAGATTTTATCTTCAAAATTATCATAAAAGTATATCCCATCTGCTTCTACGCAACATCTCGACTACGCAGCAAAATTATAAAATTTTGTAATCAGGAAGGATGGAGATGTGTGACAACTATTGAAAAGAGGAATGCACCCATAAGTAGAATCTATGGTGCCATGGTTTTCCTAAGTGAGGTAGTTTTCACTGTACAGAAGGTTTACTACCAGCTACTGATCACAGAGATGCTTGTACTGCTCTCGGTGTTCTTTTGTATCTTCTTCATAGTGGTCCTTGGAGGTTTGGTAAGAAGGCTCGTTTTGGCTCCTTAAATCGAAAGCAATCTACATACAATGTGGACATCAGACATAATATTGAGGAATGATTCACCTTGTACTTCAGGGGTACTTTCTTCACAGATTCTATAATTTTAATTCCACAGCTTCTTCATCGAAAAAGTTCTCAGAGCTCATAGCTGCTACTGTTGCTGGTGCTCCGTCAAGATCTTTACGTGGAACACCTAAAAAGAGAGCCATCAGAAGGAATACAACATTGCAATAAATTATTTGAAGGGTGGCGTTCGCACGTGAAACTCCTGCACGCTTATATGTGTAATGTTTGCGCATTTTTGGCAACATTACGTTATCCAGCGGAAACTAGGTCTGCGTTTGTTCGACAACTTACATACTGCCAAAGATAGTTGTTTTGATTTTACAGGCAAGTCGGGTTTCGCAGAAATTGTGGAGCGGAATGATCAAAAGAAAATTCAGCAAGTAGCCCTTCCTCACCAATGACTGCGGATTCCTCGACAGTCTGGTCTACTGATGCAATCCTCCACTTCTTTTGGCTTGGTGTTGTCTAGAAATCACGAGATCCTTACACCGACCAAATATCCGCAAATCTCTTAACCATAAAAAAATTTCTTTCTGGAAGAAAGTGATTTTATTTATACCAAGTATAGCGCTGCATTTACTATCCCTGATGAGAAATAACAATGATGCACAATAACCATGGTATTTTATTTCTAATGCGATTTAACATTTTCCTCGGTTAAACATAAGCGAAGCAAAAAGTTTGCACAAAATTCAAAATTACATTTGAACCGTCGACATCAACGCTAGAGCACTCTTAGACTCGGATTGAAATATTTGAGCAGACGATTAAATATGGAATGGCATAAACAGTTAGGAGTTTATATGACATGCTGACTGAATACAATCTTAGGGCATTCGAAACTCTACGTATATTTTACGTTCATTCACAAATGGTGCTGGAGCTGCCAATGAACAAAACCAAGTACTGAGCAAATCAATCAAAAACGTTGAGAACATGATATATACAAATTATGAGCATGTGTGAAGGAGGCAAAAAAAAAGGAAGATCGAGGTGCCACTAGAAGACGTCAAAGATGGATATTATTAGGAATGAATGGGTTATTTTGAAGCTCATGGCAAAATCTTCACCGTTTAGGCACACGGATATACATGTGCCTTAACGCTTTTCGAGAGCTTCGAAGTGACGGCACACTGGCTGCCCCCGATAGACATAGACATCAGTCGAGCAAAGGCTTGGCACACAAGTTCTGCAGAGGCTTAGAAGACCAAGATCAACTTGAAAAAATCTCGCACCTTTAATGTCAAAAAAAGGCAAGAAGGAATTTTTGTGTAGATATAGTATCAGACTCAGCAAATGTGTAAGATGCTGACTGAATATAGTACTTGATTGTTCTAGTCAGCAAAAGTGGGATGGCACCAACAGTGTAAGTTTTACTGTTGGTTGAAAGTTGCGATTTAAGTAAATTTTAACGAAGACATTATATCAACCATTTTCATCAACTGCTCCGCCATCTCCATAAAGTAACCGTTTCAGTAAACTCTTCAGCAGTTTTCATCGAATGCTTCCGCATCCAGCAAACAACGGCAATGAATGTATTTCTATATCTCCCTCATTTATACTAAGCTGTAAGAAGCCTTTTCTTATATTATTTGAGGCAATAATGAGATATAGGATCTTTGCGTCCCTAATGAGTTTTCCTACCGTGCAAGAACGACGGTTGTCTTATAGAATTAAGCAGATGACTCGCGCTAAAATTGGGATAATTACAGATTCTGATAACATGTATGTAAAAACAAAAACCTTCAGTCAACGCCGTACCGTCGTAGGTCCTATATCTCATTTTTGCCTCAAGTACCGTTCTAGGATAGAATGCCCGGTACTAGATTTGAATTCTTCGCAGACTGGAGTTGAAAGAGGAGCACTACCACTGACAAATAGTCCATATGAGGTACGACGTTTCTGATCAGTTTGGAAGTTGAAAGCACAACTGCAAATAACTCATTTTCTTTGTACATATGAGTACTGTAAAAGGTTTCAGGAGATGATCGCTACAGGTCCATTAGCAAACGCCATGACTTTTCTGCAGAGGCTGATTTGTGAGTGAACTTCGCTCATGGAATTACAAGCCGTTTTGGAAATGCTCATGGAATCTAGCATTTCCAAAACGGCTCCTATTTACTAGCATGATCTCAAATCTCAAATAGCCCCGATCACGAGTCTGATTCGAAAATACGTGTCGTTTCAGAGTCTATAGTCTGTCGCCGGACGAAGGTCATTTGCCCAAATAAGCTAAGCGGACGTGAAGGGGGTCATGTTGCGTTCCGCCTAACGCGCTTCAAAGATGAAAACATAGCGTTTGCATCCGCTTGCTTATATGGCCCTCCGCCTCCGTATGATAATGGATTTCACCTATTTATAATATTAGGTTGGCACATAAGTTTTGCAACTTTTCCCGTAACTTTTTTCCTATTTTATGTAGCAAACTCATTTTGTGGCATCATGTAGATCGTGGTGTAAGCTGCAAGCCTGCGCAAACCGTTTGATTTTTGATAACGTAGTACAAAAAATCCAAGCATTTTTTGAAAACTGCTGAAAATCGAGGAATCACGATTTTTTGGCAATCATGAAGCCCTACGAAACCTGATCCAAACATATGAAAAAGCAATCATAGGCAGCATGTAGCTGAAAGTTCGCACATTGGAATCAGTGAAAAAGAAATAAAATTTAAACACAAATTAAGGTGGGGCGCCTTTGAGAAGTTGAACAAATCAAATGCGTCAAGTTTTGAAGGCAATTTGTCAACAACTAAGCTGCGAAAAGTCAGAATTCGCTATAGCTTTGTACTATAGGGTAATCCTATGCGGTAAACACGAGTATCATATTCATTTGTCGCTAAAATGAAATTCATCTTCTGATCTCACGAACGAGGCCTTTTCATGCGAAATGGATCTCATTTTTGTAATCAGCATGTCAAATAAGCCCTATAGGCCAAGTTTCAGCAAAATCTGATGCATTCTAAAAATTTTCCCATAGTACCGTAAACCTACCGTAATCCTCACACAAGATGGTAAAATTCGGCAAAAATGTGTGCATTAGAAGCTTACATCATATTCCTTATATTGCCAAAAAATGAATGCGCTACGTTCAAATAGACAACAGTTATATAAAAAGTTGCATTACTTATGTGCCAACCTAATATGTAGGAATACCCATAATGACTGTTGGTGAAAGCAGTGGAAAATTGTTCTTTTCATACAACCGTAGAGTGCGAAAATAGTGAGCAATTATAGGGAGATGAACATGACGTGCACTTATAGAAAGGAAGCATGTGGTGTAGTTGTATTAGGTTGTCCGGAAATTAATGCAGGTTTCTGCAGATGCAATTTAAAAAGAATCGTTTTTTGTGTATGTGCATCTTTCGACCAATTTCGCATGATAAAAGAAGCCGCTCTTCATGCTCTCTCTTATATGTATTACTTCTACGACCATCTTTATTCATTTATTTGTTCAAAAGGCTTAGGCTTAGGCTTAGTTACCCTTTGCACTGTTTTGGCTTGAACTTATTCGGCAAGAGGGGTATTTCCACGATAATATAGCTGAAGCAAGATAGTGAGCGAACCTACAAAATAGATAGTAGCGCTTCATATGAACAATTGTGAGAGTAGAGAAACTGAGGCTTTAACATGAGTAATTGTCGCGGCCACTCCATGGCCTAGAAAACTTTTCTAAAGAAAGCAGCTGTGAAAGTCTCTCCTCGTACTTGAAGAGAGAGAGAGGCCAGTGCCTTCAGATATTATCTCAACTGGTACCTCCCAGGCTTTATTTTTGGTTATTTGATAAAAAAAATCAAAATTATCGGTGATCGCAGCCGTGTAGGAAATATCGAAAAAATGGAAAATTTTGATTCCGCAAATTTTTCCTTCGCAGGAAATTTGTAAAAATTTTCTGCATTGCTATATATGTAGTACTGGTCTGTGGCTGTAAGCTGCAGAAGTTTCTGGCTGAACATTCATATTGAGTTTACAACTTCCCAAGTATGACCTTGTCAAAGAAATTTCTTTTTACTTTCTGGCTTTCAGTAATTTGCTTGCTGGAGCTACAGTTCCAAAAGAAAATGCCGCAGATAGAAAAAGACTTGCTGATCATAATAGTTTTTACCTCATTTCAAAACATGTGATATGACGCTTAGAAGTGAGAATATGCCGAACCTGCATTAATTTCTGGACAACCTAATAAAATGCTGGATTAGCACAGCAGCTAATGATTCACGAGTCAACATAGGCCCTTTGAAAGGACTAAAAATGAGAATTACGGCAAAAATACTCGTGGTAGTGGAAGGCAGTGTCCAAGCAATTCTGAGTACCTGGGTCTCTTATTTGGAATGTGAGGGTGATAATAACTGAAGGCCTTGGGCAAACTTATTTGATTCAGCCATAGGCGAGGATCTTACTTCTCATCTCTTACCCTCTTAACAGCAAACAAAGAGCGTCATCGAGTATGGTCCTGAACGAGAATCTCCAGCTAATATCTTGATCACGAATGAGTCATATAAGCTGTCACTTGGACGGTCGCTGCTCACTTCCAATCACTCATTCAGACTTGCCAGAACACCGGAGATTCCATTAAAATATCTAGAAAGTAGTTAGTCCAATAGTGCCAGATGTGTAGCTAACACAAGCAACATCATTACCTTCGTATATTCAACATTTATGCACCAGGTCCGCAGACAAGCTCATCTACTTCATCATCAAGTTGCTATATGACTGTCATGGTCTAAACTGTTCTTTCTTACTAAAGCGCGGAATTTGAAATGGTGCTGAAAAAACAAATAGCTTGTTTATAGCGCTCAGTTGATCATATAACACCAAATTTGGGCTATATGCATACAATATTACTCCAAAATATTTTATGTAAAAGGTTTCGCGAACTGCATCGTAACATCAGTTCTCGGATTTGATGTTAGGTTGTCAAGAAAATGATGTCGTTTTTTAATTTGCTTGCGTAACCAAACACAACTTAAAAAAGATAAAGGGATTTGATAGATACAGCAAAGCAAGCTCTACAAGCTGACATTCATGATTTTGCGCCAAATTTGACTCGTGGGAAGTTTGAACTCAAAATCTAAAGATCGAAAAAATCGGATCTCCGCAAATAATTTCTGCGGATCTCTCACTCACAGAGTTCAATACTCGATATCAAACATTCCATATGTACAAATGCTGTGTTTTTTCTTGACTAGAAAGTAAGAAAACGAAAGTTTGTGATATTTTCAAAGCAATCTGAGCTGTTCTTGCATATGTAATTCCATACTACAAACCTATGTCGGTATAACTGTAGTTTTTCAGCCTATTTCAAAGTATGTAGTTTTCAAGAAATGTCAATTTTGGTACTGGAACTAAGAAGAAGAAAGCTGAACTTCATTGTCTCAAAAACTGCTGCTCGGAATAAGCTGGAAACCTATAGTTATACTTATCTAGGTTGTAGCATAGAATTACATTTGCAGAAACGGCTCAGCAGCTTTGAAAATATCACGAGAATTTTCGTTTTCTTAAGACTAGTCAAGGAAAAAACACAGCAACTGCACATATGGGTGTCCGACTTTGAATGCATTGACGTATGTGAGTGGGAGGTCCGTAGAAATTATTTGGACGGAGATCCGATTTGTTTCGACTATTTAGCTATATTGTAATTTTCAGATTTTGAGTCCAAACTTCCCTTGGACCAAATTTGGCGCGGACGCGGCTGACGCCACGCGCCATTTTTCTGAAATTTTTATAAGGCTAAAATGAATTTTTAAAAAATTTTAGAAATCATTTCAATTACTTACAATGCAGACAAGTCATTTGCACAATTTTATAACCTATGCAGGTAACTTTCAAGAATTTTGCGACTCCCCCCACCCTCGTACGCCACTGCCCCTCATTTTTCGTATCGAGCATGTTTGCCTTGCAAGCAAATAAAAAACGACATTATCTACTTGACAACCTGATAGATTCTGGACCGTCACCAAAACTGTCTAGACAACTGCCGGGAGTAGGCAAGCATGGGAAAATTAAATGGCTCATTTTTCGCATTTTGCTCGCTGATTCTTAGAAAAGCGGTCCGAGCTTTTGCTGCTCGTTGATTTCTTTCTTCGTCAAAAAACAGCAATATATCGGCGAAATTCGGAGCCAAAAGTGTTCAACAGGCTGTCTCTAAAAACTCGCTGACCGTTTTTTAGGAATACGCGAGCGGAGCGCGAAAGATCAGCACTGCGGATTTTCCGGTGTCCGCCTACCCCCTGCGATAATCTGAGTGGTGGTTTGGAGCGCAAATATTGGCGAGTTCACACAAATTCTGCAACGTGAACACAGTTATGCAGCAAATGTTTTCTTCATATTCTTTACCATAATTTTGAAGCCTCCGTCCCAATCTATAATTAAAGGGGACTTCGAAATAATTGTGCGACGACATGGGGGATTTCGATTACCATTGCTTGAGAACAACAGATGCCGGGCCCTGGTATTCTTTGAATTTTTTATCTTTGTTCTCGTCACATGTGACCTAAAATTTGGAATCGAGTCCTGAATGAAACAAAGATCAAGATTTTAGTAGCGTAAGAAAGAACTTGGTTGGAGAATGCTGGAAAAGTAACCCATGAGGCCAGTATTCACGAAGCTTCATTTAGCGAACCCAGCGCGCTTTATGTGGATATCGATCCTATCCACTGGGTTCGTAGAACATGGCCACTGATGTGCACCTTGCAAAGATCCAAATTAAAGGCAGCGGCTCGGTAGAATGACAACATTGGGATATTCATCGTTCTGGGTTCCCCTGGACGAACTAAGTCCAAAATTGTGCTTTGCAGCTTTGAAAGATTAACAACTTGCTTTTCCAGACGTGAAATGTGATATTGGGCAGATGCGTATCCTGTTCTCTAGAGCGCGATTGGCTTGTGAGTGGAAATACCGTACCTACCGTACCCAAAATCCAATCGTGCTCGAGGACAGGCATACGCCGTCCGCCCAAATAGCACTTTTACTTCTGGAAAAGCGGGTTATTGATATCTTTTGAAGCTGCAAAGCATGATCTTGGACTTAGCTCATGCAGAGGAACCGAGAACGATGAATATCCATATTTGTCATTCTGCCGAGCCCTGCCTTCAAAGGCCGTGTCCGGGCTAAATCTGGCCCTCCTTGGTAGTGCCGATCTGTGTGATGTATGAATGATGTAGGACCTAAGAGAGGGGCATCTGGTTGATCCAGTCATCTAATGTTGTTTCTGAATGGAGATAATGGGCCTGGAACATCCAAAGTGCTATCAAGATCCGCCAAGGTCCTATCAAGCTCCGCCCACCATGTGCTGAAAGCCGTCCGCGCCATCAGAAGAGGGTCCCCAGGAATCGGGTTTTTTGGGGGTTTTGAACATTTTGGACTCATATGTGTAATCAGGCCACAGAAAGATCTCAGAATGACAAAAACATGGGAAGTGAATTTGGGTGGACGCTGCCTTTAAGTCATGCGCAGGTATTACCCACCGCAGCTAGCGCTAAGGATGGCCATTTGCAGATGACAGGAGCATTCAGAACGGTTAGATCTTCCGTCTCATCTAAGCCAACCACTCCTATCAGAAATTCTAATGTAAAGAATTTGCAAATGAAAAGTATAGATTAGGTTCGGTATTCGGGAACTCTCCATAATGTGATTATAATCCTCGATAAGCTCTACAAAAATGTTAACGAGACTTTGAAAGGATAACTCTATGAAAAAACGCTAAACATTAAACGCTTCTTTATGGAAACTATTCTCAAAACATTTTTGAAAAGCTCTTGGAAAGCTCTATCACATTTTTCAACGCGCAACAACATTATATTGAACAATTATGTATGTTGTGTCCAGCTGTCAGCTGTTCAGACAAACGAGCTCGGTGGAAAAAAAGGGAATGAAAAATTGCGTTCCAAAAAGCTGGCATCTAGTATGCACCATAAAATATACAAAATTTGGTATTTGATCATGTATATCATAGGGGCTACAGGCGACCGTCAATTGTTGCCTAGACTGGAGTAGATTCAATCAATGCAAAATCGACTAGAACCCAACTACGAGGCATAAGAAAAACGACAGAACATAGACATATTCGCTTTCAAGACAAAGCAATCTTCTTAAGATTCTAACATTGAGAGGATTACTAAGCGGGAAGCAAATGAAATGAAAGAACAGTCCAGCGATGAATCGACTAGGTAGGTAGTAAGATCGGATCAGATCAACTCTGCATTGCAGGGAACAATGGCGATGGCGATCTTCAAGGCGATGTATGCATCAGAGAAACTAACATATTTATTAATGAAGAAATACATGCAAGACGATCAGCTCAAAACCTGCGGTGTTATGCCATAAATTGCTTTCAAAATTGCTATTGCTATAGCTTGATCAGTGCTATGTTCATGCAGTGTGATCTAAATGTTAAAACCAATCTATGTTCCTTGCTTAGCAAACAACAAAAATTAAGAGTTTGAGATGTTGTCGCTCCTTAGCACTTGGAAAAGTTCTAGGGCACGTTCAGCGTAACAAGTAAGTCTAACAGTCGTATAAAAGAGATGTTGTTGAGGAGAAACTGAATTATCTGGTATCAGTAATTCAAAACATTAGTGATCATCATTCAAATTTAGGTCTGTACATTTCCACTGCACATAGCAAAGACAAATTTGGATTCAGCATTCATTGTTTTAGGAGAAAGAAAAACTATATGGAAAGGCCACTTCGAGTAAGTCCACCTCCCTTGTGAAGATCGCAAGGACAGTAAATCGAGACTCGTGTATCATCTTACGTCTGGAATATGATAAGCTACTCTCTTGAACAAGATGGCAGTAACCAAGTAGGATTCAAGAGCTATGTGTAAGAGGGGCATGAATTTTTAGTTCAAACTATAATCGTGTTAATACTTGATTGCTCATCCGACAGGATCCTAACCTTGAATGGGAGGTTTATCGGTCAAATACGAACGGGATTTTTGGAAGAGCGGAATGATCTTTGTTTCTGACCAAATTTTTCCAAAAAGAATTTTTTAAATGATCATACTAAAGTTTATATTCTTAACACGCTACCCTAGAGCTGTATCACGAGTTTCTTCAGCCTAACCCATGAATGACTCAATTAGCCACGCTTCTTCCTGATGGAGGAATGGTGTATATACTGTAATCACCTCCTTCCACAAATTTGAAGTGAATATGTATGGAAGCTGTTCTCCGACTTGGCCTTCAGAAAGTGTTAAGGTTTCGGAATCCAAATTGCTGCTAACACTGATAGAAAGAGGAACTGAGGATTGCTCCGAGATTTCGGGCTCTACAGTCATCATATTCATAGATGTTTCCTGTCTAGGCAGGTTTCATATCTCAAGCAGATATCGTAAGTTCGAGCGACTTTTCTAAGCAGGAACTTTCTATTGTATATTCTGCGTGCTGGAAAATATCAATTACTGCCTCCCCCCTACCCCTCAACTTTCTTTTTCTTTCCTTGTCACCCCTCAAGACATATTCAACTTGACTCATAATACTTTTAGACTTCAATTACTTGGATTGCCTATACAACTGGGTGTTTTCTTGTTTACCGCCCAGTGAGCCACATTGCTCGCAACAATCCATCTTAGAGGGTTGAATTTCTAACGCTGAAAATTGACAGATTCTGCTGAAGCACGGAAGATTCAATTTTTTTAACTCTAGCGATACACCAGCATGAATGCATTATATACCGATTGCTCAGCACTTTAACTTGTAACTGAGTTATCTGCATCGTCAGAAGTTGACAGTTTAATCCACGCCAAGAAAAAGCAGGTTCCTGAACACATGTAGTGCGAATTTGAGATAATAACGAGATCTAAATTATGGTGGATTTAGATCCAACTTCTTTATGGCAAGAATTACTCATCGTACCTAAAGCTTTATCTTGATTACATGGAAAATCCGATCTCGTGTGCAAAGCAAAAACAAAACAACCCATGCTGCGCCAGCATCCATGTTAAGATCGATGTCTTGCCTCGTGCCGATAAGCCAATACACAGCTTCGTGCTGGAAAAATCGTCTTCACTTTGCCCCGAAGCACATTTGACACCATTGTCATTGGCGCAACATCTGCTGGTGTACATCTCATTACGAGTCAGGGCAACTTGCGAATCAGTTAGCTTCCGCTGTCTCCGTCTATCGCCCTCACATCGTTTTCTGATCGAGCTACTCATTCGGAATGCTGCAGCAATGAAGATTCACTAGGGCGTGTTCGATACTTGACATCAATTTCGCCGTGCCATTGTGTATACCCTTATGGCACAAAAATAGCGAACCCAGTGAGCCCCATCCTACATCCACACACTCCACACGATGAAAAACAACATAATTGAGTTTAGTCCCATCTGCTTATGCTGTCATTCACTCAATTTGTTGCGACACTACACCTCGCAAGTTCTCAGGCTCACACCGCATCTGTCATTTATCTTCGCGCCTCTCTGGCAACTGCTAAATTACGCTTGTAGTTGATTAGCTACAGTATTTTACACGCTACACAGTAACATTCTCCTCAAAGCAGAGGAAAATAATGTTGCTGGCCATTCGGCTATCATCTGGTTTGATGAGGCTATTTCGACAAGCTTTCAACATGAAATGGTTGCGTGAGTGGCTTAGGCACGTCGTTGAAAACATTTTCAGACTGCGCAGACCCCTTTCTGGAGTAATTTCATTTTCTCCCTCATTCAGTGGTTGTGATTATCAGTATCAGTTATCCACAAACGATTCATTCGCTTGCAAATCACACAAATCAATGATTTTGATAGGACACTGTAGCATTTGATTAGATTCTGAACACATTTGCTTTTTTCAAAATACTCTCAACTTTCTGCACAAGCGCTGCTGTTTTCCTGCTTGTGCACATTACTCACGTAGCGAGTATTCTGTAATTAGCATTATTGTGTAGAAAAAAAAACAAAATATCAGTAGTTAGTCGTGTTTCATACATTCTCACTTCGTTTTGTGCCCCAGAAGAATCCTCCATAATTATTCATGTATTTGGCAGTGCCAGTCTGAATAAACGCGTTAACTTTCCGAAACTAATGTAGGATAGGTTACAGTTTGCTTACATCATTTCCGCTGTCACTTTCTTCCTCACACTGCCATGAAGTATAAGACAAAAAGAGAATGCCATTATTGAAGTTGTCGGCTAGTGGATATGGACGCTTGTTTTGACTGGATCAATTGTTACATTCTACAGGAAAGTGGAATTTGTGAAAGCGAAGCCTGTCATAATTTAGATTGGCCAACAAAATTTTTTTCGTTTGCGTTTGCATGGTTCTAACCAGGTGTGAGGAACGATCATTCAAATATTTCTATACTTCTCAGGAGACTGCACAACAATTTGTATAAATGGCATAACTTTATTCATGTTTTACCTCTTGTTTCATTGCTTTCACGAAACTCCTTTCCCGCTGTTATGACTTGAATTTTTTTCTGTTTGTCATTCTTTTCCTTGAAATATTGTGCTATCAATTCCTCACTAATGGCTCACAGCTACTGTCGAATTTTTGTTCAAGGGCTTTGGGTGGAAGAGCTCAAATGGTTGTTTTTAGGTCTCGTTACCTTTTGAAGGTCATTTCATTAGCCCCTGCATGTGGCTCCTCAGTTTCTCTTATTATCACAGGCCAAAAATATCTTCTTGATCGCTTATATTATTCATCTCTTTTCAGCTCGTCACCGATGCCAATAGCTGATGTCTGAGAGGTTGGCGCAGAGCACATCACTGCGAAATTCGGACGCGAAAAATGTGTATGTGTTTGGTTACTGTTTCAGTGTGTAAGATCCGTTTCTAAGTATCAAAGGAAAATGTCGCGCCTTCCATTCAAGTGCAAACCTTGCACAAACCTTGCTTGCTAAGTGAGATCTAATTTCTTTCCACGTAATTAGTTTATTGACTGAGATTGCCTTAATCAATTCCACTCCTTCCCTTCAGAAAACACAAAGAATCTATTCAAAAAAAATTTTGTATGTTTATTTGCACGAAGAATAGGCTGGACGAAATAGTGAAATAGGAAGAAAAAATTGTGAAAGCGTAGCTTCCCATTTTTCAGCTACCATTTCTTTAAAATGTGGCCGCAAGCTCCACATAATGCATGTAAGTATGCATGTCTGTTATGATTGTATACAAAACCATTCAGGGGATAGTCCGAAGTGTTTGGGGTAACACTTAGAGAGATTTTGCAGGTAGTTCCCGAACTTACTTATGGTTTAGTAGATGTTTTGTATCATTTTGCAAGACTCATTATGTACAATTTGTAAAGGTACATACGTGCGAGGTCAAGCATGTAAGCAGACTTTCTAGACATGACAGTTTGTTTATTTGAGTAACCGAAGGCTACCTTGTTACTTTGATATCTTTTACAGAGAATCAGTACGAGAGCGTGAGTACTTCAACGTATTGCATAATTATCGAAATGATGTCTATGCGGTCTGCGGTGGTAGAATTCATGTAGCGGTAAGTACTAACCATTATAAAGTTCAAACTTCTACTTAAAAACTAGCTAAATGCGTGATTCCTGTTCCACTTGTATCTTAGCAAGCATGTAATGTAAAGAGGGCAGTATGTCATTGCTTACAATGTAAAATTTCTTCAGTTTGCATCAAGCAGTTTATGCTTGCATGAGCAGTATATAGTTCTCAATTACTACCCTTGCCCCCGTTTCTTTCGTACCTCGACAGCAGCGTTTTGTGGAAAGGAAAAGAATAAAGTTCATCACTCCGGAGACGAAGCAATGTTTTTTGGCCGAGGGGACTAATTTGGGGACAGAAAAAATGGAATTACCATGTCAACTTTCACTCTAATCATAAAGTATGCAGTGATCTCTATGTTTAATACATGTAAGCAGGGCTCAATTTGCTCTAAGCTTCATTCATGAACGATGAAGACGTAGGCGTTTGAAGAAAGAGAAACATTCAAATAATAAGTTTTCAAACTCCAATCTTTTCAGCTACTTACAAAGATTATTAGTGTTGGTGTGCTTCCAATGTATGTACTGATTTTGCTGTTTATGGTGTATTTTGGTAATGCTACAGCAATAATGTTTGCTCTCATTATATTAGGCTAGTCAATTTTCATTATTTACTCATAAGGCCAAGAAAAAATTATTGTTTAGGATCCGTTGCAATTACGACAGTCTATGGGGCTTTCAAAGGATGCAAGATGTGCCTTGTGCCTTTTATTTTCTTGCAGGTATGACGGAAGTAAATTACTGTTTAGTTTATGGTGAAGTTCTTCGAATGTGAAAGCTGTAAATACATGTGCTCCTGAACTTCTTTTCAGGTTGTGTTTTTCATTTACGATCTTGTTCTTCTTGGTTTGTTCACTATAGCTTTGCTACAATCGGACAGTTTTGCATTGCAGTCGTATGCTGTCTACGGATCGGACTCGATCTCACCCAACACTAGTAAGTGCTCACTTTGATTTTGTACACAACTTTTACTTGCTTTGTTTAGTTCTACTAATCACATCCTTAGTATTACTGTCTGCTCTACCACCAGCAGCGTGGATTGCTTATATCGCATACTTGGACATTTTGTTCATTGCTGAAGTCGATCGTGGCTTGGAACTAATACGAGAGCTCAATGGCAACGCTACGAATGAAGATTTGACGATAAAAAACAATTATTGAGATCGTGATTTCAATCGTCAAAATTTTGCTCATATTCCTCTCACTTCACATCTGAAAGACGAATTTTGGACTGTTAGCCCTTTTCACTTTAGACAGTGCTCCGGTTTTTTCTTGAATGAAGTCATTACAAATATGGAAGCATAGAAAGATCGGCGAGGGATGAGCATCAGAAATAAGGCATGTCTTATTGATTACACAATTTTATCATAGAGTAGCTCTTATATTAGGTTAGAAAAAAAGTTCTT
This sequence comes from Cylicocyclus nassatus, assembly GCA_958299035.1. NCBI lineage: Eukaryota > Metazoa > Nematoda > Chromadorea > Rhabditida > Strongylidae > Cylicocyclus > Cylicocyclus nassatus. The sequence continues at coordinate 31,923,150 of CATQJL010000326.1, forward strand.
GGACATTTTCAGACTAGAACTGCTATTTCTCGAAACCTAATGCATGTACATCCGAAAGAGATACCATTCAATAGCGCAAAGCAAGCTCTACAAGATGGTTTGCGAAATTTTGCACCACCTTCGATCCACCGTAAGTTTGCATCCAAAATCTGAGTCGTACTGAGCTCGAAAATGTGGAAAAAATCATATCTTCGTTTAAAAAAATTCTACGGATTCTCCAACTTGCTCACGCAAATTGCACACCACATCAGACACTCAAATGTACCGTTCCTGTATTTCTTCCTCATCTAAGAATTAAGAAAACAAGGATTTTCATGCTTGTACAAAAAGGAAGCTACGCTGCCACTCGTGTAACTGCATAGTACACCCCCTTGGAAGTATAAATGTAAATTTCTAGCTTTCTACAGGCTCTAGTTTTCAGAAATTACAGAGTTGAGTTCTTCTCCCTCGGGTGTCCCTGCTAAAATCAATATCTTCAAAAACTAGGGCTTGCGGAAAGCTAAAAATTTACGGTTATGCTTCTAAGGGTGTACTATGCAGTTACACGTGTGGGAACAGCGTAGCTTCGTTTTTGCACAAGCACGAAAATCCTTGTTTTCTCGAAAAATACAGGAACAGTACATATGAGTCTGATTTTATGTGCATGAGCACATATATGCTTGCGTGGGCAAGTTGGAGATCCGTGGAATTTTTTCCCAGTTTTTCGAGCCCTCAGTACGACTCAGATTTTGGATGCAAACTTACGGGGGTCGAAGATGGTGCGAACTTTCGCATACCATTTTGTAGAGCTTGCTTTGCTCTATCGAATGGCATCTGTCTCGGATGTACATGCGTTAGCGAGGAATACCAGTTCTGATCTGAAAATGTCCGAGAACTTTCTTACCAACCCCTCAGAAACATTTTCTTTGACAACCTGTAAGACTTCTCTCATATAAAAGGTTAGCAGATCTATTCATGTTTTAATATCTGAAACTCCGTGGAAGACAAAGGTAGAAAATGAATGAATGAATATGCACAAATATTGACAGTCTGTGAAAATTTGTCCATGCCTCAGATTCGCGGAAGCTTCCATAGCTCTCTTTCTGCTAACCAAAATTTTGAAAAGACTCACAAGAGTCAGAACGAACTAGTCATTATGCGTGCTGTGACAAAAAAAATTATCGCAATTATCCCAGAAGTCCTGCTCACTAGTCCTTCTCTCATGACACTTTGGGCTAACGATGATTTGATACTCGTGTACTTCATTCATATTACTTCACGTGCAGGTTTGATAATAGGCTTATTTTTTTAGCTTTTTCCCGAGGTAGAAGAAAGATAAATATCCTGAAATTATCTCTAATCCTATTAGCGAGGAGCTTACACGTCTTTGAAAAATTCTCCTTCGAAAATAGCTACTTTCAATAATATTTACATTCTTTCTGAAAGACCCAACAATCTCTATCAAATGTAATTTTTCTCAAATTCATTCAAAATAAGTTCTACTCATGAAAAGCTTAATTGAGCAGCCCCAGATTTGATGGGGGAGAGGGGGAGGGGGAGGAGTTGCAGATCAGTACCTAGTAGTTGAAGGCTTCCGGCAAAATCAGTATTTATTATGGACGTGTTTTAGCTGCCATAGTACATATACCACTACCTCTGTCCATTTTTTCTTCTCACTTAGCAATGACGGGAAAACAATAAACGATATCACATGGATACAAATTATGACCACTAATCATCGTCATCAAAAAATGTGGCTCTCTTGAAGGAAAACATATTATAAAGATTTCTTTCGGTTTTTTCCTGAGTGCACCATGAATGATCATTTCATAGGTGCAATTTCATCCTAGATATCTACAACGAAAATAAATTATTTTGATGACACTTCAGCATACGAATCGAATCTAGCATGTATATCACTGTGTATACCTTGCTGAGCTTGGCTTGAGTTGAGGAACACTTGTGCAGTTTCTAAATATTCAGGTACTCAATTAAACCATATACGACTGGAAGTAAATTTTAATGCTTATACTTACAACATAACAGTCCGAGTTTACGGATTGGGCGATCTCTCGGCAGTCTCTTCGACCAATCCCTGAGTTGCGGCGCGTGTCTCATCTTCACCCATATGTCGAGCCTGGAGATGAACTGCGCATAATCAAGCACTTTCTTTGCTACAACCAACTACCTCCGAGATCTTCGGTATGGATGGAGCATAGGGTGAAGGATACGTGGAGTGGAAGGCGGATGAGTGACTCGAATCTGACCCTAAAATTGTAAAGTTGAAGTGGTATTATTGTGGTAAAAATTGATTGTTGAAAGTATAATTCCTTACCGAGAATAAAATTTTCTTTTATTTTTCACCATCAAAAATCAACATTGTTTTCACATTTTGGTTGATTCTACAATTGGGAATTTTCAAAAAAGGGGGAATCGTTAAATGTTGTGTATGCTTTCTTTAATGCTGCGATATTGTAGAGAGGATGCTGATGTCAAGCAAATACTTCTTGGGAACAGAAGGGCTATACTTGGCTTGGGATCCAGGATGGAGCTCTAAAAAACAAATCGCAAAGAACGCGATAGGAGCTGTACGTTGAAATTATGCAAAAATCAAACGAATGAAGAGTGTAGTCAACCTCTTTTCCGAGATTGCGCCAAATAAATATGTCTCAATACCACTACTCTGAGGGTTGCAAAACTCGAATCAGGGCCTGGCACAGATGGTTTGAGGTCAAAATGAACTTCGTTTTCGGAGTAAAAAGCAAATGGGATATCGTAAAACCTGTTGAACATACATATAAGTGATCTCGAATCATGCTAATCACCAAGTTGCTACATGGATGGAATGCTCTAACGTGCTCTTTTTCACCAAGCGGTCAAATTCATCAGAAATGATGCTCAAATAAACAAATGGCTGATATACAGCGGACAAGCAATCGCAGACACAAATTTGGGCTAGGAGTATACAATATTGCTCCAAACTACACTATGTAAAAAGTTCAGAAAACTTATGTTCCTAACATCTGTTTTCGAATTTGTTCGTTTCTAGACCTCGACCATAAATAATGGAGAGCGCATAAGTTTTGAACCTATTTGATTTGGACGATTAGAACACTTAAAAACCTATCATATGGTGAAAAGAGCGAATCAAACCATTGCCCCTCGTCTTTCTTGAGCCAAAAATGTCTAGATGGACTCATTGATAGATATAGCGCTCCATTCACATGCCTACCAGGGCATCTTTTAGATTGGCGACAATTGCTTTCTGTTTTGTTGTTGCTGTTTCAAGCTGTTGTCGTTTTGTTACTAGTTTTTGCGTCATTGGGGACTTCGTACAAGTTTACGAAGTCATGGGGGATTTCGTCTTCAAAAATCCTCTAAGCCAAGGCATGCGGGGCCTGCTTATAATGCACCTAAATCTTTCAAATCCTATAAAAATCCGTTCTACACCTATCACTGCACATAGGAGGAGCTTGATTCCAGAACTACTCCTCTTCTTTTTGGTAAGACCCATATTAACTTAATACCTGCTCTAAAAGAAGTAAGCGCGCTCTATTTAAACGGCAATCGCAACTGGCGCGATCAAGAGGAATTGGAAAAATTTTGAAGCGGCAAAAGAGATTCGATTTTTGGGTGTAGCTTTGCCAAATTCGCCTGTGACCGGTCCCGATTATCAGGCTACTCGAGAGTGGTAAATGCGGAACATTATCCTGACACTTGAAAACACGTTTCGCGTATTGAAATGAATGTCCGTCAAACTTTAATCAGTAATATCAATGCACCTAGGAAAATCTAGACACTGAGTACTTGGCAGAAACTGTGCGCATTCAAGGCTTATTCATGGGTTTTCCTTAGATCTTAAGCTTCAATAGGCTTAATCCAAGTAAAACAGGCACCAGAGTCTACATTTATCATTTAACAAAATGAGAGGTGTACAAATTTCTCTTGTATTAAACCGGGTTCAAATCCGTGACTATCAGTGTAAATTAATAATATTTCTGCTAACCTAGTCCTGCGGAAGTTTGCCATGAAGTCGAGTAGCCGTTCATCTGTGGGTAGTTCGATTCTATATGATTTGAGAAGCCCATTGAACTGAATGTTTGGTACGAGGTTGTACCTAAATAACCCGCTTCTTCCTGTTTGCATCAAACATGTAGTTCACATACCACGATCATGAATGACCTGCGTGGATTGTGTATAGTTACTTGATCTGTCCCTCTTTTTTGAAGCTGCTGAGCCGTCGGCTTTTGCTTTCCTCTTCCTGAACCACACGGTTGAATGTACTTTGCTTTTACAGCAAACACATGTGTAGTAGGATGCAGTACCTAGTTTGCAGTTGACCCTCTTTTTTCATAGTTATCGGTCGCTGTACATTATGTAATTTATAGTAGAGTCCGCATGCACTGTAACAGACAAGAATCAGTCGAGTCCTCCAGAAACTTTTGCATTCTCTCATACTTGCACACTGGCTCTCCCTCCGCGTTCCTCCTCCAAAGCGTTGTGTTAGTTCCACTACAGTTCGAGCATACTAAGCCTTGCCTTCGCTGTGAGTTTTGCTGTAAGTGCTACTTTGTTAGTGCAATCTACGATGCAGGAAATGGCAGTAATTTCGTGCTATATTATGCTAAAGCTAATAACTTGTTAGGGCTTTACTAGAATGCCTAAACTTGAAAAATCGAAAATTGCTCAAGCAACGTACTGCTGCAGAGGGTTTCTTGTGTGTTGTGTTACCGCGGGACTTCGCCGAGGGCATTTCTGTAGGATGTCGTGTTTCGGTAGACGGTGGGGCATATAACTGAAAAGTACTATTTACTAATTTTGGAACTGCTTTTCTCACTGCCTAAATTCTCACTGAGTTATCTGTGACTATTAACTGATTGCTAAGACATGCGCAGGGTTTACTGAGTTTGTCGTTCCAAAAGCACCTGTTTTCACTGCCATTTTGTTACAAGGAAAAAACAGAATAATATTGCGCAGGCTGTGTGCAAATTGCTGCTACGGAGGCACCGCCTTTCAACGCCTTTTAGTCGCAGAAGCCGGTAAGGCAGCTCCCTGCACTAGGTGCAGGTTCCGCTTTTTTTCGATGATTGTAAAGTTGAGAGAATGAAGAGAGCATTTTGTTTTCAAGAGCCAGACTGATCGAACTTTCCAAAGCATTGTGTCAAAGGCAGTGGCTCGGAACTGGAACTGCGCGCTTTCTGTTGCTCCTTGGCCCTCTGGATGCGCTCAAACCAGAGCTTGCTTGAAAAGTCAAAAAAGGGTTTTTTATAGCATTTTTAGTGTCGAAGAGCTGAGGAGGCTGGAGCGGAGCATCCCGCCAAAAACAATTACTGGCCGCAGGAGACTGTAACACCACTCATTGGCTGATTGGCCCAGGCAGCCAATGCGACTCGGCTACGCGAATCTCCGCTCCAGCCTCCCCAGCAATTTCGAAGGCCGGAAAACGCCACAAAAAGCATTTTTTGACTTTTCAAGTACAGCACTGGCCAAGGAGGAACAGAAAGGGCGCAGTTACAATTTTCCCGACCTTTAAAGTGTTTCACAAATTTTCCTAAGTGTAAAAACATGTGCAGTTTCAACACTTACGGCATATGTCGGTCTGTTCATATCAAGATAGCAGTTATCGCAAACATATCCTCCTGTGATCGAGTGAGCATCACCACACGATTCGCCGCATTTCACGCATTCGGACGATGACGTGGGTGGGAAATAGGTTTGCTAAAGTGCATACTGAAATTTCCCGAAATACGCTTGAAAAGTGTCTTACCGGATTGAGATCAAACGTATTAGTGGTGTCTACATAGTGCGTAGGTGTTGTTGAATAAGGATGAAAAATGATGTTTCTGAAGAAATCGTTAAAGGATAGGCAGCACTCCGTTGGAGCTAGCATACCCATTAAGCGAGGGGGCTTGTGGTGAAGCGAAACCCAGATTTGGTTGCGGATAAATATAATTATTTGAGTAAGCCGGCAAAGTCATGCCAATGCTTTCCACAGTATAGGGTGAGAATGTCTCCAGTGGAGGAGCATATCCTGAAGAAGTGAATTTATTCCGCTTCGCTCAATCAAAAGAATGATGATTTTCTTACCCGGTATCAGTGAGTAATTGGTTCGTACATCGGCTGGCGTTGGCTGAGGAGCTTCAATAACTACTGATTGACGAAACGGAGACAATTCCGACTCGACCTTCACTAAAGTGTAAGCTTTCTATGGAAAGGCAAGAATCAAGTTAATCAGATAAGCCGAATGGAGTGTATAGTATTTATATTTTAACACAGCGTGAGCTTACTATTTCAGTGTAATTTCAAATCTGTTCTTGAAAGTGTACTTGGAGCCAAGTCCATGATACCTTCTTCCCGTTAAAAGTAGGGTCGACGCATTTTCTAGCTAGGCACTAAGCTTAGATGTACCGAACACATCTCTATAGTCATAGGAGAAAATATACAAAATATGTCTGTGCATGTGCAAACCAAATTTCAAAAGCAGTTATGAACGAAAATGGCGAAATAGAATGGAACGTCGTTCTGCACCGGTTTTTTGGTGAAATTTCAAAGAGTTTCGATTATGGATACTTTTGTCATAGATGTTTGAGCTCGTGCGCGTAATCTACGTAAAAGTTCCTTGTAGTGAATGGCAGTATTGTCGCCCAGTTTCGGTAGCACTCTATAGATGTGAACAGTTTGAAAACTTGTCCATAATTAGCATTAATCCCCTCCCTCCCCAGCCAATTAAACGGCAAAAGACAGAAGTCTTTGTTTATTGCCTTAGTTAAGAAGATACGAGGTGATTATCTTCACCACTAATATAATAAACCGTCCTGATGTTTTAGATAAATGGATGTCCGCTCCGCTTCGATGATAACACTAACCCTGGTAGACACTACGATTTGCCCGAATCACGTCCCTCGCGACCAAAAGCACGGCGACGCTGATCATCCGAGCAACGACATGGTCGTGCGACCTTTCTTATCAGTAATGACTATCGATTGCTCAAGAATATGAGTTGTTTGAGCATTCCGGGAACTCCGCTTTACATTCTTGATATTTTGCGTGATTGCGTTTAGCTTTTTACTGCCAAAATGAAACGATTACGCACTCCGAGCAAGAGGTTGCACATCTTTTTCTTCTTTATCGGCGGGTTGAGTAGGGAGTTGCAGGGTCATCCGAGGTGTATCCGCGGTCGTCCAAGCTGAAGGATAAGCCAGCGATTGTGCATCATGTGTATTCTCCATCTGAACATTTCAAATAATCTACATGATCAGTGCCCATAAGTACTCGCGAAAACTCACGAAAAACTCGTAGATAATATAGAAAATGGTGAGAAAACAGATAAAGATTGTGATAACACGCAACCAATCCGTATCAGTATCGTGTTAGTCTCGCCTACTATACTCGGCACCCGTTAGGGTATATGAAACGTTAATGATCGCTAATGAAGATGAATATCAAAGTTGTACAAACATCGTGTACGACGAACGCACGGATCCCATTGTGTTTATGTATTCAAGACGGGAGGCGTGGCCCCACTTGCCGAAGCGACCACTCATAACACAGCTCCGCAATATGGTATACGGTAGGTGGCGGCGAGATGAATCAATTACGCTTCATCAGCATATCGATTTATTCGGGAGATCAATGGAAGTCCTATCCTGGGAAATATCATGCAGTCCTATCTTTCTGCCTTCCGTTGAGCCTAAAGAGTAAACGACTTTGATAGTTGCAGATAAATTTATCAGTTTGGAGAGAGAGGGGCTCTATCAGACGGTCCAAAAGGCATAAGGCCTCTAGGTTTGATAACCTATCAATCGGTTTCATTTTCAACTAAGAGAACTGCCCACGTTGTTGCTTTCGATATTACTCCCTGCATTTACACTGTAATATTTTGCTTTATTTCAAATTCGCTGGGCTCTACTTTGTTCTTCTATGTAGCACTTCTCCTGTTACACTATGCATGGACTTCATTTGAATGGACAAGAACATGAGTTTATTTTCAAGAAATCGCTCTTTTCACACTTTTTGAAATGCTAATAAAATTGAGACACATGTATCACTGTCTAACGCCCTTTGTATAAAAAACACCACCAAAAATTTTCTAAATTCTGCTGTAAAAATAAAGTCTGTAAAATCAAGATTCTCTTGACATGCAACAATAAGACATTGCTACAGTATGTTTGTCGTACGCACCAATAAAATCATGGCGGGTTTGTCGAATGAGCTCTTGCAAATGTTCGGATCAAGTTAAGGGACTATATGGATAGGCAGAAGCTTATGGTAAAAATGAATTGTCGCCCATTGCTTGTTTCGCTATTCCCTTGAACCCGAAAATTTAGCGAAATTCTAAACTTTTTCTTTATACTGGGGGAGGACCTAGAGTCGAAATCGGCGCTCCAAATTAATAAGATATTAATCTGAAGAGCATCATACGCTGATTCCAAAACTGTATTTGTTTTTTGCCGAACGCCTCGGGACGCTGAGTTATGGATGTTTTTTGATGCGAAAATAATAACAAAATCTGGGTAAATCAATGGTGATGGTCTTTTCTGCACACAAATAAAGAAGTTTTGAGTACAGTAGATTAGAGAAAAGGTTTTTCATGCGTAGAGTGCTCTGATTTTCAACGCTGGGCCATTTTCGCAATCTTGGGCAAATTTGTTCCAATTGAGGGTTCAATATTTTGAGCTAAAGAAACGCTCAAAACTCAGCCTCTAGAAGAGCTTGGCAGGCAACAAAGACACCCTTGGAATTAGCGTTTGATGCTCTTCAAATTGGTTTATACAGGGTGTCCCAAAAAAATGTATCGAACGTTTGATCGTTAATTTCTCTCTTCTAAAAGAGTTTTTTCCTGTGCTTCAGGTACCAATCTGTAGAGCTGGCTTCAACTTAGATTTGCAGTATAGAACGAATCACTTATCTCTCCTCATTACTGTAGGATTACGGTAGAAACTTCAAAGAGGGTTTTAAGCAATGAAGGGCCATATTTTGCCCAGAAAGGAAAGAAAACAGCCTGAAAACTTTTACACTAGGCTAGTTAGAGCTGCTGATTCTAACTGTAAAGTTCCCAATTTATTATGATGCTTCATTGAAGAGTGAGAAAAAAGCTAAAAGGTAGCGGCCATTTTTCCAATGTTCCTAAAAAGTGCGGTTACACCGTTTAGAAAGCTTCGTATACTTGTGAATAGTTGGGTATTGAACTCAGCGTCCATAAAAACCCCAATACACAAGTTTTCACTTTTTTTTGAAAAATTTTGAAACGGCAGCTTTTTCCACATTGACACCATAGTTTCAAGTTCCTACCGTAATCCTACAGTAATGAAGAGAGATGGGTGATTCGTTCTACAATGCAAATCTAAGTTAAAGCCAGCTCTACAAGATGGTACCTGAAGCAAGGCAAAAGATTTCTTGGGAAGAGAGATATTAACGATCAAACGTTCGATACATTTTTTTTGGGACACCCTGTATATCTCAGGTAAAAAATCGTTTTCGACACTTTGAGTCCTGCCTTTGTTAGCGTCTTCGCTGCCTAGATCTTAACCGGGATACATACCCTATGCTAACGATTAGACGCAAAAAAATTCAGTAGCTAATAGTTTGATCCTCGATGAAAGTCACTATTCAATGGTTTAACAGCTTGTATAATGAAAACTATCTGATTAGGCAGAGCGAGCGCTTTATCATTCCAGAAGCTGAGGTGCTTTACTGACCAAGTTTACATGGAGGAATTCATGTCAAGTAAAACACATACCATGACAGACAATTTCAAGAGACTTTACATATGAAGAGAAGGGATTTGCTGGCAATCTACAAATACAGCAATAAAATTCAAACCCAACTCCCGTAACATGACAATAAACAAAGTATTCGGTAATGAGTCTGTAAAGAAGGAAAAGGCGCTTCATGATTGACCCTCGGCTATTATCTTATCAAGTCGGTTGTCGCAACCTTGGGGCTGACACATATAGGATGTGTCTTTGTTTAGTCAGAGTAAGCACTAAAAAATAAAGCTCTCAAATCCTTTTCAATCGTGAAAAGAAGTTTTCAAGATTTACCAAACAAATTACAAAATCATCCACTAATTCAAATTAGCTGGGCCGTCTGTCCTCCTTGTCTTTCCAGTAACTGCTCATATCATTTTTGACTTCAAATTATTCGTAGCTATCCCTTAACCAAGACCGTACGAACGTAGCTTCTTTCTGATATTCCTCCTTCTTGTTAGACCATTTAAAAAACAGTGCTTTTGATTCGGATTTTCAGCGTTTCTTTAGGGCGCCTTTCCTATTAATTCCTTTGCAACATATCTACACATTTTCAATCTAGGAATTTAGCTTGTCTTTACACACACACACGAGAATTGGCAATTTGCCAAGGATGCTCCAAGAGTGAACTCGGAGTTTCGCAACTCACAATTTTCTGTTATCCTACGAGATTGAAGGCACCGAAATGAAAAGATGGAGCCAATCTTCACTGTCGGGCAAACCTCTGATTACCTGCGAGAAATGCAGAATTAAACTGAAATCATTGGGTTTTCAGCCTCCAACTTCCTAGTTGTCTCAGAAGCTAAAAGTGAAACTAAGTGTTTGTAGTCGTTTCCGTACAACCCTGATTCATGTTTGAGTTCTATATACTGTCATGAACAAATAGCTGTTACCACGACTGCTGTTGGTAGCCCTCAAATGACTTGAAGAGCTCAACTAAACTTTCACCATGTTTAGGTCTTGTTGCAAATCTTTCCGTTCAATTTCATTATCGTATTTGCTCATAATTCGTGTGTATGGCTAAAAACATGCCGCTGTGATAACCGATTAGAGGCAGATGCTGTATAGATATGTCTAATCAAAATACTGTGCAGATAGCTATGCCCCAGTGTGCAGATGGTGAGACCGCAGGTACTGCCACTTTCATTTCTTCGTATTCTTGGTATCAGAGTATTCAAGTGTGGTTTCCGCCCGAGTCATGAAACAGAACCCCTGAGTTTAGTCATCCACAACACAGGTGAATGATATGTTTTGCTGAATTCGCAGTTGGAGAGCCTCGTGTTTTTTGCCCACGTAGTAATTTATTTCCCATAATTTCATTTCATTTCAATTCATTTCATTCATACGCTCGAGGCGTTCCAAATCAAAAACAATAAAGTGTTAGTCATACATGGAACACAACAGCAACAAATAACAAATCACCACGTCGTCCTAGGCCCAGTCTAAACGACTTACTAAGAAAAGTAATGTAGTAATAATGTGATGATAAGCTTGCATGGCTTGTATCTCGGCTGCACGTTATCTTGTGCTAGCTTAGACTAATTTCGAATTGTTTGTATACGTTTATCGCCTTCGTGATCTTTCATTCTTAATACAAGATGAAAGGAGTTTTTCTGCGGCTTACAAAAAAATGTGGAGCTGCACTTGATCATACCAAACTCATTTGTTGCGAGCTAACATTCTAACCTGTGTTTGGTCTACAGTTCAGACTTGCTCATTTGCTATTTGGTTGTATTTTGAATCAGCTTTAGAACTAATTTCTTGGTGAAGAGCCCGCTGTCCAACCATCAAGGCACATTTTTCAAAAGTCATCGGTTTTCCATTAAATGCAGTACCGGAGTAAGCAAATATTTTCCGCAGCTGTCATCGCTAAGCGACTGCTGATCGTGTTACCGTATTCTTCCACTCGTTCACTCCATTAAAGTATCACGTCGTAGTCAATCGATGTTCCTTATCAGCGCCACCTTCCATGTCTCCACGTACTGCTGAGTCGGCAAAACAGATACCAGCATGATTCGGGGCTATTGAGGAGAGAATCACTAGCTATTGTGCTAGCTTGTTATAATTCTTCCTAGCTGAATTAAGCACAAAGAAGACCACCTTCGCCATCGCAATGAAACAGACGATGTTCTGTTTTGTAAAACACCAATGGGCTAGCAAACATCAAATTATCGGCACTGATACTTGTGCTTCACATTTCGGAGAGCATGATCGATAGCATGTAGAAAGCTCCTCGAGAGTAAGATCAGTGCTTTTAGAAAAAATTGGTGATTTTATTTTGAGAAGCTCGGGTAACCGTAAAATTAGAAGTCTGATGATCGGAAGACCGGTTCAAACTCGCACAGCTTCGTAAGCTTGCGTCTAACTCTTTACAACTTCCATACTCCTTGCATATTGACAAAATCGAAAAATACAATGTTTTTGTGTGCGATTCAAGCGGTTTGAACCATTAATCAGTCTCTCCCTCCACGTATGAATACGTCTGAGAGCAGCTACCTTAATAGATTGAACAGACATAAAAATAATAGTGAATTTTTTTCTGCGCAGTTTCTCCGAACTTCATACTTCTGAGGTGATTGCGGTATCAAAGGTGAAGAACGGGCAAACAAGGAAAAATCAAAAGTATATTACATATTTTTTTCATGAAACAGAATAAACTCATTGATTATAATGCATGTTGAGAAAATTACAAATTCTCCCGCTTCTTGTCATTCGGCGATCTCCGAATCGTTTGTACATGGGCAAAAAAAAAACGTCTCTTTATTTCACGACTTTACCACAGCTGGGCTCCAATAGAGCCATGCCTTAAAACTCAGAGTACGATAAGGAAGCGAAAATAAACTTTGGGAGATCATCCCAAATGCTCTCAGCTAGGGAACCTAGCCCTACTGATCATTTTCTCCATCACAGAAGTGGCGGCCACTTTGAGGTAAAGCACGCAACAATCATTGTGGATAGAATGTGGACGATTCTGAAGATTTCAGCATGCACCAGATCCTAACGCGCTTACAGCCTATACGAAAGACTGCGAAAAAAGTTTTTCCGCTCTAAAATATGAAGAACACCAAGTTTGCACAGCCTGACATGGCATTAAGGGTACGTTCGCAAAAAACTCTGACTTGACTGTAACTTTCGACCATTTTCCTCGGTAACGGGTAGAGCATTATTTACCAAAAAGGGAGAACTGCGCGAACATCTAAAACAAGTACCAAGTAGTATCTATTGCATGTATAAGAATTGTGTCTTTGTTGCAGATGTTGACGCGGGACATTTCGGCAGCATATATTCCTCCACACCTCGGTAGCCACTGAATGATAACTGCATGTTAACGGGACCAGCAGGCACCTTCGGATCCCTCCTTGCTCGAGGTTGTGCCCTCGCGGAAACGAATCTTTTCCGGCTTTTCACGTACAGGCAGATTCCCTGGCTAGGAGAGTTTGGTCGTGTCTCAAGCCTGTTTTATACAGCGCGATGACACCTGGAGGAGCAGAAATCTGGAGGCGATTTGTTTCGACATCCCAAAAAATGCCGCTCAGTTTTGTGCAAATCATGCAGTCTTAGCAAACTTTTTTGCTCTACTTCTGCGAAGAAACTTTTGAAAACTGTTAAGCATCCATTTAATACCTAGTACTCGAATTATCGTCTGTGACACAGCAGCCACTAATGCGAATGTACGCTATAACACATGGATTTGTTGTTAAAATTATTTATAACGCAAGATGAAGCCAGATATGTTACAGCAATAAGCATTTTGAACAATGCCGTGAATTCCAAGTTAAATTGCACAAATAATTCGATCTGACATATTTTGAATATAGTAAAAAAAAGGCTACAGGCAACATAGTAAAGCCTATACTCTTTATTTATGTAATGAAAGCATAAGGACATTTTGCAGAAGGTTTGTTCTACTTTTTACTATCCATTGGTTCCATTGAATGTACGGTATAAGCAGAGCTGTCCAAGTTCGTGGGAGCGGTGTTCGCCGCTAAAATAAGCTTCTAATACTTGAAAACTGGGTTATCAATTTGGTTTGTGCTGACCGGTACTCGTTGTAGTCAAGCCATCTGCGCTTGTGGGGGCCTGTGTAGAAGCGACTGTCGTCATCATCAGCACCTTCATTGTGGTTATTCCTGGAGTGGTTTGTGAATGATACGATCCAGCAGCAGCGGCCTGGAGAAGACGTCAGAATAGAACTCGCAAATGTTAGTAAACTCCTGCAAAACCTACCGCTCCCTTTTGTCTATGTTCTTCTTCTGGAATAGGCGTCGTTTCATCATCATGATTGAAGAGATTGTCGGTGACGGTAGGATTTCTGAAATATCTTGGTTAAAACGAATGCCATGTGTGCTTAATCTTTATGTCAACATTCTAAGCAATTCCAAAATTCCAACTTCTCCACTAATTGGGGATCTGCTTTTACTAAACATTTGCGTACTACATACAATAAATGTCTTTCGGCAGAATAAAAAAACGAACCTAATGTAAAATATAGCTACCAATGTTGCTGCTACGAGAAGAACAACTGCAGCAAAAGTGGGAATGGCCACCTTCGGCGTGAGCAAATTCTTGATTTCAGGCATTCTGGTGATGAACTGAAAACGTTTTGAGCCTTGAAAATTGCACAGACACGGTAAGAATCGTTCGTTTTCATGAGAATTGTCAATTATGCAAACGCATAGCTTGGAGGCGACGATATACGAGCCACATCCGAGGTGTAATGAGTGGAGCAAAACTCGACATACTCATTTTGTAAATGGAAGACGACAACTAATACGCATAATCGTTAGCCGTTGATCCGATGACGGAACCGTTAAATCCGGTGTATATTCCGACCGTGACGTCAGTGACGACCTCAACATGGCAACCAGCGAAGCTCGTAATAAGCTCTAAAACAAATTTTTTGCTTGTTTGCAGAAACCAATAACGAACTATGGGTAAGCCAATAAAATTCTGCAATGTGGAAGAGTCTACCCGAGAAGAAGCTAAATTTCAGAAGCATTCTGATGGTTATAGGTCCATATAGGACACTCAAATACAAATTTTCAATACGGAATGAGACAATAGGTAGCAAAAGTGATTTCCACAATTTAATAAATGATTCATTCGTTAGCAAGAAATCACTGTTTTTTCCTAAACAGGAGATTTGGCATGAGTCGAACTATGAATCATTTACGTTGCATGACAGTTACTGTCGAAAAATCTATGATGGACATGTGATACAGAAAGCGAGATAGACTAAAACTAACGGCAGCTTCAAGTCATTTGAGCTTCAAGTACTTCAATTACGGAGCATTTACTCAACAGCACCATGTACTGGTCTCAAAACACCCACATTATGGTTAGCTTTCTGTACAAAAGTTCATGGACCTCGAGGAAAATTGTCATTAATCCTACGCTTTAGCAGACCCAAATTTCTTATAGCTAGAGTAAAACCTTGGTATTCATCTACATGACAATGCTACGATATTGCTTAAATTTCAAAGGGTAAGATGACAAATTTTTTACTAATTTGTTAGACAAAACATTGCTTGGGTGTTGCTTAAAAAGAGCACACCTCAATAAATTATCAGTACTGGGTTTCTTAAAATTCTGGAATGGCAACAATCAAATTTTAGCTTGCTGAAAGCTTGCAGTGCTGTAATGATGGAGGCTGTATTCATACACTTTCTGTCACAATGGTAAAGAAATCTCATTGAACGCTTGCTGTCTAATTATTACATAGAAATATTTGCAAAAGGGCATAAAGAATTTTCTAGAGGCGAACACTGGCCACGATGGAAATGATTGATCGGAAATGGATTTCAATGGCATGATCTTTCCTTGCGCGCCTTCTTTTCAGTATGGCTGTGTTGTGTTTTCCTAGTGAATAAAGATGTACTTAGCTTTTAGAAATTTGCTGCTGATGAGGTCTCGGGCCTGACGACGACTTTTACAGTTAAGATAGAGTAGGTTATCAAGATTACAGTAGCAGAGATGGAGCAAAAAAATTGGCGGGCGATCGACTTAGATCATCAATGGAGCTCACATAAAGGGCGACACCGTGGTCATTCTTAACTTTCACTTCATTCTGGGTGGTTACCAAGGATCTCTATTTTCACAATTCTTTTAACGATTCTCTTGTTTAGACTTTGCAGTTACTTACCAGTGTCACATATTCCTGCTTGAATTATGTATTCCCTTATAGTGGTTAACCAACTGTAACATGATTCGACTCACTCTACTCACACTTCTCGCCAATGTGGCTTTGCCTTATCCTGAGGGCAGAATGGGTACAGAATTCTGCAAGGAAAGACGGCCAGGTTTATTTGGACAGGTTTGTTGACTATTTCAACTTGTCTTTTTTTGAATACAGCCATTAGAGAAGTTTTATAGGATTGCTCGTCGAACGTAACAATCTGCAATTCTCTTGGCAAGGAGATTTGGCTGATGTGTCCATTTGACTTAGTTTTCGAGGATTCTCTAGTAGAATGCGTAGATTACCGGATAAGTTCAAGTTGCCCCATGAAAGAAAAGCAATCGAAGGAGGAAATCGAGACACTTGCTGGTATTTTTGAATTTATATCTGTCGCAGAGAAGTATAACCGCCTTCAGACCTGCCGCGAGCCTTCTGTGAATATGCTCCTGAAGGACTGCATGCCTTGACCGGATGCTCTCCTTCCGTCATCCTCTGCACGTCGGAAATAGCCAGGTAGATTGTATCATGATTCAAGGGGATCTAGATTTGATGGCAAGTATTCGCATATGAACAACTTGCTTCGCATTCCTCTTCAAGTTTATCTTAATCATGGCATGTCACATTGAAGCTTCCCCGTCATTGCTGAATCAGGATTAAATTGAAGTTTTTCAGCCTCATGGAATGTCCAGAAGACTATGTCTACGATGGAAAAAGATATTCATGCGTGGAACCATCAAAACTGGAGTCATGTAATCCCAACGCGGCTGGTGACACCACCACAAGTTCCTCTTTGTCTACAGCATCTCCCGAAACAGAGCCAATTTTGAGTGGGAGAGGTGATTTGATAGTTGTAAAATGTTTTGTTTTCATGTATCTTGCTTTGTTATAGGCTGCGAAGGATTAGCCGATGGTTTCTACGAATTTGCAAACTGCTCATCGTACTATCTGACATGTTCCGGTGGTATAGCTCGAATTATGAAATGTCCAGGTCTACTTATCTATGATAGAAGGTAATAAGTTGGTGTTATTAATCGGTACTTAATGTGATTTGCCCATTTTTAAGGCTGGGGGTTTGTAACTATGGACGAGACACTGAGTGTGCTAACCAAGTTGAAAAAACCGGTAGGGAATACCTTATCACTTCTTCAGTACCGTGCTCATCTTTTGTCATATACCAGATGTGTGCAAGGAAGATGGTTTCTATTCGTACGGAAACTGCACGGACCTGTTTTATGCTTGCTCGAACGGTAACGTTTACTTCTTTGCACTTCCTGTACAAGATAGAGCGCATTAAGGGCGTCAAATCACTATGCACTGTCCAGCTGACCTAGCATTCGACCAAGGCAGACGACTGTGTGATTACAAGTACGCTGTAGATGTATGCAAGGAAAGTGTGGGAACTACTGTGGAAGTACCTACGGCAGCACCTGTCGAAGAGACCACACGAATTCTCGTGGAAGAAACTACCACTGTGACGCCTGTTGAAGAAGTCACTAGAATTGTCATAGAAGAAACCAACGAGTTACCCTCTGAGAGGACGACTGTGTTTCCTGCGAGAGACTTCATTGAGCAGCATGGAAGAGATTTCTTTGAGCATCACAGGAGAGAGCCCGTTGAAACAGCCACAGTAGCAGTGACGGAGGAGCCTGAAAAGGTGCCCATGATGACGACAGAAATCCCCACGGAGACTACTAAGGATCACGTCGAGTTTATCGAAGATCGTGGGAAGGAGTACATCGTTTACTACGGAAAGCCGGAGGAAGCGTTTGGTGTGGAAACTACCACCATTCCTATGGAAACGAAGGTTCCCTTAAAAGATACAGCTGCAACTGTCATACAAACTAAGAACCTAGAGGAATACATCAGA
Organism: Cylicocyclus nassatus; assembly: GCA_958299035.1. NCBI lineage: Eukaryota > Metazoa > Nematoda > Chromadorea > Rhabditida > Strongylidae > Cylicocyclus > Cylicocyclus nassatus. The sequence continues at coordinate 31,940,920 of CATQJL010000326.1, forward strand.
GACCATCACGAATCCATGGAAGATTCTGCAAAGCAAACTACCGAGATGCCTGTCATGCAACCTGTCGAACATGAGAAGTTTGCCGACGCTACCGAGGCGCCTGTGAGGGTACTGATCGACAAGTATGGCAGAGAATTCATCGAAAGTCATGTTAGTGATTTCTCTGATATGCAGGAGAAGCAATACGCAGCCGTAGAAGTATCTGGGAAACCAACTACAGAGATGCCGTTGATGGCAGCTACTGAACGCCAAGAGAGAGATTACGAAGTCTGGCACGGACTAGAGTTCAGCCAGCCTCGCGGAGAAAGTATAGACTTTAGCAGATCCGTGCATGCGCAAGAGGAGAAGTCGAAGGCTCAAGCATCGCAGAAGTACGAAGGAGAGAGCGTGAATTTGCATGGTGCCGGTGATGTTACAGGAAAGCTCCGCGGTAAGCTTTCCGGTGAGTACGCTGGTGAAATTGCAGGCGAATTCGCTGGTAAAGCCGAGGGCCAGTACATGGGTGAAGCATCAGGGAACTTCATTGGTGATGTCAGCGGCCTGTCGGTAGGAGAGGCATCAGGCAGATTTACTGGTGAAGCTCAAGGCCTGTTCATTGGAGAGGCATCCGGAAGATACACCGGCGAAGGGGAAGGACTGTTTGTGGGAGAATCTTCAGGCGATTTCACTGGTGGAGCTCGAGGCCAATTCATGGGCAATGCAGCAGGACAGGTCGCAGGCGAGTTTACCGGAGGAGCGTTGGGCGACTTCTCAGGCCACTTCTCGGGCGAATTTTCTGGCTTAGCTGAAGGAGAGCAGATCTCGCGGCAATTCTCGGGTGAATCCATCTCGGGCGAGTATTCTGGCGACTTCTCCGGTGCATTCAAAGGAGATTTTGCTGGTGAAGCATCTGGCAAGTTCTCTGGTGCTTATGTAGGAGAAGCTGCAGGCGAATTCACAGGCGAAGCTTCAGGAGCATTCTCTGGAGATACTTCAGGACTATTCATGGGAGAGGCTTCTGGCGAGTTCTCGGGATTGGCGGCAGGAGCATTCCTAGGACAAGCTTCTGGCGACTTCTCAGGAGATTTCTTAGGCGATTACTCAGGCGAAGTGTCGGGAGAATATTCTGGAGAGATATCAGGCGATTTCTCTGGTGAAATCTCCGGCGACTTTTCCGGAGAGATGTCAGGAGAGCTCTCTGGTGAGATGTCGGGAGAGTTTTCGGGGGAAGCATCAGGTTTTTCGAGTGGAGGTATGCTTTTTACTATTTTTTCCTTTGATATTTTGAACCTTATGATTTACGTTAAGGATTGTACGAGAAGGAAGCATCTACAACGATCATGGCCGAACCAAGCACAACGCCCATGGAAATGTCGACACCAATAATGGAGGAGAGTACTACACGAGTGGACGAACCGAAGATAATCATGTATGAACCGAAGGTGATCGTGGTTAAACCGAGAAGTTCGTACACATCCATGCCAAGCACTACGCCCATGGAACCAAGCACCACGCCCATGGAACCAAGCACCACGCCCATGGAACCAAGCACCACGCCCATGGAACCAAGCACCACGCCCATGGAACCAAGCACCACGCCCATGGAACCAAGCACCACGCCCATGGAACCAAGCACCACGCCCATGGAACCAAGCACCACACCCATGGAACCAAGCACCACACCCATGGAACCAAGCACCACACCCATGGAACCAAGCGCACCAACCGAAATGTCCGGGCAAATGAATGAGCCAAGAATATTAGTGATTGAGCCGAGGAGATCTATGCCTGAGCAGAGCACGACGCCAATGCTCGAACCAGCTGAGGTACCTGTGTTTGAACCTGAACCACGAATTTTTATGTTCGAGCCAAGGAAGAAAGCTATACCTGAACCAAGCACAACATCCATTCCTGAGCCAACCGAGGCACCTCTGGATGCATTCGAACCGAGAATAATAATGTTTGAGCCAAGAAGGAGAGCCATGCCCGAGCCAACGACCGAACCAGCCGAACTAGCCGAAGCGCCATTAGCGAAACCAAGAGTGATCCTGGTCGAAACCAGGGAAAGGCATACATCTAAGCCGACCACTACATTCACGCCTGAGCTATCAGAGATCCAACCAAGGTATATCGCGTTTGAGAGAAAAACAACATCCACGCCATTGACAACCACGACTCTTATGAATGAGCAAGAGCTAGCTGATGAACCATTCGATTGTAAGTGCTTAGCATATATTTAGTTCAGGGTTTCCTTACCCATTCATGATGACTGCAGTGTCGACATTCTGTAAGGACAAGCCCGACAGTTTTTACGCTCATGGTTGCTCATCTGAAATGATTGCCTGTGTTGCTGGAGCACCACAGTCCATGCTTTGTCCTGCTAATTTGATTTTTGACGAACACAAGCAAATTTGCGAGTATCCAGAGAATGTACCATGCTATAGAGGCGAGAAGGAAAAGCAAGGCAGGTTTATCTTTCCGTATGTTCTGTTCCCATTAATGGATATTCTAGAAAAATGCCAAGGGGATGAAGCAATTGCTCGTGGACCATGCCAGAACACTTACACAAAATGCGTAAAAGGAAGGGTAAGGAGTGTCTTTTCTCTCCACTGCTCTAGAAACGAGCAATAACTTGGAACTTACAGCCTTACACCCTTTCCTGCTACAATGGCCAAGTCTTCTCCCCGGAACATTTAACGTGCAAAGATGTGCAAGAAGTGCACGGGTGCTTTTAAGAAGAAATCTTATGGATTAGACTGTTGATAAATTATAACGCATGCTGTGATAATATGAATAAATTTTTTTTCAATCTAGTTTTTTTTTTCAAATTTAAAGTAGCAGTAAAAGCCAGAAACAAATGTAAGATGGCTAAGCTTCATTCGGAACTCTGTTACAAATGCTACGGTCGTGTCTAATACAAGTGTAATCTTCGCAAAACAAATCAAAAGATGATTTGTGGTTAAGTAAATTTCGTGTAAGACATTTTTTTTTATTGAGGGTTTGTTAGTACTTTGAATTCCGTTTGGTATGGGTTGTTGCTGAGGTAACTCGTTAACATTTATGAATTCATCATGGACAGCAAGTAAAATTTGTATATCTCTAGGAAGTGTTTTTGACTGAGATATGCTCAAAACCGGAAAGTAACTGTTTTCTCGGACTTTTCGTCTCATTGGAATCGCTTAGAAGATCGACTTGCAAGGTCGTCATTGTTGCACTTTGTGTATCATGTTTCCAGAGATTGCCAGATTGTCCAGCTTATGTTGTTTCAGACTTTGCAGTTACAATATGCTGTTTGAAAGGCTTAAGTGCATAAACAAATTTTTTGCGGTTTGTGCGTATGATCAATAACTTAGTTCTTAACTCTTGGTTTGAGTAGTTATCTACTGAGCAAGTTAGCCTCTTTCTCTTATGTAGAACATGCTGATGTGCCAATGGCCGCATCTCCTTTTCATCTACGACGCTATGCCGGAGGCATTTATTTGTTCCGTTTGGTTAGCTTCAGATCCATGTGAATGCTGTTTGCAATATGATTTTGGGAGAAATGTTCATTGTGTCGATTTTCATCACATTTTTGGTTATCATTTGACACTTTCACTTCGTCTAATTGTTGTGTGTACTCGTTTCGAAGTAAGGTAATGTTATTAATCGGAGAAGTTTCTTATGCTTGCTGAGTAGGGCAGCTATAAACTCCATGTATAAAAGTTGTTTTTGATTATGTTGGAAGTTCAGGGCTAGAATGAGTGTATCCATTCAGTACTTTTTAACTTCAGATATCTGAGATTAGAGGCTTCCAAGGTCGTTCATATTATACCTTGATCTTGCAAAATAATCAGACATTCACCGCTCCGAAACATCGTAATCAATACACCTGTGCTCAACTATGGAAATGAATGGTAAAAACCATAGGTTACAGAACTTCTTCGAATACACAAGTATTCATGGCTGGTAGTGGTAAAAGATGGCAAAGACAGGAAACTTGTAGAGCTTTGAAAGACCAATTTTGCAAAAGATGTTTCAGTCGAGGGTGTGTGCCCTTTAGAAGAGTATATCGAAAATGCTCATTACCTTAGCACATTCCAATGCATGAGGTAATTCAGGACACCTTAGCATCTCCCCAATCAAGCTGGCCAAGCCGTAGCTGATAGCATACCCGATTCCTATGCTTGTTTAGACCAAACTTACCACGATCCCTCCTTGGGCCTAAGGCCTAAGGCATACCTCGCGCTCGGCTAAATCGCGACGTTCACGCGACCTGGCTTGTCTTCAAATTTATCGTGCGCGGTTCTCCAATACATGGGCGCGTAGCTTCTGTGGTTTGTTGCAAACCGATCAAGTCTTGCTTAATAAAGCGCTTCGAGGACCCATTATGAACATTCGTTCCGGTACCAAATCGCGCAGCAGCTGAAATCGCGTAAGGTATGCCTTAGGCTAAATGCATACGTCCCACGATTCGTCAAATCCCCACATCCTGGCGACTTGACGTTTTGCCAGATGTATACAGATCAACTACGCGTGAGTGCCAAATGCACAGCCGTGTCAAAGTCTGGCCCAAGCAAAGTGCGCTTAGGAAAAATTATGAAGGCCAGATCGCGCAGCGACTGGAATCGCGTGAGGTATGCCTTAAGCCTTAAGGACATGGGTTCATCAGATATGCCTGCATTTATCATTGCAGCACAAAAATAGCGTCAGCGAAATAGCTCTCGTAGTCCGTTTTGCTTGTGAGGAATAGCGTCATAGTCTGGTCTCAGTCCTAACTCAAAAGATAGCTCTTTCACACTTTGCTTCAGATAATAGTGTATGCCTCGGTCCAGTTGAATTGTAGGTAGATAGGCAACAAGACAGTTGTAAACTCTAGTTGTTCCAGCGTACCAACTTTCTGCGTCGTCGAGTTTCTTCCCTCCAACACTTAGCTGGGACATTTGTCAATTTTGATCTTAGACAAGAAATTCTCGTGAAATCCAATCGCATAAGAAATTGGCGGGTGATAGCGAAGATCTACCAAATCGATGAACATATCCAAGACTCGACTGGCACCATTTTCACTTTGTCGCTCTACTTGGTTAGTCCTTCCTACGGTTTATGAATGCTAACATTGCAAAACCTAGACATCATTATGTTCAAATTGCTTGTGTGGATGAATTTTTAGACAAAGTATTTTTAGTGGTTAATCCGAAAGTAACATGATCCGACTCACATTACTCACACTTTTTGTTGGTCTAGCCTTGTCATACCCTGAGGGCAGGATGGGCAATGACTTCTGCAAGCAAAGGCAGCCTGGTTTGTTTGGAGAGGTAAGCTCAAATAGTCTTTTCAGATTACCAATGGCAAAGCTTCAGACATGAACTTCAGGGTTGCTCCCCTAATGTGACCGTCTGCAACTCCCTTGGCAAAGAGATATCTCTGATTTGCCCATTTGAGCTGGTCTTCGACGAGTCTGTCGAAGAATGCGTGGACTACCGAATGAGCCCTAATTGCACGTCGGAGGACGAGCAGGCACTCAATGAAACAATGAAGACACTTGCAGGTTAGTTGCTGGATTATCAAGTTGAGCAGCATTGTCTAGACTCGTGTGTTCAGACCTGCCGATTGGACTGTGCGAAAACTCATCGGAAGGTTTCCATGCTTTAACAGATTGTTCTACGACTGTCATTCGCTGTATCTTAGGGAAGCCCAGGTTCGAATCCCATTTATAGACCTGTTTATTGCAGTGTGTAGACGGTGATTGCTGTCACATATGGGGAAGGTTTCTTCAGGTTGTTTCAAAAGGATTAACATGGAAGGTTCATGTCGAACAATTAGGAAACTTTTTTCAGCCTCATGGAATGTCCTAACGGTCAAGTCTACGATAAAGAGAAATCTCAGTGCGTTGATCCATCGGATTTGGATTCGTGCAATTCTTCCGAAGAAGAAACTACTATAGACTCCACTACTGAGGACTCGTCCAGCTCAAATCCGATACTAGGAAATGCTCTGGGAGGTAAATGGCAACAAATTCTTTACTAGCTTTACCTACCCTGCTTTAAGGATGCGAAAAACTGGCCGACGGATTTTATGAGTATGCGAATTGTTCGTCTTACTATATGACTTGCTCTGGTGGCATAGCCCGCATTATGAGATGCCAGGACGACTTAATCTATGATAGATTGTATGTTCACCCCTTTAAATTTTTGTTGTACACTGATTTCATGAAATCTAGATTTGGTGTATGTAGCAACGCAAGAGACGTGGGCGAATGTGGTGCTCAAATCGAAACAGCTGCTGGTTTGTGCATTTAAGCCGTCTGCTGAACGACCTTACATATCTTCTGTTTTAGAAATCTGCAAAGAGGACGGCTTCTTCTCGTATGGAAACTGCTCTGATCTATTTTACGCATGTACAAATGGTAAGGCGAGCACTACATTGCACAACTGAGAAAACATTGCAATTTAAGGACGTCAGATTACTATGCATTGTCCTGCTAATCTGGTATTTGACGAGGCAAAGCAATCATGCGAGTATCCTGAGACTGTTGCTGTATGCTCTGAGAATTCAAGCGGATATTCCGGAGAAGAGTCTGGCTTTGGTGAAGCGTCTGGAAAAGAATCTGGCTCTGGCGCAGTGCCAGGAGAGGAGTATGGCTCCGGTGAAAGTGCTGAAGAGGGCTCTACCGAAGCTTCTGGAGAAGAATCTGGATCAGGCGAAGTCTCAGGAGAGGAATCAGGCTCCAGTGAAATTTCAGGAGAAGAATCTGGGTCTGATGAAGCTTCTGGAGAAATATCTGGCTCTGGCGAAGTCTCAGGAGAGGAATCAGGCTCCGGTGAAATTTCAGGAGAAGAATTTGGGTCTGATGAAGCCTCTGGAGAAATATCTGGCTCTGGCGAAGTCTCAGGAGAGGATTCAGGCTCCGGTGAAATTTCTGGAGAGGGATCCGGAGAAGTTTCAACAGAGGAAGTGAGCTCTACTACAAAAACATTATCGGGAGAATTCTCTGGCGAGATCTCTGGCGAATTTTCTGGCGAAATCTCAGGAGAGTTTTCTGGTGAGGCTTCAGGTGATTCGTCATCCGGTGAAGTATCTGGCGAGCACGCAAAAGACGCTTCTGGCGTGTTTTCTGGCGAAGCATCAGGTGATTTTACTGGCGAATTTTCTGGTGAATTCTCTGGCGAAGCATCAGGCGAATACTCGGGCAATGCATTAGCAGAGTTTTCGGGCGAGTTCGCAGGCGAATTTTCGGGAAAGGCAACAGGCGATTTCGCAGGTGAAACTCAAGGCCAGTTCCGCGGTGAAGCGGCAGGAGAGATCTCAGGCGATTTCAGCGGTGAGGCCGAGGGTTATTTCTCCGGCCAGTTTTCAGGAGAATTTTCCGGTGAAGCTGCAGGACAAGAAATTTCACGTCAGTTTTCTGGTGAATTGATCCAAGGAGAATTCTCTGGCCAGCTTTCGGGCAAATTTGTTGGAGAATTCTCAGGAGAAGCTTCAGGCGAGTTTTCTGGTGAATTCTCCGGCGAACTCGCAGGCAAATTAGCTGGAGAGATGTCTGGCGATTTTTCCGGAGAAATGGCAGGAGAAGTATCGGGAGAACTATCAGGAGAAATCATGCCAGGTGAAGGCTCTGGAGATATGAAAGCATTTGAAGCATTTTCGGGAGAGTCATCCGGTGATGGTTCCGGTGAGTCGTCTGGCGAAGCGTCTGGAGCCCACGAAACAACTACGCCGTTTTGATCTGTACATTGATGCGTCTTTTTATTTATAATTATTATGCATGTTCTAATAATATAAATAGTAAATTATTTATTGATTCTGCTAAGTCTATGCAAATGAGGCTCCACAAAAACACTTTCCACTCTGAGAACCGCCAATCTAATGTGAGCACTGAACACACACACATCAACTTGAATGCCGCTTTTCCCATGACGAATAATGCTTTTCCTTATCTACGTCATCACCTATCGATGCGGCAGCCGACTTGGGCTTTCGTTATTCATGAGAACGCAGAAAAGGAATGAGGAAAACAAAAATGCACAAGAACGGGAATTCATCGTAGGGGTAGGTTTGAGTGGATCGCTGTTAGTTGATGATTCATGTGAGCGTGTATGGCAAAGTTTACAATCAATAAGAGTTGATTTGGTGATTTTCCGATTACTCTAAATCAGAATCTGACTGCGTTCATGATTATAGCAAAGAAGCAAGCATTATAGCATTACTGGATTCCACTAAAAATAGCAGTTTGCTTGGCCTTACCTATTTTCTGCTAGAGCGAGCACAATTTATAATAACTAGGCAACAGCTTTCTTTTGTGAATTCAATTAATAGGAGGACTCCTGAAGAGCAGCATCCCCCACTGTCGGTAATTTCTATTCAAAATTGGAGTTTTGCATGACATTCTTGCAAAAAAAATTTCCTAGAAATTTGAATAAATACATAGAATTAATCATAGAGCAAGGAGGGTAATGGTAGATATAAATAGTGGCTCAGCCAGAGCCCGCGGTTTTGGGATCTCAAATGATAGGAACTTGGATGACACTTGAAATATTTCTTTCTTCAAAAAAATTAGCAGTTTCCATAATTTTTTAATTTTTCAAGAGCAAGAACAGTCACTCTATACGTCGTAAATAAGACCTCTCTGATATCGCTATCACCTCTTGCTGTGGACCATAGATTGTTGATGGCATTTTAGTTTTTAGCGATTTTAGCAAGTCAATCATTTTTGCGATGGTAGCAATGAAGGCACTGATAGCTCGCATTGCCATCAGCCCATCACAGTTTTTCTAGGAATATTATTGTCTCGTCACAGCATAACGCCCTAAAGAAAAAAATTGAGAACTATCTCGACAGGTGGTGGTCTGGAATTCATAAATCCATGCGAGTCGCTTGAAGCCTAAATCTGTAGTCAGAAAGGGAAAATGCTACACAATGGCATATTAAGCCACAAGATCTGGAACTAAAAGTCATCGAATTGTTTGTGAGTTAAGTTGTTCGCAACTTTTGATTGATTCAAACTAAAGCGTAACTTTTGCTCAAATAGCCCATATGGTCTCTGAACGCGATCTCGAGTTTCCATTCCAAATCTACAACCTAAGAAGTCATATAGGGTTTTTTATCGGAAGCCTGCCAAGTGCCCTCGAATAGCAAAATTGGGAGGAAAGTGCCGTTTACTGCAGTAGATGGTGACTTTGACTGAGGAGCATTAGAGACATGGTTCGGCACGAGGTGGCCCAGAAAATCCTCAGAAGCGGGGTCCCCGTAAATTTCCTAATGAAATGTGATTCCTACGAGGCTACAAAGGGGAATAAACAAAATCAAGAAAAATGCATGACAGAAGAACAAACAACCTGCGAAAAACTTTTTCAGAAAAGCAATGTGTTTGATTTGCCTTCTTTGGCGGCAAGCTGTCCCTACCGCGTATCACCTCGAGCTTCGATCAGGACTCTAACTTCAGAATTTCGGGGTGCTGTAACTAACAATGAGCGGATAGGATAGGTTTGCGACGGTTTGAGAAGCAATTTATAAATAGGTACCACTTAGGACTAGATTGTTGAAAACAGGTCAGAAATCATGTGGAGAAAGGGTGAAAACAGATGGCCGACAAATACCACTTCACAAAGTGCCAGGTCAATATTGATCCCTTCCCTTGTGACCAGCATAAGAATTCATCGTTGTAGATCCAAAAACAAAACGGGAATCGCCGTTAGCGAGCTAACGAGGTTTGTTCGAAAAACTCTGCCCTGCGTGAAAATTGCAACCGCGAATTTTCCATATCTCCTTGGACATCTGCATCCACTGACTTCAGGGTGCTTGAGAAGTCAAAAAAGTGCTTTTTATGGCGTTCTCCTGCCTTGGAGATTGCTGTGAGGCTGGAGCTGAGATTCCGGCACCCAGTCGCGATTGGCTGCGGTGAGTCAGCCAATTGCCGCTAAAATGAGTGTTGTTACAGTCTCCTGCAGCCAGTCACTGTTTTTAGCGGGAATCTCGCTCCAGCCTCCTCAGCAATCTCTAAGTCGGAAAACACCATTAAGAGCACTTTTTCAACTTTTCAAGCGTAGCTCTGGTCTAAACGCATCCAGAGGCCAAGTAGGAACAGAAAGCGCGCAGTTGCAATTTTACCGACCCACTGTCAGGGCTCGACACGAGGTGGTTTTTGCAAAATGTGGAAAACGAAGTACCCCTTGACTTTCGCGAATTTTTGCGAAGTCCCCTTTGACCCTAACTCCTAAACGTAAGAAAAACCCTCAAAAACGAAACGTCCATTAAAAAGACTTCACAATTTTTGTGTCTTTTCGGCCCCAAAAACGATACCCCCTTTGCTTTTTGTCCCAAAAACAATATCCAGCATGCTTACAAGCTACCTGTGGCGTGCCCTGCCCACTGCCTTCAAGGAATAGTTCGGGAAGATTACATCCGCGAGCTTCCATCCCTCCTTGGGCTTCCGCATCCGCTGACTCCAAGGTTATGCTTAAGAAGTCAAAAAAAGTGCTTTTTATGGCGTTTTCCGACCTTGATTATTGTTGGAGGGGCTGGGCGAGCGATTCCCGCCAAATGAGTTTGAATGGCTGCCTGAGCCAACGCCGCCAAAATGGCGGAATTACAGTCTCTTGCAGCCCCCTCAGTTGTTTTTGGCGGGCTCTCTCCTCCAACCCCCCCCCCCAGCAATCTCTAAGGCCAGAAAACGCCAAAAAGATCACTTTTTGGGGTAGCGGACTTTATGAACGATAGCTCGCGCTTAGGCAGGCGTGTGTCAATAAGGTGCGCACCCTTAGCCCCACCTATCGCAAGATGGACGAGTTCTTTGCAGTACAGCTTTAGCACTGGTTCATGGTCATGTTCCCTAGTCAAGTGAAAGCAACTTCTGATAGTAAGCTGTAAGCTTGTTGCAAGCTGGGGGAAGCTTGACTATTTAAAAAACCTTGTTTTGATTTCTTGTTTCTTTTTTGCCAGTCATTGAACAGCTAATGTGTTGATTGTGAAATTCGAGAGATTTGCTGATTTACCCATAGATGGCCGAGTGACTCTTGAAGTCTCGTCGCAATGAAATTTGTTTTTAGCTATGATTAGGGCTTCAAAACTTGCTTTCCCGATAAAAGAGATAATCGTGTTGGTCATTTCAGCAATAATAATAATCTCGATAAGCTGACTTCTTTTTGAACTAATGAGTGCACAATAAAGAATAGTCAAAATAACAGATGTGAATAAAGAAAAACATTTCTCCAAGCATTTTTGATAGAATTTCCTCATACTTACAAAAATAATCAATTTGGACAAAGCTATCAGGAACATATAACTGAAATACATTGAAAAGAGCTTGCGAACTAATTTATAATGAAAAATGATCTGAAAACTAATTTTCATTTTGATTGAAATTTTGAAATCTACTATTATCCATATTGCAACAACTGAAGAAACATGAACGAAATATTAGAGAGTTTTCCAATAGCAGCAACGCATTCCTAGGCGTGGTCTCCCATAGTCACTCACCCTTTTTTTGTCGGTACAAGCACGGTCCCGGATTCAGCGGATCCAGAACCCATGTAGTTGTGGAAAGCTCATATTCGCAGTTTTCCAAAGTCACTGCCTTCAAACTCCCTCGGAGTAGGATTCACCTGCAAAAAAGGAGCATTGTATTCTCTTTCTTCCATTCCGTCCGAGTACATTATATGACGATTCTGCCTCTAACACTAGCAATGCTTATGCATCTGAAGCGAGTGTATTATAAGTCAGTACGCCCTTCGCTTGAACGTTCTTACCGAGATGCAAACAGTAAGATGTCTTCTAATATTCACTCTTAATGAGTCAAAAAGGGCTAGGTTTAGAATTTGGTTGTTGGTTATGGTCTGGTGTACAAGGTAGGAGGATTTTCATTTCGTATGGTTCGAACTCTACAAATACTATGGATCTTTCTGTCAAATTTGACTTATATAAGCAACCATTGTGATTTAGAATGTAATTTATTGCATTTACATTCTCCGTTGTGAGCCGACTAAGATTATAGACGATGGAGCTGGAGTCAGCTGTACCGGTACCGCTGTTAAGAGCTGCAGTAGTGTTCTTGTCTACAGTACTTGGAAGTATACGGTATGCGCCTGATCATCGCATTATGGTGAAATGAAAAATGCTTTTTCTACCCACATTTACCATTCAAGAAAAAGTCACCATGGAAAACAAGTGGCGGGAGATCAACATAATCTACCGGATCGATCGGCCACTACAGGCTGGCGATGTGGTCATTCACATTTCTGCGCTTGGCTTAGGATACCGCACCTGTCGTTTTCCACGTTTAGCATGAGTGTTGAACTTCGTAGATTATCCTTCTGAGGCTACCAAACTTTCCGAGTTCTGTCCATGAATTGCACTTTCAATTATAGTGGTTAACCAAATAACATGATCGGATTTACTCTACTCACCCTTCTTGTAAGTCTCGCTGTGGTCAATCCTCAAAGCGGTGATGGTTCTGACTCTTGCCAAGGAAGAGATCCTGGCTTATATGCGCAGGCATGTTGCTCATATAGTTTCTGAGATGTCCGTAGTAATTTTTGCATCTCTATGTACAGTACTGACTTCTCTATGGATAAGTTCTAGGGCTGCTCCTCTACTGTAACAGCTTGCACATCGCTTGGAAAGGAAATCTCATTCATGTGCCCGTTCGACTTGATTTTCGATGAATCCCTTGAAGAGTGCGTCGATTACCGAGTAAGCGCGAATTGCTCCACGGATGAGAAGCAATCAAGGAATGGAACAAAGCTGCAAACACTTGCAGGTAAGTTACGGGTATAGCGAGTTTGATTTGTAGGACCTAAGAATAGTTTAGACTTGCCCCATGAGCTCTGTGCCAATGTATCAGAAGGTATTCATGCTCTCACCGGATGTTCCACTGCTGCTATTCGCTGCATCTCGGGAAAAGCCAGGTTCGAAGCTCTTTTCGAGTAGTTCCCAGTACAAGGCTGTGATTTAGCCTGTTGGAATGTCAAGGCGGTCAGGTGTACGACGAGACGCAATCCCTATGTGTGGGACCAGGAGAGCTCGATGCTTGTAATCTTGCTACTTCTGGCACTGAAACTACAACTGCTTCTTCCGAGGAATCATCTGGAGCAGAACCAATATTGGGCAATGGGACAACGAAAGGTACTTACTCTTCCTATTTTTATTTAAATAGGTTTTGAATTTAGATTGCGGAGAGTTGACTGAAGGGTTTTACGACATCGCAAAATGTTCACCGTATTACCTTAATTGTCTCGGGAACTTAGCTCGCGTTGCAAAATGTCCGGACAAGCTCGTTTACGCTAGGAAGTAAGGCATGAAAAATATTCAATGTTACTTTTGAGCTTACGAGCACAATCTAGCATAAGTGGTTGTGTTGAGCCAACATATGTGGACGAATGTAATGAACAGTTGGGAGCAGCTGGTAAGTATGTGGTGGTTCTCTAATACCTATCAGAAAATATTTTCGTCTCAGCTGATTGTAAAGAAGACGGCTTTTTCTCGTATGGAAAGTGCACGGATCTATTCTATGGCTGTACGAACGGTAATGCATAATTATTTGTGATTTGCCAAGTAGGGAAATCCAAGTTCAGGACGACAGTTCACTATGAACTGTCCTGCCAGCCTAGTATTTGACGAAAATAGACAAATGTGTGATTACCCCGACGCTGTAGATATTTGCGCCGAATCCTCTGCGGAAGAGTCTGGATCCGGCTCAGGAGAGGAATCGAATTCTGGATCTGCTGAAGATACGGGTTCTGGCTTAGGTAAGCAATCTGACTCCGCTCATGTCAAAAGCTGACAAGTGTGTAAATTTCGGAATCTCTAGCTGTAATGAATCAGCTCCTTTTGAGGTGAAGGATCAGGCTCAGGAGAAGAATCTGGCTCAGGAGAAGAGTCGGGCTCAGGAGAGGAGTCGGGTTCAGGAGAGGAGTCGGGCTCAGGAGAGGAGTCGGGCTCAGGAGAGGAGTCGGGCTCAGGAGAGGAGTCGGGCTCAGGAGAGGAGTCGGGCTCAGGAGAGGAGTCGGGCTCAGGAGAAGAATCAGGCTCAGGAGAAGAATCAGGCTCAGGAGAAGAATCAGGCTCAGGAGAAGAATCTGGCTCTGGAGAAGAATCTGGCTCTGGAGAAGAATCTGGCTCTGGAGAAGAATCTGGCTCTGGAGAAGAATCTGGCTCAGGAGAGGAGTCGGGCTCTGGAGAAGAATCTGGCTCAGGAGAAGAGTCGGGTTCAGGAGAGGAGTTGGGTTCAGGGGAGGAATCGGGCTCTGGAGAAGAATCGGGCTCTGGAGAAGAATCTGGCTCAGGAGAAGAGTCGGGCTCTGGATCCGATATGAGTGGTGGGGCTGATGCGGAGAAGATTACTGGAGGAGAGTCCGGTTCTGGCGAAGGCTGCGGACAGGACTCTGGATCTGGATCTGGCGAGATGTCCGGAGATGACTCGGATGCTGAAACGGAGCTTGAACGTGAGTAATCTATACTCACCTTCTCTCCGCCCCCATAGTTTTTTGCAGTTTCAACATTCTGCGAAGGGAAATCTGATCGCTATTACGCCGTGGGATGTTCATCTGAAGTTATTGCTTGCTTTGGCGGAAGCACAGCATCACTGCTATGTCCGACCACCCTGATCTTTGATGAAGGCAGGCAAGTCTGCGATCAGCCTCAAAATGTCAAATGTTCCCGAGGACCGAAAGAGAACAAAGGTAAGGCATGACAAGTCGGCCATTATCAATTTCGCCATTGACTCTTTTGATTCAGTAAAGTGTAAATGTGACGAGGTGATTGCGCGAGGTCGTTGTCAAAATACGTACACGAAGTGTATTTCAGGGAAGGTGAGTTATTCATTCTAACTTGAAGAATGAGGCATTATCCTTCAGCCTTACACGTTTTCCTGCTCCTATGGTCAAGTATTCTCACCAAAGGAGAAGACCTGCAAAGAAGTGCATCAGGTGCTCGAATGCTTCGCGAGATAGGCACATTGTTTATCAGAGAGATTACAATATATTAATGTTGGTCTTAATAATTAAACAAAGTTATCTATTTTTGATTGACATAGTAGCACATATTTTTTTACAGTGTGTAGAACGGCTATAGGTACTCCTGAAGGAGCTCCTTTGAGCGGAGATGGTCTTGTTGAGCTACTCGGAGGCAGAATCTTTCGGTGCTTGTAAAGTAAATGTTAATGCGTCAACCATTCCGAGGAGCAAACCCCCTATTCTGACACAGCTCAATACTGTGTTGTGCGTAGATTACTATCCATGCATACAGGATCGATGGAAGCGTTAGCCATACCTCTTTAAAGGCATCGTCCACCCAAAAATGGAGTCGATGAGATTTTGATGCCTAACTGTATAGAGGCCTCCAACTGTATACTTATCCAACTCGCGCTGGCAAAAGTTGCTTCCGAAGCGAGAAAATTGCTTCGAAAATCGCTCGGATGACAGATTCGCCACGTTGGCTCCTCCCCTTTGAGTGGGCGTGACGTTCGTCCCGCCCATCCGTGCAATCACCGTTCCGAAGAAATCGCTCTGCTGGTTTTCAAAACGGGTGTTTTCGTGTTTCTCTGATTTCTGACTTGATATTCGGAATCAGGGGTATGAGAAGGCCCTATAACGGCAAATACAAGGAGGTCGAAATTTTGGGTGGACGGTGCCTTTAACCCATTGACGACGACGCCTAATTTTGCATGGCGGCGCTGTGGGACGACGCGATTTTGCACAACACTTTCGGCGTGGGAAAATTTTGTGATTATTTACGAAGTGTAAAGTTGTTTTCTAAACAACCACAATCATCTTTTTGGACGGCAAAGTCTACCGGTTCCGAGAGTGCAAAAAATTAGAGAAAATACTGAACTGTGGAAAAAATACTAGACCCGGAAAGGATATGATTTTGCAAGGGGTGTGGGCCACCGGTGGTCCACATCGTCCCTGGCGGCAAAAAGTGCGTAGGCCACCGGTGGTCCACATCGTCGTCAATGGGTTAAATCGATTAAGGCTATTCTAAAGATTGATTGCTATAGTAACTTTTGGGTAATTAACGAAAGTAAGATAAATAAACTGCACGGTTTGTTCTTGAGAGTTCATATATTTCATAGCTCAAAGCATCGCATTGACTTAGCACGAACCTTTGAGTAGGTTTTCTTCTCCCTTGAGAGCGAGCAAATGTGTTTTGCAAGTCTGACCAGTAACGTGTGAAATTTACCGCCTGCCTCTTGCAAAAATATCATTTGGCCGGTTCCTTCCTAAGTTGCTTTAGAAGACTTTTAAAGATCTGGGTTCTTCAGATATTATTGTACAAGTGTAAAGATAAATATTTATTCGTGAGAAAAATCACATGCATTAGTGTATGTACAGCCGAATGAGCTCATTTACGGTAGCCGGCAAACCCGTCACTGGACACCTGCAATGGAAAAATTAGCAAACGGCTGCTATAGTCAGCCACTTACGTTTTGAACTGGTTGACGTGATCATATATACAAGAATAACAGAACACATAACCGGATACTGATAATGCTGTATCATTTGTCCTTTTTCTCATGCAAAGTGGGCATTTGTTCGTGTCCAGCATTAGAACACTCGATTCAGTCAGAAGCTGAACTATGAATTCTGTTGATTCACGAATCAAATGTACACGGTACAAACTTTGTGAGGAGCCGGAGGTGCGTGACCGCGCGGATTTTTCCGAATAAGCTGTGAGCCGAATTCACTGTTGTACATGAAGTCAATGAATTGAATAAAGAATAGACCGTATCCAAACAATCTCGAAAATACGCCTGGGAAGGCGAGGAGGAAACGCCACAGTCGATTGAAAATTCTACAAGTATAAAGTAAGGATATTGGAATTTGTTAGAAAATTATCGCCCTGGTGAATATTCGGCTCTATTTGGACCGTCTCGCTCTTAGTTTGAGAGAGTATGCATATTCAAACCCTCAAATAACTGACCCTGATCCTTGCAAGTGAAGAGGGATGTATTCAAAAGCTTCCATATCTTGAGCCGTTAACTTTTCTAACCTAACGCCAGCTAGCCAGAGAAATGGGGAATGCACGGAAGAACGATTCACAATGTACCTGAATATCTTCTTAGATCGATAATAAAATTTGAATAAACTATACGTACAACAACTGAAGTAGCATGGTCGCAAATGTGAGAAACGATTTGATGACAGGCCATAGACGAACGAATAATCGAGCGAGTTTCACTCGAATGTCCTAGAAGTAACACAGTTGCTTATGAGCAAAGTTGCAGCCAACCAACTCAATCAAACTCTTCAATGCCGTAATGGGAATAATATAATAAGCCTACTGCTGTCCTAGCGCTAGCTGCTCGAAGTCTGTCAATCCAAATCTCATGCCATTTGTCAAACTTGTCCCTAACATATGGCCACAGTACCTTGAATATCACTTAGTAAAACTTTTAGTTTCTGTATACATCTCTGATGTAACGAAATTTATAAATCAGCATATTTTGTACAAATTTACATAATGAGACGATTATTATAGAGTAGTGCTCAACACTTACAACTTCATATTGATATCATTTGCTCTGATTTTTCAACGAAGACTTTTCAAAATTCGTGGTGCTTCATATTTGAACTCACTAAAACAATGAGCGAACGAAGGCGATCATTGGTTCGCACAGGAGGCACACCCGTTGAATTGACTATCCTCTTCATACCATAGAAGTTTTCCGAAAATGATGCACCTAGAAATTTCTGAGAGACTTGAAATACTTCGCCGCATTAATAAAAGAATTTGTGCGACTAACCATATTTCTTGAGGTACTGGTTTTGAAGCAAGAGATCAAAGAGCAAATACAGTTCGTCGTAGTATCGATGAGCCGTTTGGAATCGATGTGAGTACATGACAGCGAGGAACTGAGCCCAGCTTATATCAGCACTTCCAAGGGTTATAAGAGCTTTTAGTAAAGGGATATACCTTGATGACGTGCCCCATGGCTGGCTTTAGCGCCGTCATAAGGCTTTCCTGGGAAAGAACGTCAAAAATGGATGGCTGATCTCTAATGGCATGCTGTTTGCCCAAGTGAGAGGCACGTAAGGTGGAAACAACCATCTGGAATGTTGGAATCTTCACGGCTTATGAGCTCCTTAATCACCGATACGAAATTCAAATAATGCAGTCTATAGAAGGAAGAGACGGCTCGAATTAGCCACGCGAATAACATTCAAATCTTACTTCACCTGCTTTCAAGAAGGAAGTAAAAAGCGAATTAGAATGATACGAACACAACCAGGACTGTGGTAGGCCTAACCATGAACAAATAGCTGAGAACTTATAAGACGCCAGAAACATTCTGTATTTTTGATTGGTCTGTTACTCAAATTCAGTTCTGTCTTTGAGCTAACATTTTCACAGGAAAAAAGGAAAACTTTCAGAACTAACTCCTACAAAAGCTTTTCGATGTAGCAATGTTACCGTTATGCAGCAGTTTTCGATGTGAGTGCTGCAGTGGCTCAAGCACTATGCCTTTAAGTTAAGATATTTTGAAAGAATTTGGCTAAATGTTTCGCAAGATTTTTAGCTTGCTTCATTTCCCAATTACGCTGAAAGAACCTACAAGCATGATTCGTATTCATTCACTCTGCCGATTGGAAATCTAAAGCACTTACGCTGGACGAGTCATGGATTTCTCGAAGGACAAGTAATATGGGTGCCACAGCATTGGTAAACATGATAGATATTCACAAGAGCGTTGCGCTGAAGTGTTAAAGAAGGCTCATTTAAAATAACAACGCAAACAACAGACACTTTATTGTTAACAGGATCACCTCAAAGGCAAACTATGGCAAGCTCCTTTGTGCGCATTGCAACCCTTATCATGGTCACCGGTTGATTCGAACATGGACGCAAATCGATTGGGTGCGGTGGAGTGGAAGGAACAGCGACTAGAAATTTATCCTGAAGGTCAACGGAGATGTGAACATCCTTTGAGAAGAGCGGAAGAAGGAAGACGGAGCAGGCTCATAAAAATGTGGAACAATTCGTTCGCAACTTGTGGAACGAGAGCAGTAGAATGATCCCTGCTTTTCTATAAAACCAGATTTGATGAGTCAGTAACTCAGGTACTTTTCTACCTTCTCAGTAGGCCAAAGCAACCGGACCAATGCCGTCTAACTTCTTCGCAGCATGTTGTGCGCAGATTGCCAAAGAATCTATCTGAGATGTTTTGCTGTTTCAAAGAGAACCGCATGGAAATCCAAGGATATTCGCAATCTGTCGCCACTATAATACACACTTAACATTTTTTATGAAATGTGCCCTATGAAAAATTCGATATGACCATCCTCCGTTCAAGTGAATTCCTGCGCAGTAGCTCAAATCTGTTGTACCACTCGGTGACCGTTCCAATGTTTGCAAATTGAATTAGGATTTGTGCGCGGCACTGTATTGCTGTAGGGCTAGAATAGGTGCTGATTGATTCGTACTCCAACTCCGCGAATTCATCACTTGACTTTCTATGCAACTCTCATGACCGAGGTAACTGTGATATTTGCAAGCAACGGCTGGTCCTTACCGTGTCTTAGTAATGCTAGTTTCAGCTTCTATCGACCGTGGTACCAGCTCATGTGGTGTGTCGCGAAGCTTTATTACGTCTACGCAATAAGCTGCTTCAGCGTCGGAATTTATGCAAAATTACTAAATTTGTGCCAATTATCACTTGGTTGCCAAAATATGACTGGACTCAGTCATTTTTTGGCGATCTTTCAGGAGGGCTCACTATGGCTGTGTTCTCGGTGCCACAAGGCAAGCATGACCAGATATTTGCATTATTTCAAGAGAATTTTTGTAGGCATTGCTCTTGCTGGAATCACTGGTGTTCCGCCTGTTTATGGCCTATACACAGCTATATTCCCTTCTTTTCTCTATATCTTTTTCGGGACATCGAAACATAATGCACTCGGCAAGTTTCATCTCTACTGACAAAGTGCACTTGTCTTTAGAGAAGACTCGGATTGATTTGAATTCAGGAGGCTTCGCTGTACTCTCGCTAATGACACACACAGCTATTCAGAAGGTGATGATGAAAACAGCAATTAGTTATAACAGCACTTCGTATGTTAATCATACCCTCACTGATTTTGTGATAGATAATGGGACCATGTAAGCCAATTTAGCTGTCAAACTTCTGTTTTTGATTTATGCCTGACTGAGCAGGAGTACCAGCTCATATTTCTCTTGAATATCCCCCTTCGTGCAATTGAGCTGTGCACAATTGTGAATTTTAGATTCAATAATGAGACTGCAATGGTCGAAGAGGTGACTACTGAAATGTGGACCGACGGTGTGAGCCCCGTTAAAGAGATTCATGTTGCCACAACCATAATTTTTTTTGCCGGCTGCATTCAAGTAATATATTATTATACTGTGTGCCGTCTTAATGAGATTCCCTTCAGGTGCTTATGGGTGTTTTTCGCCTACAGTATCTCACAACAGTTTTTTCCGAGCAAGTTATGTCAGGCTTCGTTGTCGGAGGAGGTATACATGTATTTTTTGCACAAATTGGTGATACTCTGGGCATGAAATTGCCAAGAAGAAGTGGGCCAGGCTATCTATACTATGTACGCTTTTCTGCATTGCAATATGATAGGCTGTATAATTTTGCTTGGATTCAGAGAATATGCGACCTGATCGGAAATATACATAACATACATTGGCCAACATTGTACATCTCGCTATCATCACTGGCTTTTCTTGTATTAGGAAAAGAGTTCATCTCTCCTTGGCTTAGCACGGCTTTCAACTTTCCAGTACCCTTCGATTTGGTTTTGGTAAGTCCTAGTACGTACTTTTATGTCGGAGTACACTCAGTGGGTGAGATTAATCTTTACTATACTGATAGAGAAGTGGGTAATGACCGTCATAATTATCAGAGTTTTTAGCAAAACATGTGAGAACTGCCAACTCGCCTAAGGGGGAGGATTGATTAGCTCTTCTCGTCAAATTAGTTTAACCTTACGTTCTCATCATAACAGAATGACAATGTTCAAAGAGCTCATATTTTGTAGTATAAAGTCAAATATCATCGCAGATACGTTTCCGAATAAATTCTATGCGGACTTTACGGGCGATTTTAATTCAGGCTGTAGTCGGCATAACTGCCACGAATTACGCAGAGTTATCGAGAAGACACAACATCAAGGTTCTAGGAAATATCCCAACTGAGTTAGTTAATTTTTACAAGAAGGCGTCCTCTAACCTTTTTTTAGTTTTCACTATCATATGCTGCTTCCAGGTTCCCCCCACCCAGTCTGCCACGATTTGATCTCATTCAATACATTGGGGTAAATGTAGTAGCTATAGCCTTGACTGCAGTCGCCATACATCTGACTGTGGCAAAGATTGTCGAAAAAAGATACAAATATAAGATCAACCATGGACAGGTGGTTCAGCCCTGCGAAACTTTTCATTACAAAGCATTTGTCGGTTTTCTCTTCAGGAGCTGTACGCTCTTGGCTTTGTCAGCGTTCTATCGTCTTTCTTTCCCGTGTTTCCAGTAACTTCAGGGTTTGCACGAAGTGTTGTAGGAGCTGCCGTGGGTGGAAGTACACAGGTGCATTCTCATATTTAGCGGTCAAGATTGGTGAAATTTGCTTGCAGCTTACCTGTCTCTTCTCGTCGCTTGCACTTGTTTTGGTTATTTTGTACATCGGTCCAGCCTTAGAATACCTACCCCAGTGCATTCTGTCGACTATGATTATAGTATCGCAAAAGGTTATATTTGCAAAATTTGCGGAGCTGCGAGAGCTATGGCCCGTGTTTAAAGTGGACTTCGTAAGTGTCCAAAGAAGTGTAAACTGATAGGTAAGCTTCATCTTTAGACAATATGGATCATGAGCATGATTCTGACAGTCTGCTTCGATATGGGTGAGGGACTTCTTCTTGCCACCGGTTTTGCCGTATCTACAACTATCATCAGAATGCAGAAGTTTGTGAGCTCCGGCCTATTTCAAATACACTTAGGGTATAAAGTTCAAACTGTAACTATGCGTACATTGATTGCTAAACTGGCACTGAAAAGTCAGCTTCTCCCAACGCTACTTAGTGCTGCTTGAAGTCTTGGTCGTTCGACAACTGGAATGGCCAAGGAGAGTAATTCGAGTCAACCAATTCCAGACCAAAATGGCATTTCCTTTCTCGCGATTGTGACTCGGGCACCTTCAAAGAAACTAAGAAGAAAAACCTAGAATGTGTTGGTGGGAACGTCTGTGTATTTCGCATGGATGCGCCTCTAATATTTACCAGTATCGACAGATTTACCACGGTTAGCAAAGATTAGTAAACTTGACGTTGAAAGATTAGCAGCGCTATTTTAAGGCTGTTTGGCAATCAGTAAAAACATGGGAGCGGACGAAAGCTGAATCGTTCATAACAATTGATCAAATGAATTCAGCTAATACAGAAGATATCTTTGAGAAGGTAGTTTTCAATTGCTGGATTTGATCCGGTGAGCACAAATTTGTTGTTCAGAAAGCTCGTGCAGCACACCGCGGAGCAGCAAGAGAAGATCGCTGCCGCCTCGTTATTGACTGTGGAGGATTTCCCTATGTTGATTATCTTGGACTGAGTACGCTAAGGACGGTATAGTAGTATAGTACTATGTTTGCAGAGCAGGCATCTTCAGAATCAAATTTTTTTAGGTTGTTGCAGATCTCATTGCCGCTAATGTCCAGACGTTTTTGGTTGTAAATAAGGGTAAGTTTGTACTCATACCGCAAAGAGTATAAAATCGCCGAAATTACTGAACACCAGAATTTTCCGAGCATGAGATTGCTAGCGCAAAACGAACATATTGTTTGTCTCAAAGATGCGGGACTATGTATCGTCGAGTCATTCGTAGCTTAATATGTGAGCCTGCACACAAAGCGTTTCAACGGACGCACCTTTATCATTAACTTCTCGATCAAATCTTTTCTAGCGTAACATAGTATAAAAGTGTATACCACTGACTAATTAATATCCTTTCAAATTAAAATAGGCAAAGAAACAAGGCGAACTCGCTGAAATAAGCGGTTCCAATCTTCTAAGTTCGTCAAATAGCGCGTATGGTGTGCAATACGCATATTAAGTTACAAATGACTCAAGCATATGTGAGCATCGCGTCCCATTTCGATGAGAGCGCTACCTTTTCGTTGATTAGTCGGTTGACAGACTCTACCATGGATTCCATACTTCTTCAATTACAGCCGACCTTCGCAAACTATTTGAAGTCACCGATTTCTACGAGACAGTAGATAAGGAACGAATTTTCAAGAGATTGGAGGATGCAGTCGCATACGCTGAGGAGAGGTATAGGAACTGAATTTCAATTCTTCTAATACTGAAATATTGTATGGTAGAATGGTAACCGAAAGGAAGGAAGAAGCTTTTGAAAGAAAAGATGAGGAAGAAGAAACGATCAACTGTGATATTGAAAATCTCGCTGAGTGAAAAAAATCCTGCATCGGTTACACCTACATCCTCATTGCTCCGCCCCTAGCCCTTCACCCAATAACGACCGTCGTAACGACCTATCAAAACGTGTCGCTTCGTGAGCGTTGTCGTGATAACTTCCGATCATCTGAATTAATCTCTAATTATTCTGTTATGAAATACGCACCCTTCTATTGTTTGTCGTCCTTCTTTGTATACGAGTACAATAATTCAAGTCTGTCTCAAATTCGTTGTTGATTGAGCAATGCAAATCAATGTTTCCCAACTCACACGATTGATCATGTACCGGAAGAAGAAAGAAAGCAAATACTTTATCAAGATAGAAACGAACAATATCCATATGAAGTCTGTATTATTAATTTTGGCTGGTTGTAGACAGAAATGCAAATCTGTAATCAATTCACCGTACTATAATGTCAAAAGCAAATCTTTCACGCTGAATGTCATCAGCTGAAACATATCATCTTTCAGAGAGCACATGCGGTTACCTAATAGAAATCCCCGAATTTTGTCGACATCTGGCCCAAATAACCGAAATCGAAAATATATGAAGAGAGGATATAAAACATACATGCTGTAGGATCGTACGATAATCTCTATATATTATGCTTTGCAAAGAATTTCTGATAAATAATAAGTAAAACTAGACAGAATCACAGAACATTCATAGTAGCGTCGTACGCTGGGCATACTGCTGCGAAGTAAAGAAGTTAGGCAAAAGCCAGATTGTTTAGTTATGCCCGAATTGATAGATTTTATTGGAAGAACAGGCAAATTTCCAAAAAATTAGGGTTGCATAACTAAGTGGTCTGGCCTTGAGAATGGATAAATCATTGTTAAGCGAAAGGATGGGAGTCAATGGCTATACCACTTTGCACACTCACATTTCCCGCCTAATCTTCGCGCCATTTTTTACAAATTTCTTCGGGATAGAAAAAATTTGAAGTCCACAAAAACCTTCCAAAATGGCAAAATGGGTTTGCTCCCAAATCTGTGCAAAGTGGCATATACGCTGAACCCGAAACACATAAATAGCACAATAAATAAGGAAAACAAATACTATAATGCTCCCGAAATGAAACGCTGTAGTACACACAAACATGTTCTTCATAAAAGAAAAAAGGCAATGGGCTGACAGAACATCACAATATGACAATATGTTATGATTGACCACAGAATAAATGACTTGTGTACAAACCCGAACACACTTTTCTGAATGTGAACGAGAAAGTATGCGGACATAATTGGGGGCTAGAGAGAGCAAAGCAAATTCAATGTGCGTAAATGAATGAATGTGATTGGAAGGTGATGAACGACAAGACTTAAAAGTAGATACAGAAAGGATGAGTAAATATGGTGTGAATGTGCAGACATGAAAAGATGAGAAAAAGTCACTCGGCTTCAGAAAAGGCGAAAACACTGGAGGCGATAGGCTCTACATGAAATTAGACCAACGCAGGTATGTACACATAAACATAGATGATTCCACCGCAATTTTACAGTCAGACAGAAAGAGAGAGAATATGGAAAGTGTCAGAATCTTTGATGGTACAATTAGAAAAAAAGGAGTGGGTTCGCCAACTACCTCAACAATTCATGATAGAGGGGGAGTTCATTGAATTACAATCGCGACTTAGAGCCGCTAAAACCATTACTCTTCGAGAGTCCTAATTCAAGCGCCCTCATTTTCTAACATGATTTGTTCATATCACCGTTTGCGAGTCATGAAATTTTCCACAATAAGCATTATGTAGTAAGTACTAATAATTATAGAGAAGTGTCACACTAAATTCGATTGACAAATAGTTAGCCTAACGTGTTGTACGTGGTGATTCTATCGAGTTCACCGTATCATCTCTACTAACAGCGTTGGGTGGAACGTACAGGTTGAACATAGAGTCGAAAAATAGCGCCATCGTGAACGAAACCACTATGAACAGGACCTGAAGACAATTTTTTTCAAGTTGGCAAGACTGCTCAAACAAGTATGAAAAAAATGGAGATGTGCGGACGCAGAAAGATTGCTGAGGTGCTGCTATATCGCTGAACTGCGGAAAAGAGCTATACAGTTCCACGAGGATCCGCTGCTATCGATGGTAAAGGAAATGGCTCAAAAACACAGCCGATATTCCCAGAAATCATTGAGGGGACATCGAGAAAGCATCTGCTCAGCGTTTTGCCTTCATGAGGACTGATTGCAAAATGTTTCATGCAAAGTCCAGAATTCAGTTTTCGAAAGTGACATCCCAACAGATTTATTTAGAAAAAAAAAATCCGCGCGTTTTCTGGTTTCTTTTCTTGCATAGGTCCATTCACTTACCACCATGATCGTAGTCAGACTGCACTGCATCGTCCACCAACGTACTACAGGAATTGTATCCACTTTCTTCTCCTGGACTGGCTGAAACTCGAAGTCCGTCGGTTAAACAGCAAAGTTTGCAAGATTAACTAACCTGAACTTCGTTATCCAAGGGAAGGTTTGCCATGTATACTATAGGGCTGGGAGGTGATGAGATCTCATTGTTTCCCTCCGGTCTTACGCACATTACCCGAGCCTGTACAGCTGACGGATAGTCAGAAAGGCGAAGAGTGCAGGACGGTAGAGCGCCTTCATAAACCTGGAATTCCCATCATTACCGCGTCAACTTGAAACAATAATTCTGCCTACCGTCATCCACTTTGCATTGTCTATTGAACAATCTACGGCTTGTAAGCGATAGAAACACTTTTTAGTGTTTGGTTTCATTATGACAGACGACCATTCAAGTTGATAATAACCATCTCCTACAAAATTGCATATGAGAACCAGGTGCTACCGCGGTTCTTCCAACAAGAAAAAACAACAAACCGCTTGGCGTTGCCGTTGGTGGTCCTTTGACCGCAGGAGGTGGACTAAGCGCTGTGCGGAATGTGTATACCGACGACCATGGTCCGGCGCCAGTATGACTAAAGAAGAAGCAGTGAAGAAAGATAAACAGCAGATGAGACGTTATTACATGTCGACCTCTGGGAAAGCAATTTTCATATAAATTTTCAGAATTTACACCACTAAATAGTTCGATTAAAGCGCCTTTTTCTCTCTAATAAAAGCGTGCAGGAGTTTGTAGGGTATCTTCTATAGTTTTAAACTGAACACCGCAAACTGAAGGAGACTATCCCTCCAAATTCAAATCCTTCTGCCCATCTCCTGGTATCAGGAGCATAATGTAGTCCCGGGCTGCAAAAGTTGGATTACCTATTCTTTGATATATGAATGAAGGAAAACAAAGACAGAAGGAGAAAGAAAAGCGAAAATTCTCGCAAACTGATGTACATAGTTGTCCAGTCAGGTTGCAATGTACCCTATGACTAGGTCAAAATAAACTGTCGGAAAGCAAATTTAGCTTCAACACTTCATTTTGATGATAAAATCCCAAATAATAACAGCAAATGAACATCCCATCATCAGTCTTTCTAATGTTTTAGGTGCGGCTGCATAGCAAGTCGCATAGAGCAGCATTCTTGCGAGAAGTGCAATTCAAGAATAACTGTTCGGCTAGACTACTCTTGTATATTTTGGTATAAAAAAGTGAAAACCACGAAAATGTCGCTGAAATGCGTGTGCCCTTTGAGCATCGCAATAGCTTCCGATCGAATGGTTACCTTATCCCACAGGCAGCTTTATTGCATCTGATACAATGGATTTAGAAAGAAATTCATAATAATGATAGTTCAAAACCAAGTATCAAGTATTCAGAGACCAAGAATCGCATCGCAACACGCGATGGACGTGAGCGACATTTATATGCCCTTGCCGAAACTGTCTTCATGTCGCTCATCCTAGGCTCTACTCTCTTCGGCAGACTACCTTCAGATCTGGAGTGTGGACCATGAATAAGCGTGGTTGAAACTAGCCAAGAAGTGGTTTCCTCTTCATCTTCGATTCTATATCAGTTTTCATAAGAAGAGAAAGGAGATGAACTAAGCTAGAACTAAAGGAGGGGTCGATTATGACTTGTCGCATGCCACAACATAGATTGGATCCAACCCCCCTCCCCCTCCTTTGCTCGATCTTGTTCTCGACCCATACTACACCCCAGACTATAGCAATTTGTTTTACACGCTGCACAGTATAGATTATGGAAAGCTAACTGTCTGAATTTTACCCTTAATCAATAACAAAATAGAATCT
Source organism: Cylicocyclus nassatus (assembly GCA_958299035.1). Taxonomy (NCBI): domain Eukaryota; kingdom Metazoa; phylum Nematoda; class Chromadorea; order Rhabditida; family Strongylidae; genus Cylicocyclus; species Cylicocyclus nassatus. The sequence goes on from CATQJL010000326.1 coordinate 31,968,467, forward strand.
CTGTGCACTGACCGATCCACGCTTCTGATTTGGAAACGGTATTCGGTGTTTTCTGTCAGGCCCTTGATTCGCGTGCTGCACATGTCCCCTTCGTAAACCGAGATCATTTTGTCTCCTTCACCAAGTCGTACTACTCTGCACGTATACATTATAAGCTACAAACGAGGGACGGTGAAAACAAAATTACTTGTAGGACAGAAGAGTGTGTGTTGATGCTGGCTTCCACCTCAGTCGAAGACTTGTAGCTTCACATTCGCATTCAATCCTGCAAAAATTTTCTCAACGGCTGAAATACGTAAAGTTCTTCTCAATCTAAACTTTCCGCACTTTGGTGGATCCGGTGGCGGTGGGCGCGTACGCCCCGTGATCGCAGCAGCGATACCACAACCAACAGCATTTTCAGCTGACAGCTCCACCCTGTAATCTGTGTCCGGCTGCAGATCGGCGATGCGGTAATCACACTGTCCGGAGCTGGACGGTGGAACGATGGCAACTTCACGGATCATCTGGAAAATCACCGTAGCAAACTTCGCATGACATTGATCATGCAAAGCTGTACCTCGCTTTTTGTTTCTACGCGTAGTAGGTACTGAGTGATAGGCGATCCGCGACAGTCAGGCACAGACCAACGGAGTATCAGTGCCCGAGTTCCATCTGATTCGATTGCAACTCCTACAAGTGTGAAAAATGTTTCAAATCCAATGAAAACCAAAGCAATTAAAACACATGGTAACGAATGATTGGAATAAATCTTGTGTTGACGTTGATGAGACATCTCATTTATGACTCGAAACTGAGGCCAAAACAGTGAAAAGAGGGCGTACCGTCAGGCTGAGCTGGAGCACCGCTACGAGTTGTGAAAACAAGGGGCTGTGAGAGTGACGATTCCCCTCCATCATGGAAAGCAGACACCTACAAAAGCTCTACGATTTTCAAGATATTCGGTGAAAACCTGTGGTGTTCTAGTACCCTGCAAGTGAACTGCTTGGCATGTTCCAGGAGCGCTAAGGAGTACTGGCATTCACCAAGTTCGCTAATAGTCTCTTCGACCTCATGGCCGCTAGTGATCTGACTGCAGTGGACACGATAGCGAATGTCCGGTGATGATTCTGGTGCCTTCCACGTCAGCAACGTCCTAGAAAAAGCGTATTGTTACAAAAACTGTGCATGGGAGCTACTACCACGTTCCTCGTATTGTGCTCACCTTTCATTGTTGATCGCCAGCTCGGTAGGAGCATTGGGAGCATCCCTAGGTGCATTTCCGCCAGTCACTGGACTCCAATCTCCCTCATAACGTGCTCCATCTCTAGCAACCACAACAGCGCGGATCTGAAAGAATCATACGACGTACTTCACAGATATTTTTCAAGTACCTTACCTGAACTTCCACGTGCTGTCGACTCGTCAAACCTTCGATTCGACAGGTCGGTTCCGCTCCGGAATACACAATTTCACTCTTATCATCAATTCGACGCACCTCGAACATCAGTGTAGCCGTTGGTGGAATCTAATGGGGAACAGTAAACATAAGTTCTATTGCTGTAACACAAAACACGATCTTACCACGATCTTTGGCACGGTCCATGTTACACGTATGGCACCTTTCCCGTAGCCTTCAATGATGGCGGAAGGCATCTGCGGCGGCTTCGTTATGACCGGCTCAGGTTCACGAACAAGGGTGATCACCTCCGAGAAATCGCTCTAAATTAGAAATAAAATGAGATGAATCTCCCGCATAGTTCACATACCGCAACATTCTTTCTATTTATGGTCTGTACACGCAAATGCAGGATGTCTTCATCGGTGACAGTGTGAGTACTGAGGGGACCACGATACAGTACCCGGAAGCGAGTCGGTTGATTTGCGGTCGATCCTTCCAAAACGTACGTAAACTCTCGCTCCCTGAAATTAGCTATCTTGACCAGCATGAAAAAAAAAACTTCCGTGTAAGCTTCCACAAAAGACTTTCCACCATTTACTACTACTGCTTTAGGTTTAATCGCGAAAAACATCCGGTAATGTTTGTAGTTCTGTACTTGTAGGCAAATGCTTGATAAAAGAATAGGAGTCATCATTTGTATAGTAATGCGCACCAAATCATTCCCTGAGCAGAGTTTCTGCAAATTTCGAGATTCAAAGTTCTTACCCTATCACCGCGCACAAAACTTATTAAGGCAGGAATAGCCAGAACACATTTTTCTTGGAAATTTTGTTCGTAACTTTCACAGTTTCCGTGCGCACATTCCAAATTAGCTCCGAAACTACTCACTTTGCACCGGGGCACTTCCATGAGACGTCGAACTTATTACGTCCCCGAGCGACGGCAAGAGGCTTCGTAGGCTCTAACACTCTGTCTGGCGTACCCCGTCCGGTCATTCTAACATAAGTCCAGTCAGAACGTGGTGAATCACCCTCAGCATTGTGGGCAATAACACGGAAGCGATACTCGGAACCGCTAAATGTAACAGCATGGATCGTCAAGCGCGTTAGAAATGCGCGGTAAACTCACGCCTTCAGATCTACGATCTGTGCGTTTGCGCCAGCAACACGATCTTTTACTATAGTGATTGCATTCGGTCCACCAGCAACATCATGCATTTCAACCTGAAGATTCAAACATAAAGCGTCAAATGAAGTCTTTTACTCTGCTACTGTCTGAGTTATCAAGTACCGTGTAAGTACACTCGGGATTGTGACTCCAAGCCAGCTTAACGCATCGTGCATTTACAGAAACAACATTCGGCGGTGGTGGAGCAGGAGGGGGACAGTCGCTTCGAGTTGTCACCACGATAGGTGCTGCCTCGGAACTTTCACCGATCCTATTCGTGGCAGTCACACGTAGCCTGAGAATGATGTGATTTTTTGGAGTTTTGGGGATCTGGGGAGGGGGGGGGATGGGATAGAGGGAAGCAAAATTACCTGTATGTAGTGGCTGGTCGAAGGCTTGTTATTCTAGCTTCACATGACCTTCCCTCCCAAACCTTCTCGCCGATTTCGTCCAAGGGCTGAAAAGCGTATCTCCTCATCCTGGTCTTTTCCATGACAGATCGGTAACTACTGACCTTGATGATGTAAACTGTATAGTTGATGATGCTGGCCCCATTGTCATTTGGCGGTCGCCAAGCGACAACGAAATGGTCAATGCCCCGAGCAACGCACCTGAAAGTTCAACATACCGAAGAGATCGAGCCTATGATGCGGCCAACCCCTACCTGAACATGAGAGGAGCCTCTGGTCGCCCCGGAGCGGTTTTGAAGCAGACAGGCTGGCTCGGTTCCCCAATCAACCCACGTTCTTCAAGACATGCCTTCAACTGTACATAGTAATCCGTGTTTGGACGTAATTGGCACAGTCGCAACTTATTGCCAGTCTCGGTTTCACATCTGAAACAGGCCTTATTACCTTTTTTAAGGCTTCCTGACTGAAGGCTTCCTACCGATAGGTGCTTACAAATCGGCCATGATTCTCAAACAACACAATTTGATATGTAAATTCAGAAGCATCGATCTGCGGAAAAGGTCCTCCAGGTGCCGCAGCCTAAACCGTGCTATATTCGGGACAACTGGGAATCACAAAACAACAGAGCTCACTTCAGAAGTGTCCAGTTGTTGCCAAGCAATATCAGCTTCCGTAGGGCCAACCCGCACGACCTGTGGCGCTAGAATTCGCCCGAGCATCTCACGAACTTTGTCCCATTCCTCGCCATCAATATCGGTTTCCTGGAAATAGTAAAATTTTGTTCTTCCACGGCAAAATTACTATATTCGATCTCTGAGGCGACAGCAAATTGCTGATATTACTAAATAGCTCCATTTTAGAGATCAGAAGCTAGCTTCCCACTGCCACCCCCCCCCCCCGCCCCAACCACCCTCGATCTTCCCGTTGGGTGTGCATAAAGTACAAAAAAAAGCGCTATTTGTTTAGAAATCGTGCGTGACCGCGTGTTTCTCCATCTAGGGCTCAAAAAAAAACCACGACGACCACGACTGATTGATGATTTCTTTCTTCGGAGTGACACACCTGTTCATCGTTACGCGATGAAGCGGATGGAACTAGGTCAGGCATTGTCAGCTTGCCACTGTGGGACCATTTGCGGTTGACGGTGTAAAGCGCTGGATGGAATGGTGGAGCGACCAACGGGGGAGATGAGGCGATTCGCGATGACATAAAACCCTGAAAATACAATAGTGAGCCGAAGATCTTTCATGAGTAAAAAGGTGCGAAGACTGCACTCGCCGAGTTCGCGGCATTTGGCGGCGGGAAACGAGGCGGTGATGGTGTCTCGGGCGAGAGGATCAGATGCCGCAGGATTCCCTGCATAAGAGGGATTCAAAACTTGATGTCTATATTTTAACAAAAAGAATACGGAAAGCAGCCCTGGAAATGTTTTGGTGATGATGGTACAAACATTTCGTAATTTGTTCAGGCAGGAAGTGAACTTTGCTCGCTTGTGGTTCTTTAAATTGAATTTTAGTTCTGGGTTGAAAACAAGAGCTCTATAGAACCGTGAAAGACTACATTTTCCCCACATTCATAGCGTAAGGGATCCAACAGATTCGACTTGAAACATCATTTTCGAGGAAACAAGGCAAATTCTAACACACCTTTTGCACAAAAGCATGAAAATGACCCACTAATACAGGCTAACATTCGCCTCTTCTGCAAAACTTCCACACTCTCAGCAGGCAAACCCAGCAGCCCTAGTACACGAATTGAACAGGACAAGAAAGCTATTCTAGACTTTTTCGTTCTCGTTGATCTACTAGTTATTCAATGAAAAATGCACATGCGCTCGCTACCTATGCTCCTGCTAAAGTTGTGTTGTTCGATTCTGGCTTGTCCCCTCTATTAAACTAACACCCCTTATCATGTTCAAAAGTAGCCTTTTGCGTTAGTTGCGCAATTTATTTTTCACAGATAGAAGGCAAAAGATTAGACATGGTATTTTGTTTTTTGTGAAGTGACTGTACCTACAGTAGCGCGGTGACATGCTAGCGCAATGGACGACTATGATGAGAGTTGAGGGGAGAAATCTGCATATATTGACAGGTTTTCTCAGTCAGGGTGGAAAGAACCAAGATAAGAATAATTTCGGACCATGCAAATTACAAATTTGCAGCACGAAAACAGACAGGCATATTCGACTGAACTTGCGCACCTTAAGGAGATACCAGACGCAATGCAATGACAGTTATTTCATATGCAAAGTTGTAGGTAGAGCTCTTACAATTGGTCTACGAAAGACTGATGTGAACAACGTATTCTAAACTATGCTGTCGGGTTTCCCGTCTAAAAGTGGAGTATACTATATAAGCTACAGATATACAGTAATTCGTAAATAAAAAGTACAATGTAGTAATCTGCATTGTGTGACTAAAGTACTAGTGCAAGCGCTTCAGTCTGTACCTCCTTAATTGGTGAGTAATATGCAGTGTTTACTATGTTATTTTCTTCTCCCCCCCCCCTCCCAAACCTTTCCGTTAAGATTGGCAAAATTTGCCGGCAAACGGGGCTTTCATCTTACGAGCAGCATGGCACCGCCTTCAGATGACGTGCTGTGACGTCGTCATTTAGCCGAAGCTAACAACAAGCCAAAGCACACAGAGCGAGCGCGAACGCGTGGGTTGCCCAGAATGGGCAAACGCGACTTGTTGCCGATGTTGGCATCCTATAACCATCAACCATGACGACAATTCTCCGCACTCATTTCATCAAATTGTAAATTTTGCTATTGGGGAATATTCATGATTATCTAAGCCAAAGCAAATTGTAATTTTCAGATCAAAAAGGACCCTTTTTGCTGCAAAAAAGCAGGTAGCAATGAAACAGATTTTGCGTTTCCGTTACACTACGTTATTGCCTAGATAGAGATAACATTACTAGGCCTTGTCGTCAGATGTAAAGGGACATCTCAGCAGTAAGAAAGAGAGACGCGCCTTTCAAAACAATATCAGCAAAGAAATCCTTCTTTGTCAGATTTACCGCCGCTCGCTTAAAGAGACAAAGTGGGCAAGGATAGTTGGACTCAAAATGTAAGTGATTCTACTCCGGCTATCATAGAAACTGGCGACCTCACAAGAATTGAGCCAAGCAAAATAAAGGAAGAGAGGCGAAGATTGCTTAGATTCGGAGATGTTCGACGTTACTCTTTATTAGTAAACTTACTTGCTCATCGATAATCTGATGGATAACGTGCCCGGGAGGTACATGAATGGGAAGTGCTGAAGGCGACATACCACATTCACCGACCATTCGAACAGTGGCAGGTCCTGAACCGCCCTATCAGAGGATGAAACACTAAGCGGTAAAAGTAACGTACCAGTGATGTTTTGGACATCGTTACCAACAAGAATATTCAATGTCTCTCCCATCTGTATATGGACGAACAGATCATTGGAGGCACCGGGAGGTGTCGGATGTACCCATGTGGGTACGGTCATACCAGTGACACCGTTTATTGGCGGTACACAGGGTAGGGCATTGGGGCGGGGAAAGAATCCAGGCTGCTCGGACGATGAACTACCACCCTCATCGGATACAAGTTCCTGTGTCTTCATCCCTCCTAGGCCGGAGCTGCAAAAATACTTCGTGATTCGCAAAACTAGCTTCAACAAGCCAGATTTGAAAATTGTACAAAAGGTAAAAGAAGGAATGACTAATATTCGCGGGCAATGCCTAATTATCCATTATTCATCAAACTGAGCTGCACTGAAACAGCAGATTACGATGACAGAGAAAGCCCAAACAGTAATTTTTGACACAATATACATTGCATGCTTTCTTCTTTCATCCCTGAGAACTAGAACTTATGTCATAGACAAAGAGATTGTTGATTTTTATTCTCACGCGCGATTGCTTTTTCGCTTTTGAAGAATCTGTAAGTACAAGATATAGAAACTACCTGCTTCCGCAATCGCTGTCTTGCATACAGCTTGTAGAAGGGAACGAAGGAGGAGGTCCAAGGCGGGCCGCACAATACGACGCCATCACGTCATTCGCCTTGAAAAAGGGAAGCATTACATTCGTTGCGCATTTTAACATGACATTACGGAAGAGACGAAAATAGGTGTCGGATGATGATGCGAGAGCAGCTTTGCTCCTTGAGACTCTGGTGCCTATAAGTGTGAGAGCTGGCAGGTAACATGCCGGGAACGTAGCATGTAGCAAAATGATTATCTGACGGCATTTAAAATACGCTGACGTTTGTATTCACACACACAGGCGACGTCAATCATTTTGTTCTCCGCCCACGTGCACTGGATTGATGACGACAAGTCGCGACGACGACTTTGGTGGGGGGGGGGGGGGGGGGAGGAAGGGAGGGGGCAAGCGGGGAGCGCGCATGGGACGGGGAGCAGCGCACGGGCCGCGAATAGATCGAGGCGACAACGTGTGCGAGCGAGACGCGAGGTTGAGCGAGCGACGAACGCGACAGGCACGCCGCAGAGCCACAAACAAGTGGCCAACGCGCGTGTGTGTGGACACCTCAATTTAGACATGCGAGCTCTTGCGCTCCGCCTCTCTTGCACTATCACGTCATTGTTCGGTGACGCCTTTTAACAGAGCTCTTTAGGAGTGCATGGCACTAAAACAGATGAGACTGGTAATTATTCAACCACTCCAGCAGTTCTGGACATCGCAACTCCAGTCCTAAAAGGACCTAGGTATCTGAATAAAGCAGTTACCCGGTCAAGGTAGACGGTGTATTGCGCAAATGTGACGTTGTTTCAAGAGGGAGGTCTCCTCGAAAGCCTTTTCGAATAAAATTTCGACTCCCTGTCGTGAGTTCAATTAACAAGTTCAAGGCAAGTTCCTTAGCAACTGCCAAGATGGCTGATGATATGAGACGATACATGCATATATTACTTCTCATTTATTAGGAATCCAACAAAAAAAAACGAAAAGCATGCAAAATCTTAGATTAAACCGTTGATTCTTCATGCTTCAACCTGGCATCAATGACTCTTTCTCTCAACTCGAAGGTACGTACCCCTGATTCTACAATATAGAACAGGCTCCGTATCCCGAGAATTTGAATTATAGAAAATCGAAGAAGTCACAGAAACCTTCCATAGCAGAAAAGAGCCCTAGGCGCATGTACCGAAACCAGCCGACGCACATCGCGTTAGCGAGACTGGTTTTGCCTACAAAAGTTTGGCCAATGCTACAGACTACCTCACATGACAGGAAATATACAACACTTTGACTCCTGACAGCGATACAGAGGCTGAATCGAACTAATCAAGTCCGGTGACCTCGATATCAGCACAAAAAATACATTTTTGGAAAACAAAATGCGTAATATGCTTTGAAAATCCACTAAGGCAAAGGAAGTTTGCATGTGTGCACTCTAGCTACGAAATTAGTGGTTAAGCTTCAGTTTCGTTAGTGTATGATTATCAGAAATCAATCATAAAACGGTTCGGCAAAGAATAAGTTTTACATAAGCTAATCGAAGACGGAGAGTTGCATACACAAAAGAGCTACTCCAGACAAATTAGTCTCTTTGACAACTAGTCCATGAGCTTGATCTCGATAGCAGCAGAATTTTGCTTAACGCTCTACAAAACAACAGATTAAGCTATTATAGGAATCAATCAAAACGGTCTCAGCTGCTTAACAAAAAAGAAACTTGGTTGAAAGATGGAGGAAGCCTTAAATAATTCAAACATAAACAATCAGTGTAATCTTGAGCTAATTGTTACGAAAGATTATCTCTTAAAGGCAGTGTTCGGGCAAGAAGTCGAATTGATACCTTGTGCTTACTTGGGCCTATTCGCTATGCTAAAACCGAAAATCACATTGGAGAGCGCCAAAACGGCGAAAAAGGGCTCTAAAACAAGAGGGAATTTAGCATGGAGCGGAGTCACCTTCAGGAGCGATCTTCGCGGTTCCGATTTTAAATCAAGCGTTCGGATGGACGGTGGGGATGTTAGGGCAGCCGGCGGAAGCGAGATGGTCGCTCCTGAAGCTGGAAGAGTGACGTCACAGAGTGGAAGGCCCCTCCCTTGCTAATTTCCCTCTTGCGGTAGGGCCCTTTTCGCCGTTTTCGCGCTCTTCAGTGTGAATGATCGAAGTCAGCATAACTAATAGGTTCAAGTAAGCACAAAATCTCAAAATCGACTTCTTCCCCGGACACTGCCTTTGGACTACTTGTAGGCATAAAGAAGGCTGCCCTCATCCTCCGTTTTTTGCAAGCTGACCATCTTTAGAAGTGGGATTCATACTTGAACTCCTAAAAATTCGAGATTCTTGACTTCGGACGAACTAGAAAACCATATTCAGTTCCAAGCTGCAAATACTTGCTGCTACATGTGGAAAATGTCATATGAGAGACTATAAAACCTCATTTCCCGCGCTTTTGCTATGTAAAGAAGGTCCTCAAGCATATCTCCCAGAGAGCAGGATGAGAAAGGAAGAACACGATAATGTGGGTTTTTTTTCGAAGATGCTTCTTCGCATCACACAGAGTAAAAAAACAAGAAACCACTTGAAAAAGTGCACGTCTGCGAATCCAGAAACACATTGCATTGCCCTATTACGTCAAATCGGGAAACCCGTCCTATGGCACGTTAATCGTGGCGCATTGCTACGAAATGCCAAACTTGTTCTTCTTCTAATGGCGTTTTGAGCGTAAGCGTCAGATTTGACTCTGCTGCTGCTAGCCTGAAGGTGAAAAAACCATCAATGTGAAAAATTCAGAAGCTTTTCGTGCAGATCGCAGATAAAAGCACGCTGAACATAGCATGCTATGATTTCTACGCCCTCCTGCACTATTTCACCAACCGTATGTTTTGAATCGCTATAACTTACTGAGATAGCCTTCTCTGGTGTTCTACGCACAACATCCCTCCCCCCCCCCTCCATCCTTCATCCATTGTCTCTGATATCATCTGCGCTTCAATGAGTTGATAGCAGTAAGTATGTTTACAACCACAGAACTGCAGCCCTGGTTCTTCTATTTCATAACCAGTCCGCGCACCACTGTCAAAGCGTCCTGTTCCTTCACGTACACTTTTTTTTTCAAATAAGATTTTTGCTTCTGCAACCGTAGCTCTTCGCGCGCATCGATGAGACATTCATCGAACTGGAAAACAAGTTCCCATAGTGCATGATGCGTTCACAATACAAAGATTGGGCAACGATAAGACGTTCTAGGCCCCAAGCAGGGCTTTGCTCCGTCGAGAAGAGGACAGAAAATGAAAGATTTTTGTATGAAGCAGGCGTATATGACTGGGGTGAGTAAACCAATGAGTGGAAGCCTAGACCTCGTCAGCCCCGACATTTTTTCACTAATGACGATATAATGGCAAATCTATAAACATAAGTAATTGAGCTAGAAATAATTCCCCAGAGACCTCATTAAATGCAAATGGCTGGAGGATGAAAAAAACCAGAGACAAAGCACGAGCACTTTGCAGGGCTGACCGAGAACACATAGGAACGGGCATTATCAAAAAAAAGCTTTTTTTGAGCGTTTCACTTTCTAAGGAAAAGTTGTGCAAACGGATGAGCTTAAAATGATTGAAACGGCATAACAGAGATGAAAATTTCGGGAATAAAATTTTTTTGATTGAACCAAGGAAGACAGTGACATAGGTGAATATCAAAACGGAAGTTCTAAAACAATCCTTCGCATGTGAAAACTATGCAACACACAAAAATACGGAAAAAGGTTTCCAGAACTTGTCCTGCCATCAACTTCAAAGAATTGCAAAAACAAACAAACAAGGAAACTCACAAATATAAATATGGAAGCAGAAGTGCAGGATAAGATAGCCGTCACAAAAACCCCAGAGACCTTTCATCAATACATATCCGAAAGCAGAAACTAGACCGGTAATTTTACCACATCAGTGTGAGAATATGATGTACATCATATCATTTCCAATCGACTCATTTTCTTTTCGACACATTTCCCAGCGACAGCAAGTTCCGATTAAAGAGCAATAGGTAATTTGAAATCTATTTTTTTCTCTGCACCGGAAGTACACTTGCTGAAGACTTGATTTCTTCCACCTTCACCAAGACTCTCGTTCAAGAGTGATGGTGAAAAATTGCTGCTTGGGGAGCATTTCAATGCACCTTTGTACATATCCCAATCAGGGAGGTGAATTGCGGAGTAAGAGACATCTCAAAACTAGCAAGAAAAGTTAGACTATAACCAATTAGGGAATCTACAAAGCAAAGCAAAGCAAGGTCAAAATATGAGATAGAGTGGCACAACAATGCAAAGATATGGAAAACTCATAACTGAAACTTTTGTAACTGTGGGAGCCGCCTTGTACACTTGTCAATCTGTTGGACTGGGTGAACTTGAAGGGAACATAAGTAGAGGCCTGTTCGGGTTCAATCTTGCTATGTCAAGAAAAGTGATTATGCAATACACACTCATAATAGAAAGCATGAAGAAGATTTTCTTCCTTGAAAGATACAGCTAATCATCTCAAAATCTATGTGAAAACGCAAATCGCTTTTGAGTCAACATTCTATAACCCCGACTTTCAATTCGAAATGGATGTGAGGCGATAGAAGGTTGAAGCGACGATTTTTCCCGAATATTGAATGTCTTGGCACAAACTAGGCAGTTTCAAAGGCATGATGATCGCTAATGATGTGAAACATTTGTTGAACCTCTCATGTTCTGGAGAAGATATTTTTTGCTCCGAATATAGCGTGTTACTTGCATGCAAAATGTGCCAGATTTCTTGTGGACCGGTCCAGCTGGGAAGACAAAGCGAAAATAGGATTCGCAGACTGCTAAGAATTTGTTGTTGGGTATGACGCGCCGCATTTTCGTATAAATGTTCACAGCTGAACAGGGTAGAGAAAGGAAGGTCTAACTAGGCCTGGATATTCAAAGGCGAAGTCAAGCAAGAATAGCAGCAGACGCTAGGTGTGAAATTCCGTTGACAGTAGCTAATATTCAAAATGTTGATGAATGAATCATACAACGAAGCAGAACTCTACATGAGATCGATGAAGAGGCGATTGCATACAAGACAGTGGAACGCGGTCAGGGAGGGGGGGGGGGGGGATTCAATAGAAGACGAAGGTCGTCCACAACACACCGCACACACACCACACACCACGCCGCACACCAACCAGCGCTACGCTATTTCGGCCATCACCCATGAAAGTCGTCTGCAAGGGACGACAACGCTCAGATACAACCCCTCCCCCCCCCCCCCCCCACAAAACGCACACGCGCACCGAGACACGTGAGTCAAAACGGAATTGGTTCACTCGATCCTTAACGAACGGGCCAAATCGTTCACTCTGCCTTAAGAAGGAACACTGCGCCGGAGGAAAAGAGATCAGTGCATCTACTATGCGACTATGACACCAACAGAAAATGCAGCAATAATAAAATCTAAAAAGCCGCAACTGTTGAGAACATACATAAAGCGTATGATGCGAGCTTTCAGGATTAGTGATTTCCTTCCGCATTTCGATAAGTGTTGCCTGCGCAATGCAATTTATTCGGCAGTGATATGGAGAAAATTGATCGTAAGCTGTAGCCTGCTGAAAAAAAAAACGCTATATAACTGTGGAAATGAAAATAGAAGCATAGGCTGAGAACAATGAAAAAGAGGAAAATTGCAAATATTTCTAGCCACTCTCTTTCACTCTTCACGATAGCAATCAACATTTCCCACACGAAGTATGACAGTGAAAAAAATCATGAAACTGGCGTATTCAAGTTTCCTCATGGTTCCCCGACAGGAAGTCAAGATGCTCAAGACGAGCAAAAATCGCAGTTCCGTGATTTCTATTATCAATAACTCGAATGTAAGGAGATTCACATACATCGATTTGTGACGATCTCCCGGATGGGAGAACAAAACCAAACTGATTTAGCGAATAGGTTGGTAATCATTAGAAACTTGCTTTCGCACGATATGCCCAATCCTTATGCTGCAGTGCTGGACAGAGACACAATGAGAAATCCCAAAGCAGTAATAACAAAATTTTTAGTTCCAGTTGGGTGAAAAAGTACGGACAGAGCATCAAAACGCTCGGAAAGAAATGTTGTGCTTTGCACTCATAACGGACACCAATCAGCACGGTCTATCTAAGCACGTGAGTACAACAGCTAGCACCACACGAACCACAATCTGATCAAGTCATCAGAAAGCAACGGCCTTCCTGTAGCGAGGAATCTAGAGCATGATGGAATTCTTGACTGGAGAAGAGCATTGTTTGTGAGGCTGGCAGCAAGGCGACGTCGATCGATGCACGCGACACGCCCATAGCGGTCAGGGGAGCGGGGGGGGGGGGGGGGAGCGGTAATGTCCGAATCCGCAGAGCACTACACACGCATAACGGGGCCGCGAGCTTTTGAGCAGTGCAAGAGCAGTAATGCGAAACGCGAACACAACTAGCTAGGAATAATGACGGATTCGGACGAGATGCTACGTAAAGTGCGTAAAAATGCGTGTGCTTGGACATGTGCACCGGAGCATCGACAGTTGTTTGGGGTGGGGCGGAGAGATCGCCAAGAGTGCCACGTTCCCGCACCTGTTGTCACTTAGGCACCACAGCAGATTGGAGATCCGCCAGCTGAGCGGTTGCGAATTTCATCTCTTCCATCTTTGCTTCTACGCCATCTCGACATCGTCACGACATTACTTAAATGACGCGGTAGCTGCAGAGAACGTACTTGAGCTAGTCTTTCACGCGCGCGCATTCAAAGAAACGAAAATAGAATGTGAACGCTGATGTCGCAATTTTTTCACGTAGCACTACCGGTCTGCTTCTACGATTCAACATTGCAATGGCAGCCAGAATTGGCGGAGAGGATTGAATCAAGAGCTGTTTGAAACTTTGAGATGTAATAAGTACAATAAGAAGCAATCACCAACCAACTGTAAGCTGAAAAGCTAAATGAATAGGAGCCCCGAAGAAAGTCACTGGAAGATTGTCCACATTTGAATTGCCTAGCCCCGGAATCTGTTAGTATAATTTACATTTTGGTTTGATAACAGTATTATGTCATTGTTTGTCATAAATACGATAGTAAATTTATCAAGACAGGAAGTGCGCGCTTCTGACCAACACTCTATCCTCCAAGTGGTGCAAAAATTTGCCAGATCACTGTGTACTAACGAAAACCTCTGCATGATAAGCACACAACTCCTTTTTCTGGCTAGCTACTAACATTCCAAAATGGGTTTTTAAGCGAGCGAATGTTTACAATGAGTTATCATTTCAAGCCACACTTAGCATCGACAAGATTGCGCTCTTAAAATACCAATCGAGAAGACTCTACCCTGAACAGCTAGGATGATTCAGTTAACTTGGCATATGCAAGCTGCGGTCGAAAGTAATGTAAAGCGTTAACGAGTGGGGAAGCGGAAGTTTTACCGGCTCGAATCCTGCAAGTGATGCTCTCTCGCGCGTCCGACGGGACGTTGACGAGAAGTGTAAACGTTTGCGCTGTGGTGCGTGTGTGTTTATGGAACGTTGTGATAATTCGGTCGGCGTAGTGTCCGCTGCCATGTTATCGAATATCACGGAGAGAAGAAAAATATCGTTTACAAGAGTATTTTCCCACTGTCAACGCCATTTCAAAAACTATGATCACCGTGGTCCGTGTTAGTCTTCTCTACAATTTTCTTCTCACTTATAATGCTTCTAACTTATACAATGGAGCATAATCGCAAGATACTGGGCTGAGCTTTTGCATACACTATGGCAGGCCTAAAGTGGAAAACAACAATGTTTTAATTTACCAACTTTTGAACGCTAAAAGTCGTCTTCGCTGCTCTCTAGCGCTCTATGTGATCGTTCGCCTCCATACTACAAAAACTCACAACCGTTAGCGTTATCGCCTAATTTATCCTATCATTTGCTATCAATGTTTTCACACTAAACTTCAAGTAGAACAGTTGTAACACACAATGAAGTAAAGTTACCAAGAAAGCGCAGCTCAAACGGCAGCTCGAACTCAACAAAAACAGCGATACTGACTCTGCTTGCGTAGAGTTCCAAACATAATTCCTCCTATCTTGTTCAGATTAACCTGCCCTCTGTTGGTTTGATCGGTTAGTATCTTTTTATGCCATGAAAGTTTGGACGATCACATCACAACCCTCAGTATATTCTAATGTTAGGGGCTACGATTCATCGAAGTTAAGTAAACTATGCTCAACGATATAAACAATTTCGAGAGACAAACGATGGATCCTGAAAGTATGTTTCACGCAACTCGTGAAGCTACACAAGAAGAAAAAGAAAGAGTTGCGATTCCAATCAAATAGACTTCATCCACCCGTAAAGTGATCTCATCTTGAGCAAAATTGACATCAAGCGAAATCATTCGCAAACAAAAGTGCACTAGATTTTTTCTGCTGCCTAGCTCACCGAAGTAGAAGAATCGTTGGAGTCAAGCTTAGGAAACCCGCTTGCTAGAGTCTAAGTGAGGGCAAATTGCCGTAATAAAATGTCAGAGTTGTTTTAGGGAGGGTACTAGCTGAGCCAGCCTATAAGCGTCAACATGCTGAAGCTTCACCGGCAGGGCTACAACAGATTTCGCTAAACTGCGGCCTCCCCTCCCAAATAATATTGGATTTTGTAATAAATGAGAAACGAACGCATACAATGAATTCTCAGAGCTTTCATATGTCATCCTCAAACAAAACCGCCGGTGTATAGATACAAAAAACAAAAACGTTGAAATTGATTTCAGTTTCTAAATTTTATTTATCATACTAAATCTAAACTAATGGTACGAAATGGAGCAAGTTATGTTCTTTAATAATGACATCAGTCAACTGACTATGATAGAGCTCATGTTGTCCTAGCGCAGTATACCAGAATGAATAATTTTCCGCAGTAGGACGATAGTGTTTTAAGAAGTTCAAGTGTAAATTTCAGTTTCACTTTGCGGGCAGACGTCTTGAAGGAAGGTGGTCGTTGAGAATGTATACTAAGAGTGTCAATCTGGAGATTCTGCTGCTCTTCAGAGAACTCGTTCGCTAGCTCAAAAATAGTGATGATTTGGATGGATTTCAGAGATGTGCGGCTGTCTTCCTCAGAAGATGAACTATTGCTAGAATCTAAGGATTTTCTCACTCGAATTAGATTGCAACCACAGCCACCGAAATCGTTGTATACGTTGAAAGCAAAATCGTAGGCCAACCAGCACCACACCGGCCAGTATGCGAGCGGATATTTGACATAAACAAACTTCAATTAGTGCTGACCAATCTATCTCTGCCGCCCCCACGCTAGATTCGCTCACAGCATACAGATGCCATTCACTCACAACTGGAAGTATGTAACCGACGAAAAGTAATATCGCTTGAATTTTCGCTAGCAAGAGCGCTCCATTAGGGAAAGAGACTGAGTGGAGGAAGGAGAGGGAATGTATGACACTTGTAAGCTCATTTCATCATTCGCATAGAACTAGTCCTTACTTCAACAAGGTTGCTTCAGCTTATTTGTATTTTCTGGAGGTTGGCAGGAAAATCGCGAAAATAGACGTTCCTGCTGTCCGAAAAATTGGGGAATTTTCAAGACAAAAAGGAACTTGTAGGCAAACTAAACCAGTATATACCTGATACTCAAAGCCATAAAGCTTTGTGTTTGGATAAATTGGGCTATCTCTAGAATAGCAATAGTGTTTATATCGTGTATGGTTGAAATTTTCGCACTCTTTTACGTTCTGGCACACTGCGCCAAAGAGTTATTCCTACGATCTTCAATATCGTCATATAGCAGAAACCAAAACGTATAAGACCACTGGACTTCAGTTCTCAAAACTCACCAGGAACACCATCTATGGAACTGGTTATTCATTAGAAATACAGAATACGTCGCACCACGCACCTTGTTCGCTACCGATTATCCGATAGAGAATTTTCAATGTTGAACGGTCACGTCAGCGATGTTTGCTCTGCAAAAATGAAATGAATCAGAAATATGTTGCCTGTAATAACAGAATGATGAACGAGTAGCGGCACAGAGAAAAAAGACTGATGAAAGATTGAGATGAAATCGGAAATATCTTAGCGTTTTGTTTGTGATAACATTCTCTGATCCAGAAAGTTTACATCGAGTGACTCATATTTGCTGAGTAGCACTTGATAACAGTTAACGCCACTAACGATTTGAATTGTTGTATTTGGTAGCAATACAGCATTAAATAATGGAATGTGGTATTTTGTAGTTCATGCTATGCCCTACAGGAGTTCTCAAAAAAATCTCATTAGCTTGCCAAAGAAGGTCCTGCTTTGACTTTCTACTCAAGCAGATACTGGGATCAATTAAGGAATAATTCAGAGTCATAATTATAATCTTATCTATCACTGATAACCGTCCTGACTGAAAAGTATGAGATTTTTTGGCCTCTCACATACTTGTCACGATACAGTAGTTGGCTACTCGTTTACAGCTATCACATCTGATAGACTAGATGACAGAAGATAATTCACAGAAACTTTATGAGCCAATATCGACTTGCAAAATGCCCTGAAATCTAGTACCGAGCTAATCTCTCGTTCTCACTTCAACTCTACTATAACCAACGCCATCTTTAGTGGTAGATTGACAATTAACAGATGTATGTTATACTGAGAAATGTAAATGCAATTCTCTTCTCATTGAAAACATTGAAGTAAAAGCGCAGAGTTCCTCTGAAACTTGGGACAAATCTTTTTAATTCTCTGCAAGTTTTACATCAACTGTTCCTGCACTATTTCGGCGATATTTGTCTTTTCTCATAAACAAATGCTGGCGCCATTTACTTTTTGCACTTGCTGATGATTCTCGCATCTCTGAAATGCAGAACTAGTCGATGCAACTCTTGCAGCAAGAAGGAGGACATTCAGAACTGGATTACAACTTGTAATTGGCGAAGAATCGAAAATGGTTGTCTAACGAACAAACCGCGAAAGTGCTGTTGTAGAGAGATTGTAACGAGCGAAGAGGGCTGCTCCTCCAAGGTCACAATTTCTTTCTGTGGAACGCGAAGAGGAAATTTTCCAGCCAAAGAGTGATTCATATGAGTTCGGCAAACGCAATAGCAGCAGAATTTTGCAAAGACGATGAACAGAAAGAGACTTGCTCTCTCGCGCGCGCAGGGCTGCTGTAATGAATTCTTGCAACTATATAGTGCCACTGAACTTGATATTACAATTTCTGAGAGGAAAGAATCTCGCTCAACCCCTCAATGCATGCCAGTGATTGTGATGCTAGCACAAAGCAGGAACAGGCATATCTTCACAGTTGCTCTCAAAATTTTGAACAATCAGAACTCAATACGTTCAATTCGTCCGAATTTTCGATGTGAATTAAAATTATCTATAACTGTTCCCCAAAAGCGTCTTTCCAGTAATCTACTGGAAATGCGCATCACTAAGAGTACTTAATCCACGTACTCAATGAAGTAGACATGGTAGTAAGATCTAGAGTGACTTTAGTACTTAATATGATAGTAAGATTAACGAACCAACATACATACATCGCAAAAGGTTTTCTCTCAACATTTGAAGCTTATCGGAATTTTCCGTCTTTCAATTCATTCTACGGATGTCATAAACTGAGGTAAACAATAGTAAGTGAAGAGAATGTTGTTGTTGTTCGTAAAATTATGAAGATTTACCTGAAGATGCATCCAGAAAAACGCATTATGATTGGATAAAAGTTCTTCATTTGAATTCCACTGATTCTAGTATACCCAGCAAAATCTACTTCAATCGAGGACTTCGATGAATAGATACCAAACAAGACATCTAAGCATGTGTAGCAATTTTCTCGACAATTCAATCTATGAAACCTCAAGGGTAGGCCGGAAATAACTAACTTTGGGAGCACATGAACACTTCCATTCCATATATAGGATCAAGCTTTGGTGTGAAAATTGCCACGACAACCTGAGCGCGCATCCAACCATTTCCTTCGAATTAACCAACCTTACAGAAAAGAACAAAGTATGCCTACAGAAAGGTTGCACTTTTGTGACGCAGCCTATTTCACAGAGGCTAGAAAGGAAGCAAGTTACTGAAGTGCCGCCCTGTATACACTGAAGCCGTAGAAAGCAGAAAAGTTCGAAACGAGCATCGAAATGAATCGGCAACGATCGGCTATGCTGATGCATGGGAGGGATAGGAACGAGTTACGGCGATGATGCTCCCTCTCGGAAACCGGGACGCGAGCTGTGAAAAACACATTACTAAACCGGAGCGCGAAATAAGAACGTAGAACCGCCGCTGCAAGGAGATCTGCCTGATCGAAAGGTGAGAAGGGGGAGGTGTGTGTGTGTGTGTGTGTGTGTGTGTGTGTGTGTGTGTGTGTGTGTGTGTGTGTGTGTGTGTGTGTGTGTGTGTGTGTGTGTGTGTGTGTGTGTGTGTGTGTGTGTGTGTGTGTGTGTGTGTGTGTGTGTGTGTGTGTGTGTGTGTGTGTGTGTGTGTGTGTGTGTGTGTGTGTGTGTGTGTGTGTGTGTGTGTGTGTGTGTGTGTGTGTGTGTGTGTGTGTGTGTGTGTGTGTGTGTGTGTGTTGCAGAGCGCACATCCATCTGCGCATCTGCGCATGTACGTACCCCGACAAACGATTCCTGTGAGCTATTTATATAGTCTGCTGCCAGACGAAGACGCGTCAGCTTCAGGGTGGGTGCCAACGATGCGCTGGGCACTTGCCTCTTTGTGACCCTGTGCTTGAGCGCCGTGCGGGTATCAGGACTCTGATCGTGTCTAGAGTCTCGCGCCTTCGTGCTGCAAGAGTAGGTAGCGGTCTAGAGAAATGCTTTAGGATAAACTAAATATGCACCAACGAAAAAACGGATGGAAAATGGACCGTTAATTTTGCCATATTGTGTACTCGATTTCTTCAAAAATTAGGGATTTAATTACACTACAAGGTTATTCACTAAAGCTCTCATTTTTTGGCTGATTTTACCACCTGAGACCCTCCCCGTTTTATCTGCTACTATATGTTAGAAAACTATTTTGCCCCGTAGCACTGCAGTCATACTTACAAAAAATTTCCAACCGAATTCAGTCCCTTCAAACTCGCTGGGTAACAAAAACATTAGGATGGGAGCATTTCAACATGTCAGTTTGTAGCTGAGCAAATGCTGTGGCCTGGTTACAATGACTTTTCAAAATAAGAGTCTAATGGTATCGTCTGACACGAAGAAGGGATTACTCACATCTATTCTTTAAGTTACTTACATCTCCCTTAGTCGAAACAAGCCAACTCTTATCTCCCTCAGCATATTTATGGATTACTCAAAAAACGCACGGACATGTACAGCATTCAGAGATCTGGTGGGTGCTGAGCTAGAGAAAACTTGAATGCTTAGGAGTGAAGAAGAAAATATGGCCTTGAAACCTAATGTAACTCAACCACAGAACACTTCTAGGCGGAAAATAAGAAAAATAATTTCCCACACTCATGTTTATACTGCAACAAGGTAGAGTATTGCTTGTGCTGTGCAAGAACAATAGAGCAAATGTCGTGTAAGCTGCAACTGAAGGCAACTACCAAGCGGATGTTTTTGAATGTGGGTAGACATGATAAATCAGGGATTGTGTACACGTAGAACCAGCTGCGGGCAACTTTTTCGATCAAGTGGGTAGACAATTAAGAAGGAATCATTAGAGTATCAATGAGACCTAGGTATTTCGACTTTTGTTCCTCACTTCGTTACACTGCTACCAGTTCCCACTTCATGATGCAGAAATGAGGAGAAAGAGTTTTTGGATAGATTTCTAGATAGACATAAATTTGGCAAAAATGCAGTCATACCGACTCAGAATGGCCTTGGAAATTTCCAGAGAAAAGCTTTTGTTCTGGTAAATGCCTCTTCGTCATCAGGAGTTGATGTTTGCGCTTCATCTGCCTTCAGTGTTCCCACTCTATCATGCCAAATTGAAATTGATTAATCAAAAACAGTAAAGTAATATTAGTGCTAATTTACAGGATGTCACAAGAGTAAGTACACATTTTTCGATCTATAGGACTCTCTTCCCACGAAGTCTTTTGCTTGGCTTGAAGCGCATTCAGTTGAGCAGGCTTCAACTTGGACTTCACTATGGAGCGAATCATCCATCGCTTAATCACCCATCATCATCCATCGCTCTTCATTACTGTAGGACTATGGTAGGAACTTTGAAAAGGATTTTGAGCCATCAGTGGCTACATTTTGCCTCAAAATGGAGACTCCAAAAGTTCAAAACTTTATCATTAGGCTAAACTGAGTTGTTAACGGACTATGTACTTCGCATTTCATCGTAAGACTTTGCTAAAATAAGTAATGCCAGGGAACCCCAATGACGTTTTCTCCATGTTTTTTAAAAATGTGATTTCATTCGAAAAGCTTCAAAAACTCATAAAAAGTTGTCCAATGAAATCAACATGTCTGAAAGTACTGATAAACAAATTTCCAGATTTTTTTAAACTTTTTTCGAACGGGCTCCAGCTCCATTGAATGCGCTTCAAGCCAGGCAAAAGACTTCGTGGGAAGAGAGTCATTAACGATTAAAAAGTGTGTACTGCCTTTTGGGACACCCTGTATTTTAGTTAGGAAAAACTCCAGGTAGTGAACCGCTACTGACGTCTGAAGATATCATTTAAGATCAGTTCTCGTTTCGGTAAGCATTTTGAACATCAATACATTTTTCCTGCTTGGGTGGTTTCAGTTTAGAATGCTCACATTTGTACGATCATACGAGCTATTGAAAAAAAAAAGCTCGCAAGAGTTTATTGACATAATGGTCTTCGCCCATTTCTGGCTGAGCATCAGATCAAATTAAATCAATTGTGTAACGAAAAAATTTGCTCATACCCTGAAGAGCATGTGGCAAACATGAACAATCACTGCAAAATTTTCACTGCAAATATTAAAATGAAGGCGACCACAGGATGAAAAGAAGTTGAAAACTTATGATGGAATCGAAAAGGATGAGAATCTTTCTTGTGGCTTTACAGGTCATTCGATTTTCAATGTTCCGACAGAACTTAACAGGATTGACGTTGCGTCGCACTGAGACAGTGCGTAAATGAATCACATCGACTAATCAGAACAGGGAACGACTCCGGTCCACTCGGCTAGTAGCAATCAACAGCTGTGCATTTATAAATGTGGTCAAGTGAACGCTCAGAGAGCAATTCGATTGTTACAAGACATGCACTAGCAGTGGACACCGAGCTTTCGCACATATAAACAATAGTCTTAGCTTCATATTAGGACCATACATCTTGATCCCTGCGTGAATCGTGGTCTGTTTATCCGACGGTATAATCCGATGTGGACTAGCATTCAATGTAATGACTGATACAGAATTCTTCAGAGCAAGCAGAGAGATCTTTTTGCACACTATAGTTGGGGAACTAGAGAAGTCCGCCTAGCGCTCTGTTTCCACGACCCTCCCCCTCGAATTACATGTGCCTAATGACGTGAAAATACAAAAGATTTTCTACCATATAAAAGTTAAGAATACAGGTGATCTCAGCAAAAGAAAAGCTGTAAAGGGTACGGATTCTACTGCATGTTGGGACACATCTAGATGAAGCTCTAGCCAAAAGACTACTACTTCGGACCATAACAACTCACAGGTGTACTTCAAGTCTGACATTGCGAATTACTCTAGTTTGAGATATTCTGATAGTGAATCTATCAATGCGTTCGCAATATTGCTACTCACAAATTTCACTTTTTATACCAACCTTAGGAGATTGTTTGTGTTGAGCTAGAACATGGTTCTCCACGCGAAACTTGCACCCTTATAAGTCAAACAGAAGAGCGGATGCACAAGATCTACCATAAAACTGAGTAGCTTTCTGTCGATAAACAAGAAATAGAGGAGCATTTCAGCACTTTGAAAGGGCCTATGGACTACACGAAAACGGTGTCTGTAGCAAATAATGTAAATCCAGTGGAAGAAAGTGGCAGGTACAGCCTAGTACACACCAAGAGATCTTCAATCTTGATCTGTCGCACCTCAAAAAGGTCTTCAAAAAGAGTGTACTTCGAGAATGTGTTTCAATCAATAGAAAGATTGAAAACAGAACTCCTAGCCAATGGTCATTGGGTGCGTAAAAGAGCCCATACAATTCGGCTAAAAAAGTCGAGCTCAGATGACTTCATTTATTATCGACATCTTCGTAAGCTGAGCACATTGGAACGCCATTTTACGAGAAATTTTATGAATGTTCAGTACTTTTACTTCTATTATAGAACTAGCTGGATACCCGGCTTTGCTACTTACTACCACGACAGAAGTGATGATTTTCTAGCCCCGAAATGTCGATACATATCGTTTCTATGGAGCACCTGATTTAAATGTATAGGCGCCGTAAAACCTAATTGCCCGCGCCGTGCCTTGAGGCTCCCGCCAGAGTGCCGAAGTTATGCCAGCGCTACGCCAGCATTTCGATCGATACACGTGCATTTCGTTGGGGACTTCTACCTGCTGAGCTAGCCCCGCCCCAACGAAATACACGTGTATCGATCGAAATGCTGGCGTAGCGCTGGCATAACTTCGGCACTCTGGCGGGAGCCTGAACACCAGCGTAAGCGAGCGGTCGTCGCGAACGACTGTCGGCGTTCACTATATTCCAAGAAACCTTTCTTTAGTTTTCATGTTGTTCTCGCCAATGCAAGATATATCTTGACGAAAGCTCCCTTCAAAACTTTAAAAAAATATGTGTGGAAAGGGTGCGCGCTCATTGTCGCTTGCAAATAGCCTGTAGCGCTTCGGGACCAAACGTTTCCAGCCGCGCCGCGCGTTGGTGTTCAAAGCGACGCATGGGCAATTGGCTTTTACGGGGCCTGTAGGTAGATAGGACTCAAGATTTCGAGTAGATATGTTCATCAGGTAGTACGTTCTGTCCGTCTAGACTTCTCTGTGCTTGAACCGATTGAGCTGAAACTTTGCTCATAAACGTCTTCGACCACAGCGCATCTCTTGGATAATTTTCTGCTGCGAGTTGCTGAACGACTTCCATGATTTTTCCTTTCATCGCGCTTTGGAATGAAAATGAACCTCAACCTCTATCAGACCACTTACACATTTCCACGTATACAGTAGAGCTTTCTCCCATTTCGCTGTGAGCTACATGCGGTTATTCAGAGCGAAGCTATCAAAGGTAAGTATTTGTTATGTAGTGTACCTTGCTTGGGGTAGCGGAACGAATACCTCGATTAGGCACCGTCTCGAGGACCGCTGGTTCCTTTGCTCTATTACTGTACAATAGGCTGTACCAACCAGCATCGCTTGTGCGACGTCGCACCTGCGGCAACTTGCGACGGTCACGCGTGCGAACTCCGCTACGCCCTAGGGTAAGTCGCATGCGACGGCGCGTCCTCGCAAGGCATACTAGCGCGGAACCGCTGCTGGCTGATACAGCCTATACATACATCGTATGAAAACCAGTGGCCCGTGGAGCAGTGCCCCAAGGAATTCGTCCTCTACCCCTTGCACGAGCTGAAGGGGGGGGGGGGGGAGGGAAGCCGCAGGAGTCGGGAATCAAGGAGGGATTTTTGTCCTTACAATTTTTCCTTTGCAAGGTCTTATAGTCACACTCACATCCCTCCCAAACTACCTAATTATGACACCCAACCAGGGCGGGACCGGAGTTATAAAAATAGAAAATGCGAGAAGATCCATGAAAAATGACTTGTAACCCTGTCATCTTTCCATAGTTCCCTTGCTAACGACTGCCATCTACGAACGGAGTCAGGGTAGTGTTCAGATCATTGACATTACCCTACCGCTACTACTAAATCTAATCGGAATATTACTTGTTGAGTGTCCAGATCTCTTCAACTGGCTTGGCGGCTGGAAGGCGGGGCTTTGTGACCTAATTGAGGCCGCTTGCGCCTGCAGTCTGCATCATCTCTCTCGCGTGCGTGCTCTCTGATCATTATCTAGCCTTAACTAGGTCATAAAGCCCCGCTTCCCAGCCGCCAAGCCAGTTGAATCAAAGGGTAGTTAATCGTTCTTCTCCTATTACAAGTTCAGACTCTTACATAACTATTATTCGAGCATTTAATTTAAAATTTCGATGCTTGCTCAATTGGCTACTGCAGAACGAAGACGCAGAAGCAGAATTAGCTGAACGGGTGCAAACGTGGCACGCGCGCGTATCTTCATCGTTGTAAATCCCGCGCCTCATGCGCTTTGCGGCTAATAAAGCCGCATTTGCAACCAAAGATATTGCGTTTACGTCATGCACAGTCTATATGTAATCTTATGAGACAGGTGTTATGGAGTGTGCGCGCTATCGACAGCAGCCCCGCGCGGAAGCACAGTTTGTAGGTCATGGAGCTCTTCACAGCCATTCGTAACTATAGATACGGGTGAATGAACTCGATGACCTTGAAAGCTCTTTGAAGTGAAGTGCGGACATCTCCAGCGCTCCTCGGGGTTGTTGATAACTGCCTTCCCTCAAGCAGGATGTTGACGCCCAACTAGTCATTTTCACCATGCACAAACAACCGCATGCGCATGTACTTCGTAGCCTAAATGTCCGCTGACGGTGTCCTCCTTTTTAGGGAGCCAGACTTGATCCCAGGCATGACCCAGGCAGAAGGTAGCCTTCGAGGGTTCAGTGGCTTGCACAATTCCTGCAAACAAGCCCTCGTATTGATCGCATCATGGATTTGAGTACCCAGACTCGCCTCGCTGTCACCTAGCGAGCCCCTCGCGACTCTTCTCTCAGCGCTCTTGTTTTGCGGCCACCGTATGCGCGACGTCGACTGTTAGGGTGATTCTGCGCAACATCTGTCGCTAGCTCCTTATGTTCCTCTCACATCGAAAATCTCAGTTTGCAGCAGCTATGTGATCTTGTTCTTTGTTTTCTTAATAATTTGATTTTTACTGAGTTGCAAATGTTAATCTCAAGGTTTTATATCAATCGTGCTTTTTGGCAGTGGTGCAGATTCACCTACATTTTTTCGAAATGGCATTTACTCAACCATCGCAAGATCGAAACCGTAAGCTCGTTTTTTGAAGAGCTCAAGTGTCCTAGAGCAATAAAAAAATGCAATGGAATTCGAACAATTTGAAATTTCGAGCTCTTATGCTGTAGTAACTAGCGCACATGGTTTTCTAGTTTAGTATGCGGGATTTTTGCAGTTTGATGTGGCTAATCGTCCATGTGCTACAATGTGCATGCTTTCTTGCATCGGCGCTAGCTTCGCTTTTCCCAAACAAGCTTCCATCCTTCCGAAACGCCGCTGGCGTGGGCCACTTGCTCGTTGGCTTATCACTCTTGCTTGTACCTGCTCGATATAATTCTGTTGCGGTAAGTGGTGCAATAATCAGATAAGCAAAGCATTGTTATGATTCTCTCAGATCCAAGGAACCTTCGACACTCTCCATGCTTTTTTGCAATCATACTCTGCACCCTTTCACGTACGTTTGGTTTTTTTCTATATCTGCAATTTCGAGATAGAATTTTAAGCTTGGCCTTGCGTATTTCCTACTATCGCCAGCAGGCCTGCCCCATCAGAAACCATTTGTGTTTGCAAGGGCATTCACTGCCTTTATGTCCCTGTTTACAAGATTGCTCACTGCTTGGCATCTTACTGAGAAATCCACTCGTGGCTTGCTTATGTCGGATCATGTCAGTTTCATTTTTCATTCACTTACCTCAGAACCTCGAGATTTGAATCTTGTATAGTTCATCCTCTGCGCTCTTCTCACAGATGGTGCTTGGTTACTGAATGAAGTAGTGACGCTTTTCTCTAGCAGAAGGACCAAGCAAGAGGAAATTGACCAAATGTGCAAAAGGACGACTTTGTGGTTGGAGGTATTCTTCATTGTTTGTGACTAGCCCTCCTGCAGCTACTGCAGTAGATAACAATCTAAGTTATCTATCGTTTCCTGGCAAAGATTTATTGCAGGGGAAGGGGTCCTTCTACTTGGAGAACGCATTCTACATCGATGCAGGGCTGTGTCTTCTCACTGCCCTCGTACATTTCGCCTTTCCACAACACATTCTCAAGCTTATAGTCAGTCTTTCCAGTATTTTACTTAAAGACAATAGTTCAGCAAAACGGACACTTGTCAGATCTTGGTGGTGTTAAGTAGACTCTCAAGGTAGCTTCAGTCCCACCTCTTATTATGGTGTCAGAACCTGAAAGCGTGCTTTGAAGTTGAACCAACCAAGCGCGCTCACCGAAGGTGTTGCGATTGTTGAACCATTTCCGTCTTGACTCAACTAATTCCAGGACTTCGGGAAGAATCATTGCGCCTTGCACGCAGAGATCTACCTCATTTATAGGTAACTAGCCTGCTTACCCGGCTCCGCTCGGCCCTGTCAAAACACTGTAATAAAGGTTCCTTCCCTATCCCTGTACAGCCTTTCCCTGTGCCCACTTCTACACTTCATTTCCCGTTCCCTGTGTTGTTATCGAAATCAGCATGCTCGATTACCCCCTCCCCCCTCCTGTGCCAACACCCAGCCCTGTAGCTCAAACTTTGCAAAAAATCGATAAAATCGATATAAGTAGTCGATAATTCTGAAAACTAATACCTTTTCGGAATTGCCATGCTCACTTACCCCCTGTGCCAACTCTCAGCCCGCAGGTGAACTCTGCAAAAAAGTCGATGAAAATCGGTAAAATCGATATCGATCGGTGACGAAAAGTAGCCTATGACACCCGCCCGGCCCCGAAGTGTATGTGTGCCAAGTTTGGTCCAAATCGGTTCAGAAATAAAAATTTCTATTCCGCACATACGTACAGACATACATACATACAAACACACATTCAGCTTTATATATAAGAAAGCCGCAGCTTGACTGGGTGGAGGACAATATGCTGCCGTACGGGCATGGCTGTGCATATTTGTAGCAGCGTCATTAGTCTCAGAGACAAACACGCCCAAGCCGTTTGCGAACCTTATATCGGGGGGTCATTGAGGAAGGGTGTAGACGGTGCCGGTACCCGTCTGAACCCATCAGAACCTGCCAAATGAGAGAAGATAAGGATATGCCGTCGAACTTGTGGTTGATATATAGACTTTCATAACGCGCTCGGTATTCCATGCATGCTTTGAAATGCCTATGTCCAGGCATACAGTCTTTGCAACCCGAATTAGGCGAAACATTCGAAGTGGAGCAGCGCGTGCGCACCGCCACTGGCTCAGCGAGATAGATTAGGATGAAGAGGCGCAGACTGCAAAATGGCGCGAATTATTGCGAAGCGGACTCCCGCCAATCCAATTTCCGCCTAAGCTGAGTTGAAACTTACTATATCTCTTCCCTCATCTGGCAACTTCCTGCGAGTTCGGACGGGTACCGGCGTGGTTTAAACCTGCCTGACTGCAAAGATTGGATTATACTAATCATTCACCCCACCCTCGCACAATGGATAAATTCGAATCCGAATTGGAGCAGGCCGGTCGCGGCAGCGCGCGGCAGAGCCGACGTCAATTCAAGCTCGCACATGTTTTCTGACGTTCCTGTTCTCAATTGATACTGCTTGCGTTTCAAAGATGTACTTCGTCAGGTTCAACGATTTCAATGTTGCTGAGCTAAGTTTGGAGATACCATGAAAATTAGTAAGTTTTGTTTGAACAATCTTTTTTATTAGTTGACATGTGCTGAACTGTTGCTTTAGTGAATCTCATGTAATCCGCTACCCATCTGCATCGTTCCTCCAAGCTTACTTTGAAAGAGTTGATGAATCGAGAAGTCGTATATGAAATCGCTCAACAACCACAAAATTGTCAACTCTTACATAGCTAACAACAAGAAAAACAGAAAAAAACCATGTGTGCTTGCGTGTAGAGCTGAGGGTTTCTCTAGGTTAAATAAACGAGGATAGAAGTAAGAAACATTGCCAACGACACCAAAATTATCACATCTAAACATGCACATCGCCAAAATGCAAGCAGTAGCGTGACAACAAGAAAAGCATCGAAAAAACGTTTGCAAGCTTGAATTGAGGACGGCATTTGACGCGCATTGGCGCGACCCCGACTTGTTCCAGTACAGAATTCATCGACTGTGCGACTATTGAGGTGAGGACAGAGAAGCTAGAGAAAAATGGAAAATAGAGCAGCTCTGACATTCACAGTACAGTCTGCCCCAATCCCAACCAGGCCAAAATTGGTATGGCGGGATTCCGAGTCGCGAGCAGGGTCAAGCTTGTGATGCGACTATCGCAACGGGGTGTCGTAAAAAGGGGACCTAAGGTGGGGGGGGGGGGTCGTAAGAGGAGGTAGTTAGGCTGAAATACCCTAAGTTCAAAAAGGAATCAAGGAATAGATAATTAGTTATGTCCTTTACAATAAATCTATAAAAAAGTGGAAATCAGAATAAAAAAGATAAAAAATCTGTGAAATTTTCAAACATTTACAAGAGCTCAATACACTTTTGAAGGATGTATGATTTGATAAAAATGCTAAATGTACCGATTGCCCTAGAAATCTTGCTTCTGGAGCCTTCCTGAAGTCTCACACACTCGACAAAATCCCATATCTTTACCAGCTGTGACCATCATGAATCTCTAAATCTTTTTGTAATGTTTTTCACGGGCCCATATAACTTATCTGTACTTTGGATATGCTCTGCTACATCAGTGCGAAATTTGGTGTTATTTTGTCAACTGTGGATTTTCTTATGATTTTATGTATGGTAGCAAAAAATGAGAAAATGGGGGTCGTATCTGCGCCTCATCTGAATTTCTCCGGAGCTATTGAAGCTTGTTAGCTGCAAACTTGCTGAATTCCAAGGCCATTCCTCTTCTTTTTATCAAAAGAATCTCAAGCTGTTTTATAACTTCTCCGATGAGATGCAAAATTTCAAGCTCAAAAATCCCACTTTTTACTTCTTAGGATCGCATCTAAATTTGCGAGTGTCGCATTTAGATTTTTTTTCGAGCTTACTGCACCTCAATGGCTGAAACTTTTTCCATGGATAGAATGGGCACTACAAAGCCTGTCGATTGCAGCCTTTCAGTCTTTGCCTGCCTTTATTTACGAGTTTTCAAAGTACCGTACTCATGCACGTTTTTGACATCGTTCTAGATGGCGCTAAAATAGTTTTTTTTTTCGCACAAAGATCTGTGCAAAAGATGGAAAGTAAGCCTTTCAGTCAAAAACATATTTTACGCTTCAAAGATATCGTTTTTTCTCCCCACAAAAAATGGCGTCGCGTACGGGGACCAAACTTGCTGGCCAGAAGTATGTTTGAAATCAAAAAAAAACTTACAGAAACCCAAACGTTATTGAAGGTGTGTATGCGTGCCAGAGATGTTGCACGTACTTCTGGGCTCAGAAACTCTACTTCCGAAGCCCCACTGAAGTCTCACACACTCGACAAAATCCCATATCTTCAAAGACGGTGACCGCCAATCATTTGTATAAAATAAAGCTATGTTTTCCCAACCACAATAAGCATAGCCAAATCTTGTGGAATTTTACTACTTACCCAATCTACGCAGAATTATTTATGAGTTGGTTTTTGAGTGGCGAAGCATTACTTGCATTATTTCCCAAGTAGTCATCTATTTTTGATCTATAATTTTGATTGAGGCCCATTGGCAGGCATCTTTTGAGATTGACATTCATTTATGCAGGTTACCACAAAAGTGGGGGAGGGGTAGGTGGGAGGGGGGGGGGGTGGGTAGGTGAGGAGGGGGGTCGTACGGATAGATACCTTCAGGGGGGGGGTCGTAGAAGAGGGTCTAGGATCGCATCGACACGCTAGACCCTGGTCGCGAGAATTGCGTCAGGTCCAGGGCTAGCTAGTCTGCTCTCTCCTCAATCTCTTCGCTCTCTGCGACAGCACGCGTATGCAGCGCAAACCCTTAGCGCTGCGAGCGCGCAACTTGGGGCAAACTATATACCAAAACGACCGCTTCGCGAGGCGCACGCGCAGCGATGCGCTTGGCTCAAGTTGCGTTCAGAGCACGCACGGCATGGTTTGCGCACCTGGAGATATCGTCCACTACAGCTACTTCTCCCGCTCTGCGTCTCTGCTCTGCGGCACGCATGGTCAACATTTTTGGCAACAAGCTACAACAGGGTACAGGGGCTTTCAATGAGTGTCACGACCGACGTGGTTTGGGTCCTCGAGAGCCGCCTCGCTTGGATCTTTCACGTGGTTTAATACCGCGAAGTACTTAGCGGATACGGTAGTGTACCACGTGAGAGACCCAAGCGAGGCGGCTCGCGAGGACGTGAACCACGTCGACCGTGACATTCAGATTGAAAGCCCCTGTAGCAACAACGTGTTGACTGCTGGCCTTGCGGTCAACATCTTGTACAGGGGCTTTCAATCTGAGTGTCACGGTCGACGTGGCTCAGGTCCTTGCGAGCCGCCTCGCATGGGCCTCTCACGTGGCACAATGCCGCATCCGCTAAGGCCTTCGCGTTATCGGTGCGGTAGTGTACCACGTGAGAGACCCAAGCGACGCGGCTCTCGAGGGGGTGAACCACGTCGACCGTGACGCTCAGATTGAAAACCCCTGTATGTAGCCAACAGGCTAGTTCTTGGGTGCCGCAGGTCAGAGGCGTAGAACAGAAGTAGCAGAAAGCGACAGAGTACTGATTTGCTGCGAAGGTCATTTTTGTACCTGTCATGTGCGCTACATATAAACATATAAACATAAACAACATGGCCTTTGTTAATGCTTGATTTTAGACCTCCACTGAACATGCTTTGGACTCTCACCACATAATGTGGTGCCGAATGTTTGGATGTCTCAGTTTGTTGCCTGCTCTCTGCTCTTTACTTATTCGTCACATGTCACCATCAGTGCAAATCCACTATTTAGGAAGTCGTTTAGTGGTGAGTTCGCTAGTTAAATCATGATCTGTGTTCAATAATTGACTTTAGAATCAAGTCCTTATTTTTATCCTCAACATCCTCGGACACTGGGCACTTTCGATATTCTCTCCCAATCACATCTCTGGCTTTATGATGTCGGGATTCGTCATGTCCTTCCTTTTTTCGGTATTCTATCGAGCGAACTCTCACTACCAGGTATGATGCACTGATATTTGTCGATATCAAAAAAGTTTTTCCAGAATTTTCCGAAAACTCGTCTCCAAAACATTGCGGAGTCCCAGCTTCTAAAGACGAAAGACTCCTGAGCTGTCTGTACAAACCTATAGCTTTCACAGAAGATATTATTATTTTAACCTCGTCGGATCTCACTTACACCATTAAGATATTTTCAATTGTTTGCGTGTATATGATTAATCGTTCTCAGTACTGAGTAATGAAAATCAACAAAACCATGAACTTCGCTACTGCATCTGCTTCGTGATTAAACCCTAAAGTGAGTCCTAGCGAGACACTTCTGAAACCCTTACATGCGAAATGCTCGCTGAAAGAGAGCGGCTCTAATAGCGAATTTCCGAGCTTCAAAGAAACGCGGTGAATTAGCCAATATGCTTCTAATTGCTTAGTATCTACAACTTCTGGTTGGTGGTGGAATTAGAAATCAATAGAATATAAAGTTGGATAAGATATTTCTCGAGAATATAAAAGGACACCGTTTTCAACATTTTCTGTTACTTGACCTCAGTTGTCGAGTTGACTGGGAACTGGACAAAATTCACAAATTGTTCATTCTAGAAAAAGCAGCCATGAATCTCATTTACCGAGAATAAGACTTCTTGAGAGCCTAATGAAAGAAAGCGAATACTCTCACGAAAAGAGGCTCTGCTCGCATCAGTTCTGCGCATACCGAGATAGCTTTGCGCTTTGCATTGCAGGATCAAAACTCGCGTCTTGCTCATTCTAAAAAGGTTTTGAAGAGGAACCTGTACACCTTGCAAATAAGTCTTTCGAAGTTGTATAGCTGCAAAGGTTGTCATAGAATAAATCAAAAGTAATGCATAGGCGCAGCGGCAGCGGATCGGCGCATATGTTAATGCGCTCCGTTTGCGATTCTTTGCTCCGTCTCGTAAATACGCGCCAGGCGCACATTTTCAAGGGGGGGGGGGACGCGGAAGGCGACAATCGCCGCAAAATGGAGGCAGTGTATCACCCGTCTCAATACTTTCACGGATTTCTACTTGTGGCATCGAGTAATGTATCTGTCCCCACCCCCATCCCCGTAGTCCCCCGCCGTGTCACTTTGACACCAGAGATTCTAATAGGCACAAAAATGGGGATTGTCGCCTTCTGCACCACACCCTTTTCAAGGTCTTGCCGCTCTAATGTAGCAATTCCTCGAAGAACGTAAATAGGTACTTGCGCTATATTGTTTTTCTCTGCTTTAACTCATGCTAGCATATCTTAGTAAGGGCAGCTTAGCTGCAGAATGGTCTATTATAGATTTTTTTGATTGTTCGAGAAGTGCTTAATGAGTAAGGATTGTCTTAACTTTGGTTCTACATCACACTGCCTGTATGAGCATAGAACTTGAGAGTTGTAGTGATTATCACGCCAGTTCCCCACATATTATGATTGCACTATTTTCAAATGTGCGCCTCAGACACAAATCAACAGAAGACTTTTTCGGCGCTATTCCAGTATACCGACCCCAAAAATTTAAAATCTCGGATTTCGCTCAAACTCGATATAGGGGGGTTATTCGATCCGCTGATGCCGAATATCATATCGATTCCGTGCGATGGCGCCATTTTCCAGGGTTACGGTGGGTATACGTAGGGGGTCAAAATCACAAAATTCTCTGAAAGTTGGTGCAGGGGGGTTAATTGACATGCTGAACACGACTACGATATTCATTCGTTACGGTAGCTCCTCATTCCGGGGTTACTGTTGGTATACGGTAAGGGGTGAAAATCACGCCTTCCGCTGAAACTTCGTGTAGGGGGGTTATTTGACATGCTGATCACGATTATAAGAAAAAAAGAAGCAATGCGTACGACTTTTTAGCAGCTATTTTTGGTACTTTATCCACTATTGTACTGCAGGGGTGCGCCGGAAAAGTCAGTTCTGTAAACGCCACGTCGTGGAGCAGCAGCATTTGCACGTCTCCGAGAAACCGCTGATCCTTACACCAAATATTCATTGACTTTTGAAGATAGGGGGTGATTCTGGGAACTTTAAATGAAACTGATACTGGACAAAATTCACGTGGTACTTCAGGGTGGAACAAGAGGACGAAGAAAGTGACCAACAACCTGAGGTTGGTTAGATGTAGGCCCGTAGTAAAGCTCGGTCATTGGAGATAATCTCCCCTGAGACCTTCATGTGAGGTTCTGTCAGTAAAATGACGACCACCCATTTCCCCATGCTATAGGGATGCAACGTCACCTGAGAGGTGAGCCTCAGGTGAAGTTCGGCAGGGAGATGATCTCCCCTGCCGGGTCATGGGAGATGATATGAGCGATGATGTCCAGAAATAGTGTGTTAAAAAGGAAACGCAGAGAAAATCTTCGTAAGTTGCTCCTGAGTAACTTACAATACATCTCAAGACGCCAAATAATGCAGACGAGAGTGCGCGAAATTGCACATATTTGGGGTCCTACGGAGGAAAAGAATCGATGATCAGCTGTTCGCAGGCAGGAAAACGGAAATTCAAGTTTTTTAATCTTTTTCGCGGGATTTGCCTTATTTTTTTGAATGCTGCAATGAATGAATATTTATTTGTTTGTCTCGTTGTCTTTCTGTTCAAAAATGTGTTTTTTTTTTCAATGAAAATTCGCGCTAAATAACTATGAATTGTTCTCTCCATTTATTTGCTAGGCGAGTCTCTTGATAGCGGTCACCATCGATTTTTTTATTTAAGTGATCCCTATCGATGATTGCGCGCCGATGCAGCAAAAATGACTCCGCTAAGCGATCTCGAGCCATGATCGCCTATGTTTCATCGCAATCCTTATCCATTTGGCCATGCCCGTACAAAACTGCTGCTGTTTCTAGGCTTGAGAATTGTCATGTCTGCAGAACGATCAGCACCCAGATCGATAGCTCGCCGTATGCTGGACTGAGGTGCCAAGAGATCGACTCCGGTCCGCCTCAGGGGACATGCCCTGACGGAGGTTTACTACGGGCCGTAGTTTCTATATCTCATCAGTCTCAAATTTCCAAGATTTTTGACACTGCACTGTTCCTTGATTTTGAAACGACAAAATTTAAGCAACTCCGAGGCAACCCCTATCGTGGTAAGATTATCTTCAGCTTGATTGTGAGCGCTTGGTGTTGATTATACTTTCTGATCAAACTTTGTTTAAGAAGAAGCGACCGCCGCATTCGACAAGGAAGCAATCAAGGAAGTGATCGACGCGTCCGGCGATGATGAACGTCGTCGAAGTGGAACAACCACAGAATCGATGTTCGCCGCTATCCAGAGGTACGCAAGGGAAACTTCTCGTCCTAGAATAAATGCGCAATGAATGCGCACATGCGATATTTTGGTGTTGCTTGGGACAGTTTTTCGCTGTTTCCTTTTTCTTTTAGCACGTATTTGGAGATGCCTTTTAGTGTGATTGGGTTATCAATTCAGAGCGTGTCGTCGATTCTGCGCTTTCTTTCCTGTCTCCCACTGGCATTATACCTATGTTGCAGTAGTACATCTTTGTGTTCTTGTCACTTTTTGTTTCATAATGTGGCATTGTAGGTGCTTGCTGATGTGGATACGAGCGGAGTTATGCTGAAGGTTAGCAAAAAAGGTGAGTTACCTTGTTTTCCTGGTTTGTTCTGCCAAGTTGAGCTGTACTTGAAGGCAGAGGATCGGCAAAACTTAACAACTCAGGATTTTAACGCGGTAGGTTCCTCATCGCCCAAATATGAAAACGGTGCAATCCCGGTTGCAAAGCATGCCTTCCCTGCAGAGAAAATTGCTCTCAAGCTTACACGCGCAAGCCAATCGTACACGCGCCGGGACGAGTCAAATTCCTTCCCACCATTGGAGGCTGCCCGCCGCAATGCTATAACCGTTGGGTCCCGCAACGATTCAGCGTCGTCAGCCTTGCTCCACTCGTCCAACTTCAAAGGGAAGGGCATTGAAAAACGCTTGTTTTCGCCGTTTTCAAGCTCTCTAAAGTGGATCGGGATCAGCGCATTAAAAAACCCCAGGTAAGCGAAAAATTTGACGAAGTTAAGATTTGCCGAGCCACTGCCTTTAAAAGTTCCATGTTTGAATTTTTGTGGGTCTCATAGGTTCCGGGTTTGAATTTTTGTGGCTCTTACTTGTTTCTGGTTTGTGCTACCAAGCTGAGTTTCTGAAAATCCGAGTTTGAATTTTTCTGGCATAGACCATATTTATCGACTTTATCCGGTAGGGTCCAATAGAACATCGTACGCGAGTCAAAAGTGTGACATACTCAAAATAAGCCAAATGATAAATCTGTCCCCGTTTTTTGAAGCGCATGAAGTGGATAAGCATGGGATGTGTATACCTTGTCCAATTTTCTGAGTTCATATTCCATCTCTGTCCATTCGTTGTATGACGTTTTGATTTCTTTTACAATTTTAGGAACTCGTTCTGTCTCTGCGGATTCTCCTCGAAGTTTACCATCGTATGCCAGCGATAGGCCTTCACCTTCGCCGAGGCCTTCCCTTCCCCGACAGATACTGGCTCTAGGATTGCGGCAGTTTCTGGAAAAAAGCCAAGTTTCCTGACTGTGGTTGAGGATGCGAAGGCAAAAAAGTTTGTCCTTTTCCTTCTGAACTTGGTTTTGATCATTACATGCATAGAATAGGAATTTTTTTCAGCAAGTTCGTAGAGCTGCATCATCCGCTACTCGTAGAGTTCCTCTCGACATGCTCGATAAAGGGGAACCGGCAGTGTCCATGTTCGAGAAAGCGACAAAGATGGGGTTGGATTGCCAGATAGCTGCTGAAAAGTACAAGGAGTACGTTGAGATTGGAGCCGTGTGTAGGAAAAGCGACGGCCCACAACAGAGCCGCCGCCGAAGAATTACGACGACTCGACTCGAAGGAGGAGCGACCACCAGGATACTCTCGATGCCATGCAGCTTAGCTAGTAGATAGTTTTACCTTATCACATGTAGTCGCTTGCCTATTCGCTTATGTGTGCTATGCTCCAATTGCTTCTATAAAACTTTTCATCCTCTCCCAACGTCTTGTTCATCCGGCCGAATGTCCGGACTTAGGTGATGAGTTAGCTGAGTACAGTAATCCTTGAAACTGGGGAAAACTATGGAACGCGTCAATTCTTTACGTGGAGAAGCTAGCATTTTCATTCGTCTGTTTGCTGCTGATTACCACAGTTTACAAAATAGGAGAAGCATCGCTTGCAAACCCCGCCTATGAAAAGAAAAGAAAGCAGATTGACTCGAGCTGTAGAGAACTGGAGAAGTAATCGAGCAAAGCGGAAGTGGAAACAGGCAATTCGTTAGCTGTTGAGTTTTTGGAAGGTCTTCTTTACGTCAGAGTCGCAATCTCAAATATATTGGATCAGGTTTTCCGTGAAATGAGCTTTTCAGGTGCTGAATTCTGATGAAGTCATGGCAGGCTACGAACGAGACTTCCTTCGTCTGAAAGAGATGGACACAGAAGATACCGTAGATGGCAGTTTTAAGCTATGGATAGGCAAGGACTATGTCAACTACATTCGCAAAGATTTCATTGGTGTCGATTTACCCTTCCACGTAAATCAGCTAACAATTTCTGCCTCTGCTATTATATGTATCATAGACTTCATTGACGGAGGAACAACTCCACGAATGCCCTGGCACGATATTTATTCTGTAACCTTTGGCGATGCAGCTAGGGATGTTGCCAGGCATTTCATACAGCGGTGGAATGCAACTAAAACGGAAAAATGCAAGGTAGGCAGACCAACTCATTTTTTTATGTCTGTTTGTTTCACCAGCATCATTCCAGGATGACACTAATTACCCTTATTTGCTCCCCGAAAAGCCATGAGAACCTGAAAGTACCACGAGTATTTAGAAATCCTGACTATAGCTATGGCGTAAATATCCAGGTGTCAGTGGCGTACCCAGGATTTCGGCTCGGGGGGGGGGGGGCGGCAAAAATTTTTTTCAAACGAAGGTGCGTGACGTCAGCCACGCACTCCGAAAAAATTTTAGGGGGGCTTCCCAAAATTTTTTTCGGGCTCCCGACCCCCCCCCCCCCCGAAAAAAACTTTTTTACAAGGCTAATTTGAATTTTTAAAAAATTTTAAAAATTATTTTTTGTTTACAATAATAAAGAAGTCACTTGCACATTTTTATAACTCATGTAACTTTCAAAAATTTCGCGACCCGTTCTCGGGGGGGGGGGGCGCCCCGCCCCCCTTCGGTACACCACTGCCAGGTGTGTACAAGCAATCTTTTCTCTCGAATCCATTTTGATTTTCATCCTTACCGTTTGCTGTTTTTCTTCTGTCGCTCATCTGCCTACGTTTTTTTCCCCAAGGCTGTCATCGCGATGGTAGCTTTTGAGAGGGTTGAAGTCAATTTTCGAAATTTCTCTCCAACCAGTTCTGAAAATAGATTTGAGAATGTTCTGTCATGTGATGTGCTAATGCTTATTGCTTCATTTTTATTTTCAAGGAATAAACTGAATGTTTTCGTTGCGTTTTCCAGGTGCTACGGTCCTTATCAAATTGGTCTGGTTTGATAAATCAAACCGAAGATTCTATGCGAATGGCATATCTTTCTTAGTGATTTTGTCGCACAAAAATATTTGTTCTTGATATTTTAGCATTATATTTACAATGAAAATCTGTTTTTTGTCTCAGTGGTTGATTCAAATGAAGTGTTCAACGAAATCTGTAAGGTGATCTGCTATCGTGTCAAACGGGCTCATAAGTAGGTGTTGTCATGTGAATATCTTATGCAACAATTTTCTATGTAACTTTACAGGGATAAAGAACCCTTTAAAGTGTACATTTTGCTCCCACCCATGCCTGGCTTCGAAGGAAACGTTGGTGCTCCTGGAGGTTCTGCTCTTCAAGCAGTTTTGCATTGGACATTTAAGTCGCTTAGTCGTGGGCCAAACCCCCTATTTGAACAATTGAAATCGGTTGGTTTGACGTCTAATTTTTGGTGCAAATAAAAATCATGCAAGAAAGTAACCGTAGAATTTTTTCGAGTTAGAGTGTTCGGTTATGATTAGTGATTACTAATTTGAGATCGATAATCTCTTTCTTATAGCTTTTGTGGAATACTGAAATGGCCTCCCTAATATTTTTTTTAGGATATGCTAAAGTTATGCTGTTTAGGTCGTCCCACTCCGCATGAGTAAGTTCTGTTTGTTCATTAAGAACTTACGATATGCTTTGTGGAAAATTGATGAGTTATCTATCTTAGAGATCTCACGATATGGAACCAAGATTTTGGTGCAATATGACAATTCAGATGTTTGTATTTATATCCATTGCAAACTGCTTATTGTTGACGACGAATATGTAATCATCGGATCCGCTGATATCGATGACCGGTCTCAGGTTGGTTTTGTTTCAGCTTTTATTTGTCACTCTCTTCGCTTCTATAGAAGCCATGTTAGATTTGAGAAACTGGCTTTTGCTCATTATAGGTGAAGTATTTCTGGAAATGGCATGCTCGTAAATCTCTTTCCATCTCAAAAGTTTCAAAATTATCAGATTTCTGCCATGTTTTTCAACTATCAGGTAGGCAACCGAGACTTTGAAGTGTGCCTCCTATTCACGGATACTCAAAAAGAGAAATCAGTGATGAGTGGACGACCATACGAAGCGGGAAAGTTCGCGAGATCCTTAATACTGCAATGCATGAAGGTTAGGATCCATCTATGCCACTTCTCATTTTTCAACGCCAGTTAGAAGGAACGAAGGCCGAACCCTCTAATTTAGGAGCACTTGGGCCTTCTTCCTGATTTTCGAAGACCTGCGAAGTTCAAATGTGATGCCTGATGCGACGAACCCGTTCCCGAATCTTTCTTCGTGGATGTCTGGCAATAGACTGCACATTCCAACATGAACATATACGAAGAGGTGAACAGTTCAGATCTTGAAGTCCTAATTTTTCTTTCTAACTACATGTAAAGGTATTCCGCGCATATCCTACTGATAGCGTGGAAACTTTCGAAGAATTTGAGAAGTGAACAACTCAGTATAACGAAAGGGCAACTTTTGACTTCACCCTTCCTCACCTCCATCCGCCGCATTATATTCGGGTCGTAACTACCTCTACCTTTCCGCGCTTACGATAAGTTTATAAACAGCTGAATTATTGCCATATCGCCTGACGGCGAATCGCTTGAGGTATGCCCGGGGCATAGATGCCCATAATGCGGTCATCCGGTGTCATCGTTTCCCCACAATGCTTGAGGTGGTCGCAAATTCCCTATAATATTTAACGGGTGAGCAAAATATTGTGCCGCCTGAGCGTGCTGCAGGTGGATAGTAGTCGCAGTACTAGAAAAAAAGACTGACACTTGCATGACTGTGCCTGGCAGTTACAGTCATATCCGATTTTGAGATAGAAGCTGTTGCGTTTTTGTGATTCTTATCAGTGATTCTTTTCTGAAGACATATTTCACAATAGTGCAGTTTTATACATACGCCATGGAAGAGATCTGTAATCCAAACGCACTAAGACGCAAAGAAAAAAATGCTGAGACGCAATACCCATACGTGTAACATGTACGAATCGACAACGACATATTTCTAATCCCCTTTTAGGAAAAATCACCTCCACATTTGTGAAACAACATTCTGAGGCAGTTTCCCTTACAAATTTGCGAGTACATACAAGCAATAAGCAGTAGGTAGCGGAAGAGATACAATTTGGAAAGCTGTCGTACATAGTGAGTAGGAGATTCCCACGATCTAGGTATTGCACATGCGAATACAGTTTGCTCTTGGTAGAAATATCGAAAAACATAATTGTATGAAGAGCCGTATCTGCCACTACTTGGTAGATATTTGACGTTCTAATAGCCAAATGCATTGATAATGATTCCCAAGGAAATGAGTGAAAGAAAATATGAATCGCTGGGACCGGTGAGCTTAAGCATTAAAACAAGGTTGAAAGTGCATGAGAATGGTCACTTCTCAATTGAATTTGTGGCCTTGCGAGCTGGTCTTGGACTCCGTCCCGTCCTCGTTAGAGTTGCCTTCGATTTCGATTCTGCAGTTCGTACCGGTGGCCGCGTGATGCCCATTCTTGTTGGAGTCGTGCTCACACTTTTAGGAATTGATGACTTCGATGTAAATGTCGATCTCACCTTAAAAAGCGATATAGAAAGAAAAGGAAGAAACTAGCGCATAAATACTACATTTAACCAACAGACAAGTTCAAACGCACTTACCTCTCTTGAAGATCTCACTGGAACCGACCTAGCAGTTGTTCGCTGGGCTGCACTTGCTAATGGAGGATCTTTCACCATTGGCTTTACAACGGATTTTGGTTTTTCCACTTTCTGAAATTAATATGCAGCATCGCGTGTTGTACCGATGTTCTACGGTACCTTCGTCGGAGAAGGCCCCGGTCCGGGAAGTTCAGCAGCTTTTCCGCGATCGACGTTCATGATCGTATGAGTTCCTTGGCGTTCCAGTCTCCCCTCAATACGTATGCTTAGCTTATTGAGTTAGAAGAAAAAACCTGCACTCACTTCCTCAGTTTCAGATTTTTTCTTCAATGATGATTTCCTTGAATCATTTGGTCGCATAGATCTAGTACGTGGAGATTCAGCTTGGTTAGATGCGCTCTATACAATATCTACATAGCGTTAACAAGGGAAGAAAGTTTGGTCAAAGTGACCTTTTAGGATGAGATGTAAACTGTCTCATAGTGCTTGGAATACTGATTCCAAATCTGTCTTCGCTATCTACTGCGGGTTTCTGGGCTGGAGTTAGGAAGGTTTTTGTGAGTAAAAAGTCAAAAGCAAGTGTAAAGTTGCTCGTAACATTTTCTCTAGGGTTTAACTGATAGTCGGGAAACTCGGTGCAATGAATATTCTTGGTTCAAAAATGCCAACTCGCTGCTGCCTCATTTGAACGTTAAGAAAAGGCTACGACTAATTTTACACTAATTTTGCATTCAAATTTTTACCCACAAAAACCTTCATAACTCTTCGCCCAGGAGCCCACACCAGATAGTAAAGGCAGATATGGAATCAGTTCCAAGCTTCAAAAGATAGTGTACATTTCTTCATCTTGAAAAGCCACTTCGACCAATTTTCCTTCCCTTATAAGCATCATGCAGCCCCGTTCTTGGGCATAGAAACAAAGAAACTCACGCTAGTAGACTCGGTGAGCAGCGCCAATTCGTCTCGCGTAGATGTTCGTCGCTCCGGAGGTGGGGGAAGCGCTGCTGCGTGTTTCTCATAGGATGCAGACCGAGAACCAGGGCTGCGTTCTTTGGACGCCTGCCTTGACGCTGACGGTTGCTTGATCTTTGTTGTCACAGGATTTCCTGAGATGCAATGATGATACCACCTTAGGCCATGCGCAGAGTAGATAGCACGATTCCACACGGGATTTGGCAGTGCATAAATCGTATACATGGTATAGTTAACAAGTTGTGGTGCTTTATAGTATTACAAGACTAGACGCAATACGCATCTTAGTTTGTGCCAGTGCGTATAAAGGCATCATATCCAGGGTCAAGCGTGGGGTGTGGCAGGCCACATCTGGGGGAGGGGGGGTCGTATTGCGGA
The DNA here is from genome assembly GCA_958299035.1 of Cylicocyclus nassatus. NCBI lineage: Eukaryota > Metazoa > Nematoda > Chromadorea > Rhabditida > Strongylidae > Cylicocyclus > Cylicocyclus nassatus. The sequence goes on from CATQJL010000326.1 coordinate 32,010,959, forward strand.
GTCAAAAGGGGAGGGGGTCGTAGTCGGGTGTTCTGATATTAGTGATAACATGGTATTTGTGAGCAGTTTGTCAGGTAACCGCATTATGCGAAAAAGCAAATGAGGTATTGACTACCTTAGCATGCCAAAGATGTGCTACGAAGCTTAACGAGTATCACAATCATATTTAGCATGTCATTTAACCCCTGCAGACAAAGTTTGAGCGAATTCTGAAGTTTCAAGATGCTAGGCCACCTAAGTGAAATGGCCATGTTCCAACATGATTCGCTTTGTTTCAAAGGTGAATTAGCTACCAGTTTTTGCACTCAAAACGAAGCACTACTCCTTCTTTGCCCACCTTAGAAATCCCGCTTCAAAAGACCTCGAAACTGTGGAAATGGAAGCCAACTAAAATCTCGTTTTTCCCATTTTTTGCTTGTGATGGCTGTGCTTTCACCGGATATAGAGCTAAGACAAATCAAGCTCAAATCATTCCTGTGGAATCTACAAGATTTAGGCTATCGATTCATACAAATACTGTTCCCTAAAAATGTTTTTTTTGATATAGTTAATGGGGGTGTGGCACAACCCCTTAAAGGCAGTGGATCGTCAGAATGAGTCCCGTGGCAAAACAAGGTTACAGAGTAGGAGCCCCCATAATGTAACCTACGGGCCAAAGTTCGATCTTTCTCTGCCACTTCTAACCTCGAAATTTCAAAGCGAAAGTAGCGCTTTCTCCTCTCCTCTCCTCTCCGACCCCGCCCAGCCCATGGACGAGTGACTTCCGCAGTTAGAGCGCCATGCCGCAATGCTATAAGCATAAGGGTCCCGCAACGACTCTGCGTCTTCGCCATGGCCAGCTTCGCGTTCACCGTCCATGGGGTGGGCGGGGTCGGAGAGGAGAGGAGAGAGCGCTGCTTTCGCTTTGAAATTTCGGGGGTTAGAAGTGGCAGAGAAGGATTGAACTTTGGCCCATAGGCTCCATTATGGGGCTCCTACCCTGTGACCTTGTTTTACCACGGGTCTCATTCTGCCGACCCACTGCCTTTAAAGGCACCGTCCACCCTAAGTTGAGGGTGTTGAGCTTTTGGCAGCATTTGATAGTAGGGCCCCCTATCAATCCGATGCCCAAGCCGAGGCGCAATATTCTGCTTCGGAAGCGAGAAAATCGCTTCGGAATAGCAAAGATGCACGAGGACCCCCCCCCCCCCATCCATGCCCGCCCCTCCCCATCCATGCTCGCCCATTTGTGCGCGCTCATCCAATCACCGTTCTGGAAGCCGGCCTGTGGGTTCTCCGGAATGGGGATTCTCGGGGTTTTCGCGGATTCTCGACTTCATATTTGGAATCAGGGACATGGGAAGGTCCTGACACGACAAAAACATGTAAGTCGAGAATCTGGGTGGACGGTGCCTTTAAAAGCTGTGGCGGCCACAAAAAATGGGAAAAACGAGATTTTGGTTGGCTTCTATTTCCACTTCGAAGTCTTTTGAAACGGGATTTCTGAGTTGGGCAAAGAAGGAGTAGTGTTCGTTTTGAGTGTAAGAACTGATAGCTAATTCACCTTTGAAACAAAGCGAATCATGTTGGAAAATGGCCATTTCACTTAGGTGGCCTAGCATCTTGAAACTTCAAAATTCGCTCAAATTTTGTCTGCAGGGGTTAATTGACGTGCTGATTACGGATATGTCACCCGTTGTGTTTGACAGGGCCTTCAAGTACCCTAAAATCCGTACAATAAGTCCGGACTTATCTGCAATTTTGACACGAAAAATCGATGAAAAATCGCCCTCTGCGCCGCCAAAAGTCTTGCAAATAAGTCCTCCTTCCTCTATTAGATAAGTCCGCAGCAGATAAGTTCGCCTATCCTAAGCATAAGGAAGCGGACTTATCTGCAGGACTCTTGGCGGCGCGAGGGCGACTTTCGTTGTCAAGAAAGCAGACTTATCTGCTAGGTCTGCTGCGGACTTATCTGATAGGTGGACTTATCTGATAGGCGGTTTTATTGTACGGATTTTAGGGTAATGCTATCTTAGGTACACAGTTTAGGGGGGTCTTATTGAGACAGCAATTAGAGGGGGGGGGGGGGTCGTAACCAGTGATCGTGTGCCACACATGTTGCTTGACCCTGATCATATATCATACTAGCTGGCTTACCCGGCTCCGCCGTATCCGGACCAAACTTGGCACACATACACTTCGGGCCCCGGCGGGTGTCACAGTCCACTTTTCGTTATCGATCGATGTCGATTTTACCGATTTTTATCGATTTTTTTGCAGAGTTCACCTACAGGGCTAGGAGTTGGCACAGGGGGGAAGTGAGCATGGGGATTACGAATACAATATTAGTTTTCAGAATTATCGATTACTTTTATTGATTTTATCGATTTTTTGTAAATTTTGACATGCGAGGCTGGGATTTTGCACAGGGGGGTAATCGAGCATGCTGATTACGAACACAATATTAGTTTTCAGGATCGTCCATTACTTTTATCGATTTTATCGATTTTTGCAAAGTTTGAGCTAGGGGGCTGGGAGTTGGCACAGGGGTGTAATCGAGCATGCTGATCACCCCCCTTGGGGATGATCAGCATGCTCGATTACCCCCCTGTGCCAACTCCCAGCCTCCTAGCTCAAACTTTGCAAAAAATCGATAAAATCGATAAAAGTAATCGATAATCCTGAAAACCAATATTGTATTCGGAATCACCATGCTCGATTACCCCCCTGTGCCAACTCCCAGCCCCCTAGCTCAAACTTTGCAAAAAATCGATAAAATCGATAAAAGTAATCGATAATCCTGAAAACCAATATTGTATTCGGAATCACCATGCTCGATTACCCCCCTGTGCCAACTCCCAGCCCCCTAGCTCAAACTTTGCAAAAAATCGATAAAATCGATAAAAGTAATCGATAATCCTGAAAACCAATATTGTATTCGGAATCACCATGCTCGATTACCCCCCCTGTGCCAACTCCCAGCCCCGTAGCTCAAACTTTGCAAAAAAATCGATAAAATCGATAAAAGTAATCGATAATCCTGAAAACTAATATTGTATTCGGAATCCCCATGCTCGATTACCCCCATGTGCCAACTCCCAGCCCCGTAGGTGGACTCAGCAAAAAAATCGATAAAAATCGATAAAATCGATATTGATCGATGACGAAAAGTAGCCTATGACACCTGCCGGGGCCCGTAGTGTATGTGTGCCAAGTTTGGTCCGGATCGGTTCAGAAATGGAATTTTCTATTCGGAACATACGTACACACAGACATACAGACAGACAGACAGACATACAGACAGACAAACAGACATTCAGCTTTATATATAAGAAGATGACAACTTTGCGGCTATGCTGAACTCGTTACGGGTCAGTAGGCAGTGCCACCCCTGACAACGGAGCTCACCTGAGTCTTTTTCTTCTCTTGCATCTGCGACTGGCTCATCCTTGCGTTCACGCTTTTTCTCCACAGAGACCTCCTCCTTATTATCATCTTCGACTGGTTCTGCTTTTTGTATATCATCTTCTAAGCTGCTTGCCGTCTGCTGTATGGTGGACAGATGTCTTCCTCTAGATCCAACACATTGATTGATGGGAAATGTCAATTCGAAGTCACAACCTCTCTATGGAGTGGGATCGCTCTATTGGAGGGACTTCGAAGGAGGCTTGCACTCCCGCTGATGCCGATCGTTTATAGCTTCGGTTATGGCTGGAGAAACGAGGTGGTGGTGCCTTCGGTTGTCGTAACTCCACGAACAAACCCGCTATAAGGTCCGCTATTGGATGAACTGCAATATGCAAAAAAAAAACTCACCTTCTTGTATTCGCGTTTGTTGACGCTCAGATAGCAGATGCCAAGCGTCCGCCTTTACAACCGAAGCGGCGTAATGTAAGAGATGCTTATCGACCAATTCATATATTCGGCGCACGAGTGAGCAGAATCGCTAGAACTGATAAGTGTAGAAAAATGTATGAGAGGACTATGCCACTGACAGGGCTATATTCGTCTAGTGGAATATTGAGTGGTCTACTGGGTGCAGGTGGGCAGTTTTTGATGTCTTCCAAGAGATCGTCTAAGCCTTTGAAAGTCTTGATAGCCACATCTGCAGAAAGCGAATGCACAATAGAAGGTAGTAGGCCTTCCAACACGCCCAAATTCAGCGCTAGGCCCTGAAAATGGTTAAGTGTAAATGGGCAAGAATACGTGATGATTTGCGATCACAAAATTGTTTCTGGGTTCTTTGTGTCTTCATTAGGCAGAGTCTTGCGAGGGCGCGCACAACAGACTGCAGTCACTTTTAACAAAATGCGTTCTACGTTCGAGGTGTTTGCTTTGTTCGGAAAGACGCGATTCACTCCTTCTTCTACTCTTCGAAGGTAGGGGCTCGATAAAACTGAACATCTCGAAAGGTAGATATGGAGGTTGCTCACAACTCAAATACGAAACAGTGCAGGTGCAAACAAGGGGTTGCATTTAAGGTCGCCATCATCCAAATCCTCGACTTCCAGTCTCTGCGCTCCTACTCCTTTTCGTGCCTGGTTTCATACAGTCGCTTCATTTCATATGATCATGTGTGTCATTGCACACACAGTTCACCTTTGGCGTCCCCATCCTGGATTCGTGGGAGAAACAAGCCTTCAGGTAAGTGTTTCCAAGGTTTTCTTAGCATTTTCTTTCCTTTTTAGTTATTAGTCACCTCAAATTGATGTAATCGATAACAATCGGTAAGTCTCTTGCGTTTTTGCGATTGCAAATCCAGGATGAGGACGCCAAAGTGGACTGTGTGTGCAATGGCACACATGATCATATATAATGAAGCGACTATATATGAGGTTCAAATGGCACCGCAGTACCAAAAACACCCTCAACGAATGTCTTTTCTGGCAAGCGCAACGAAGAGGTGTGTGGTAACGCGCCGATTATTAATGCTGACATCCAGATACATCATTGAAAACAAGGTTTTGGAACTTAGCACTTGGAAAAATGTAAGCAGTAACAGTGAAAGTCCAAATAGAAGTGGGGTAAACAAAAGCCCATATACGTCACAAAAATCTCGAAAATCTCCTTTCTATAGATTGATTGTGAGGCACTACAACGTATCGTCCATTCCACAGTTGCTGCTACCCTTGGGACGTACGGTAACCACACGGCGCTGAAACGGCTGGATTTGCCATGGAGCGCGGATAGATAGCGCGGATTGTGTTTAGGACGGATGTCCTCACCTAACTTCAATTTGCTCTCTTTGAGGAATAAGATTCGGACCAAACTTTGTACACATACCTTCGGGGCGGGGCGGGAGTGTTAGCCTACTTGTTTTTATCGAGTGATAGTGACTATATTGATTTTTTTGCGAAGTCTGAGCTACGGGGCTGGAAGTTGGTACGGAGGAGTCGAACATGCTGATAACGAATCTTGGGATTATCAGTTACCTGTATCGTTTCTACCATTTTCTCAAATTTTGAGCTAGAGGTGGGAGTTGGTACAAATGGGTAAGCAAATATACGGCTTAAATATAATGGAGAAGGGAATTTAACATACGAAAGTGGGAAAGGGATGGGGAATCTTGTATAAATGAAATGTCGAATCACACTTTAACGTATCGAAGGAAAGAACGGAACCAGGTATGCCGGCTAGGGATGCCAAACTTTTCAGACTTTTTTGCGAAGGTGTAGACCCAGTGAAAAACTTTACCTTCGGATGGGAGGTACGAAGAATCGGTGGATAGTCGAAGCAAACTTCGACAATGAAAGTCTAGGTGCAGAGTTACCGCAGGAGACACGTAAGTTAAGAAGCTAGCGTACTTGAAAGCAGCTTATGCATTACATGACAACATGACGTTATACAATCCAAATACTGATATATACACTTTAATATCGTTACAACAATCAATTCGAGATCTATAGTTAGATTATGTATCTAGCTTCAAGATTGTGGGAGGACCTGCCGCACTAGAAATTACCGCAAAAGTAAGTATGCACTTACCCGGAGTGGATTTTGATATGTAAGCATGTGAAAAAGAAGCACTTCAAGCGGCAGAAATGATAACAAAACTTCTTTGGATCATCATTTTCATTGAACGCTTGTTTGAAAGCAAATGGTCAAAGATCCAAAAATTTTTTTCATTGAACGCTTGTTTGAAAGCAAGTGGTCAAAGATCCAAAAAAACCAAGTTCCATGCCAATATCGCGCTCCGCTCCACAGCCGCGCTCCATGGCGAATCCAGCCGTTTCAGCGCCGTGTGGTTACCGTACGTCCTACCCTTGGTCAGAGTCTCTGACCTGCGGCACGCATAGCCATGTTGGCAACATGCAGCACCATGTTGGCGCTCAGGCTGATAGCCAAAATGTTCTAACAACGTGTTGTTGCATGTCGCAAACGTGTTTTGGCACATTGCCAACATGTTATAGTACGTGCCGCATATCAGAAGCGCAGACCAAGGGTAGCAGCGAGTATGGAAGGGACGATACAGTGCGAGCGTCAACGAGATGATTCATCCACGGCCAAACTTATCTCAAAATCTGTCCCTTGCTCCGTATAGAAAAAGACATCAGTTCGCGTGCTTTTGTGCGACGTATTAACGCGGCGCGGTGGGTCGCCCGCAAGCACGTAAGCCGGTGCCAGTAAATAGTAATTCCGCTAAATACGGTACTAGGAAAAGGTTTGGAGACGAATTTCCCGGCCTTGGTTGAATCATATGGGTTGCCGCTCGGAGAATGCCTTACTCAATATCCATTCCGTTTCCACGTGAAGAGCCAGATGCTCCATTTGCTAGGACACTGCCTAATTACAACCACGCCCGGCCATTTTTGATTAACTGCGATCTTCGAACTAAATTTTGCAATGTCAAGATTACGACCCACTTATGAGTCTCACTGAGTGAAATGGTAATATTTTGAGAAGCATTCCAAAAGATGTGAAGGCTATCGCACGACGAAGGCGCAGAAGCACTATTAGTTGAGCGGGTGCGAAGGCGACGCGTGCGCATCTCCACTGTTGTAAATCCTGCGCCTCATGCGCTCTGCGGCTAATAAAGCCGCGTTCGCGTCCAAAGATATTGCGCCTTCGTCATGCAGCAGCCTATATATAGATGTTGCTCAGTTTGCCCAAAAAGTTCCATCGTGAACTGTCAAAATTAGAACATCTGAAACCGTATGGCATTCACTGTGGGCCATATTGTCGTAAATGTACTGAGAGAATAACGCCATTGTTAAGTAGGATCACAAAACAAACCAGGCTTTGAGCTTACCTTCCCTTGTTGTTGAAATGAGCGACTTGTGACTACTAAATGGAATGAATGAACGAGGAACTGCATGGCCACTTCCAACACGTCGTCGACTAACAGCAGCACGGCCAGGGCCGACTCGGATTTTGAACGGGGTAACGCTATCTGAGAAGTAATTAGCTTTGAGATGTGAAAACTTCTGAGACAATATCCTTACTTGTAACCGTTCGCAGCCTAATATAGTGTCAATCAAAGTCTCATCGTCCATGTGCTGAATTATGGCCTCGTAGCATTCGCGCTGCCACCTTTCATTCAGGTGACCGAAAACGCGGCCCTTCCATATTCTAGCAAAATGTCGCGCTTGCCACAACAAAGCCTTAAGATGTCATAATTATCATAAATGCACAAGCGATTCTAATGTCCCAAGAAATTTATGCACAGATTAGAAGCAGCTTTCAACAGAAGAGGTTTTAAACGCATTCAGAAGAAACTTTTACCTAGATAGAACAGAGAAAGCCACTAGAAATCAAATAGCGCTTACCTCATCATATAATGGCTTAAGGCATCGAATTGAGGCAAACTGTGGAAGAGCGTCAAAGACGGCAGACACGCACGAGGCACACGGCTTGAAAGTTGTTAATGATTGTACTTGTACTTAAGGTTTTGATTACAGAAGGGTACTTAAGGTTTTCATTACAGTGATCTTTACCTAATCGAGGAAATGGTAAGTCTAACAAGGAAAGGTTTGGTGACCCCGGCCATTTGGTATGCGATGTATACCATAAAGTGCACCTCAAAACGCTGATTTTAAATCTGTGTTCAAAATCTGCGAGACAGCCATGTGAAGGCAATTATGAACTTTTTTTCGTAAAAAATTTGCGTACTTTTAGGTAATTAAAATCACTCAATTTGGTCTATTTTATCGTTTGAAGCTATTAAGGAGAATACTGGAAGGTGTACGTTGTATTTATATCTATCTAAATCATATTCAGCATTTAAAGAGGAAAGAAAAATTTTTTAAATGATTTTACAATTCGCAGTAGGGCAAATCATTCTTGAAAAAATACCCTATTTTCCGGTTTATAAGCCGCACCCGCCGCAGCGAACAATGGCACGAAAGAGCCTTCGAAAAGAAAGTTTTGATCTAACAAACTGAAAACTCGCTGCATTTTGTGACTGCTTTTCATTGCGCATGTCCACGTTTCAGATACTTTTTTATTCTTTCCAGAGATTCGGGCGAATTTGGGGTGTTTGGGTTGTGTTTTTCCTCAAGGATACAATGGAGTTGACCGTGTTTTCTTTTGTTTTCAAAGATGTTACTGAGATTAAAGCTGCTGCTATTTTATTCGATTTTAATGATTGTTAATGATGATGTTGATGTTTCAATGGTGCTTTCAATGCTTCCACAAAAAAGAGCGAAAGCAGGAAGTTACAGTCAAGCTACTAGGTAAAATAGGTGATAGTTGGCTGCTTGCGCGGCTTCGCACATCGCCATCATCATCTCGCATCAGCCCACGCGCGACGAAATTAATTGCGGCTTATATGCCGGAAAATAGGGTACTTGTAACTCCATCCAGGTTCTTATTTCGCAGACATGGAAAACAGTATTCGAACCAGCATTGAAAGGCGGGTTTATTGATATACAAACCATTGTGAATGGCCGGGGTCACCAGAGTATCGTTCCCTGTCTAGTAATTCTGTTTATCAAAGTAGAACCTGAAATAATAGCATAAGGGTGTTGACGGCGGCCGTATATCAGGCGCAAGAGTAAGACAGACGATTACCCTATTTTCAGGTGTATAAGCCGCAGGAGATTTTTTCTATGATCGAACAACCCAAACAGGCCAGAAGATTTCGCGACCTAAGGATCCTATACCGTGCTATGTATTGCTTTAGAGAATCGCGTGGCATAAGAATCGCTTTCCGAAACTAGTGAAGCGACTGAGCGGCTCGCTTGAAAATCTGAAAAAGTGCGGCTTATATACCTGAAAGTAGCGTACTTGTCAAGTCCCGTGCGAGAGGGTCCATGGATAATGGGTGTAAGGCTTAGGCGACAGGTCCAAATTTTGTATCTTAGAAAAATCGTTGTTAAAGTGGTGGCACGGTGGGGGACTGACTAGGAAGTGGGGGGGGGGGGGGCAGATACATGCCATGAGGAAATTGCGCAGCACTGCGAGTAAAGGGCAATGTTCATGCAAAAACTCAATTTCTAGCCCCTTTGCTATTATCTGCACGGTGGATCCGAAAACCCACATTGAAGCGCGAAAATTGCGAGGACATGCATTTTTTAAAGCCTCACAATTCGAAGTAGGACGGCCGCCAAGGCTGAGACGCAGAGTCGCTGCGGGACCCTACGACTTTAGCTGTATCGGCATGCGTATCCTGCCGCCAGCAGGAATTCAAACAGGGAAGAGAGGCCCCTCCCCCCCCCCCCCCCCCCAAAGCGTTAGTTTCCCAGTTCTCCGACCATATTTCTTGCTTGTAGTCAAACGTTATGGCCTCGCACTTGCGCGAGGGCGTGTCCGGGGGGGGGGGGGAGAGGCCTCTCTTCCCTGTTTGAATTCCTGCTGGCGGCAGGATCCTCACTTTCGCATGGCCCTAGAATCTCGAAACTTCAACCTTGTGCGGACACTGCCTTTGAAGGCAGCGTTCGTGCAAGAAGTCGATTTTGAGATTTTATGCATACCTGGGCCCATCCGCTGTGCTGAATCTGAAACACACGACAGAGCGCGGAAACTGCGAGGGCTCTAACTCCTGAGTTAATCAGCAGGTGGGCGGAGTCTTCCACTCTGTGGAGTCACCTTCTCAGCTTCCGGAGCGTTCCTAACGGTACCGACCAGGGCGCGACACGTGTTGGTTTGAAGCATTTTTGGAAACGAAGTCCCCCGTAACTCCGCAAAATTTTACGAATTCCCCCTTGACGTCAAAATCAGTAGGAAAGCCCTCACTTAATCAACATAACAATAAAAAGCGAAAAGAGCTTCTTTGGAGGCATCTTATACAAAGAAACCAAAAAAACATACTTTAAGTTGATTGGCTTTGCTATTGAGTATGGTACCTTATTTTTGGCCCAAAAAGGTAGAAGCATTGATTTGATTTACTTCCTTCACTATATGATAGATCCTTGAGCGTCTAATCGTCCAAATCAAATGATATTTAAGCTCCAAACCAACCCAGCTGGTTTGGTGTTGGTCTAAAAACCAACAAATTCGGGAACGGTTATTAAGACACATAAGTTTTCGGTACTTTTCACAGAATGTAGTTCAGAGTAATACTGTATGCACATAGCACAAATTTGGTTCATATGATTGTTTGTGCGCTGTAAACAAGCTATTTATTCGATTGAGTCTTGTGTTTGAAATTCGCGCGCTAGCAAAAGAACACGTACAACTCGTAAAGCCCGAAATGTTTGTCGATTTCCTTCGGGGATTCTCTCAGCACCTTACAAAAACGATATCCCCATTGCTTCCAACTTCAAAAACGAAGTGCATTTTCACCCCAGACTATCTGTGCTAGGCCCTGGTGCTGACTTAAACTCGCGCGTTCGTTGGCCGGTGGCGTGGTTAGGGCCGCTAGCGGAAGCGAGAAGATCGCTCCGAAAGCTGGGAGCGAAACTTCACAGTGGAAGGCCCACCTGCTAATGTCCCCATCTGCTTTAGCGCACTTTTTCGCCGGTTTCTTTCTCTCCAGTGTAGATTTTCGGACTCAGCATAGCGGATAGGTCCAGGCACAGAAAATCTCAAGATCGACTTTTTGCCCGAACACTCCCTTTAGAGGCAGTGGCTAAACAGATCGGGACGTTTGGAGTATTTATTGTTCTCGATTCTTCTGGATGAGTTGAGTTCAAATTATCTTTGCAGCTTCTAAAGATACTGATAAGTCGCTTTTCCGGACGTGGGAAGTGCTGTTTGGGCGGGAAGCGAAAGGCCGACCTGTAAAGAGCGACTGGCTTGTGGATTCCGGATGGCTCGAGACACCGCCCCCTCTCGGCGGCAATTGGAATACTGGCTCCAGCAGCCAGTCGTTCTAAAAAGGAGCCGGCTTCCACTTTCCGCCCAAACAGGAGCTTCCGCGCCCAAAAAAAACGAGTTTGATATCTTCGAAAGCTGCAAAGAAGCACAATTTAGACTGACCTCATCCAGGGGAGTTGAGGACGATGAATTACCCCAAGGTTGTCAATCTGTTGAGCCACTGCCTTCAAAACCTCGTTGCTTCGATTTTCCACGCTTTGTTGCCTAAAGGTTGCCTTCTCCGAATAACTACTGTCTGTGTAAGCGTGACAGAGTAACATCGTGTTGGGTATACAGCAAGTCAGTATACAGGTCCGCGCAATCTTGATCAGTGTGCGAGGTCGTCAGTGAAATCATAAACATGAACTTGTTACACAGCAAAGCCGCTTGTTATTGCAACGACTACTCGAGTCAATGTATTGTTCTTAATGTATTCGAGACATGGATAACAAAAACTGAGAACCTATTCAAACTTACTCGATGGAACCAGTGACATCTTGTCGCTTTAAGGTGGAGTATCACGACATCTGCCAGATCTTTGTGATTGAGATGTGTAGCTAAAGCGATGACTTCCCAAACGTCTACCTGGAATACAGGCGTTTCCACGTCCAGTCAGATATGCAATCTGAGATTTTGCTAAACTATGCACAGGGGTTAGCTCATCAAAACTGATATCCGCATGATAGGGCTTTTTGTACAAATCATTACGTGCTAAGGGTTTGGGAATGTATTAGGTTGTCCGGAAAATAATGTCGCATGGTATCCTACCGCGACAGAATGACCACAAAAAACAGCGATTGGGGTTTCATTTGATGGAAAAAAGCAAGTTCTTCAAGGTAGTTTACAAACCTTCGCGGAAATGCTCCACTCGAAGTTCGAATCAAAGATATAAAATTTTTTAGATATCCGAAAAATCGTATCTCCGTTCATAGACGTCTTATGGATCTCCAATTTGCACGGCATATACTCTCTACTCTAGACATTCACCTGTATAGTTTGTGGTATTTTTCCATGGCTACAGTACGAGAAATAAAAATAGGTCAAAAGTGCAAATCTGTCGCGTTTTTCGGGTTTTTTGCAAACAGTTTGATTTTTCTCGAAAACTAGCGCTTGTCTAAAGCGTCTAACTCATGGTTATACTCCTAAAGGTTCATACTACAGAATCACCCATGTAAGAGAAGCTCAGAATTGTTTTGGCAAAATTATGCCGAATTTCGTTTTCTCAATTTTCAGCCACGGAAAAACCGCGAAAATGTGCATATGAGTGTCTCATATAGTGAGTCCATGCGTGAGCAGTTAGCGGTTCCCAGGATTTTCCTAAACGGAGATACGATTTTTTCGTTTTTTAGATATTTAATGCCTTATGAAATTTGGCTCCAAACTTCATGCAAATTAAACCTGGCGCAAAGCTTCGAGATTCATTTTGTAGAACTGCTTTGATCTATTGGTTGATACCCCACTTACTTATTTTCGTGCGCACCCTGCTGCGATATTGCATGTTAAGACACGATGCGACATTATTTTCCGGACAACTTATGTAATATGATAATTTAATGGCCACGCCCATAGTTCTCGCCTACCAACTCGACTTCTAGTCGTGTAGTCGGTATGTCAGACAATCCAAAGTTATGGCGCTGAAGATGTGACCTCATCCTGCATATACACATTACTCACAAACGAGGCGGTATCATGTAAAATGCTCGTGATCAGCACGTCAAGGCACCCTCATCTGGGTAGTTCAGCAAAGTCTAGATTCTTGCATCTCTAGGTTGAAGTATTTGTAACCCCACTCTGAAGCGATTTTATTGCTTTTACGTACATCTTTCAAGTGTGCTAGGCCAAGACAGGAAAAATCATCCTAAAATTGGCATTAAAGGCTTTTTTGACCTACAGAAGTCCGTCTTTAGTTGAGGTCCACCTACAGATTCCGTTTTCATTCAAAGTCCATTTACAGATAAGACAATCTTGTCAGATAGTTCGAAGCAGCCTTATTTGTATTAGACTTATTGTTGGACGGATTTATGCCGCGAGGCCCTTATACCACATTTTGGGTAGTTTATTGTAGTTTTAGTTATAAAATAAAAATCATAAAAAATACCTCGTCGGGTATAGAAGTCAGACCGCCGTAAAGAAAGCACAAGAGGAAATGAATAGCATTTCGTGAGTATCTGCAAGGGAAAATTTCCACTGGTGAGCGCAAGAAGAAGGTAGATTTTTGGTCACCCTTTCATTTCAATCCGTCTTGATTTTTGTAGCTGCTGTCGAAAGAATGGGCATGTAGCTGACAAAATGCATCTGAATAGCCATTATTCGTGAGTGAAAGAAACAGAGCTTTATTCACATGGTTTTTGAAGTATAATACGACGAAATGCCTAATTCACTATGAAAGACGATTTGGCATACTTGTGTGCATGTAGATCTCCACTTTCTGTTCGTATCACAACATCCGTGTCTTGATTATTGAGGTACATTTGCATGAGGTCTGAAGCTAAGCGACTGCAGGGCGCACGATCCGGTTGTGGTACTTGAGCTAAAAATCAGTTAAATATTCTGCAGTCTTAGCACAATGCAAGAGAATCGTGTACTGGGTAAGCAAGAAGCGAGTGCTTATGGCGAATAAGCGATTTTGCAGTTGCTCTAATAGGGCAGTGAGTACAGGAATGAAGGTCAAGAATTGTCTTGGTCTCTTTGGCAGTCCGTACCCTTCCAAGCCATAACTTATTTGTCAGAAAATGTTGCGCCAATAAATACTAACACTGACTGGCGAATGGAGGAGTAATGAAGCAGCCAGTGAAATCCAAAATAAAAACAAACAGAACAGTTCTTAGACTCCCAAGCACCCCCTTAAAAGTAAAACTCAATCCTGTAAGCACCCTTGACCGCGAACTCACCCTCAGCAGTAGGTGTCATGTCAATGCTATTTAGAGAAGTTAATGACGTCATTGATAGTCGTTTCGTCATTATGATTCGTCCACTACGAGGTACGTCAGCAGGCCGTTGTTGTTCAACATCAGCATCGGCCAACCCGATGAACATTGGAAAGATTTGCTTGGGTCCTAAGAAGAGGTGCATTCGAAGTTGTGTGCCATCCATTTTTTTTTGAGTGAAGTGCATGTTGAGAAACATAAAACTCAGTGCCAAACAAAAGAATCCCGATAGGGAAGAAAAGAGGTTTCCGGTAAGGTTGTAAGCATGCAAATTCTTTATCATGATATCTCCTGACCTTCTCGCGAGCGTTTTCGTTCCAAGTATTCTTTTTGTATGTCCTTCGGCTCATCTCTGTCTAGTCGTATGAATTTGCTCATTGAAACTGAAACAGCAATTTCTGATCAAAGCGGAAAGGATTCAGTTTGTCTTACGAACTTTCCCCTCTACTGCGTCGCCTTTCTGCGTGCGAGTCTTCGTCTTCCTCCGGTATATCAGCGACCTCGCTTCTCCCGCCGAGAGAATAAGCGGAACTCGTCATCGGAGAGCCCGATGCCAGATCTCTGAACGACGTCATCACTGGTGCTGATGACGCCATCGGATTCGAAGCATAAGACGTCGCAGCATCTATTTGACTTGTAGTCGAATTTGAAGACGGAATGTACGGCGGTGTCGATGACGTCATAGTTCGACGGGGAGAAGGCGGATAGCTCTGTAATTTCTGTACGCTTAAATTGTCAATGCTTACCATTTATCAGAATTACGCAAATTTTTCAAGCTTGACACTTACTCCGGACTCTAAAAAATCACCGAGAGGCGGTCGTCCGGCAGTCGGGGTTTCCTCCTCTAGCGACCTATAGAATCAAATCAGTGCATTCTGTATAACATAGTAAACAGGGACATATTCTTTTTTATATTTTGATTATTATTATTCAATTCGTCACCTCGTTTCAAGGCAAAGTGCTGGTGCTATATGTTTTATCTATCACGAGACCTTTTCAGAAGTTTCAACACCGCTTTTCTTCGACTATCAACAAGAGATGGATAAGGATAGCTCGAAGCGTAAGTATCACGGTGAAGTTTCAGCCAAAGTGTTTGTTGGACATGACACACAATTTTTTAAACTTTAGGTGCAACTGAATTTGATAGTCTTACTTACAAAGAGAAAGAGTAAACTTGCTGAAGGGAAATGGTTCAATGCGCGGGAGTTGGTGAATTTTTCAAGTCATTCTTAGAAGTTTGATAGCACGAATGTCAAATGATTTAAGAAGCTATTTGTAGGTTGACTGATTTTTTATGTGTTTCTAGAAGTGATTTAACTGCTTTTTTACCTATCATCCGCCCCTCTCTGGTGAAAATCCAGTTCGGCTGTGGATTCGTCCATGGCTAGCGATCGGTTTGACGCACGTGATGAATCGCCTAGAATTAGTCTATGCTATGGATTGTTTTTCAGAACAAATTTGAGCACATTTAGAACTTCTGCAGCATTTCACAGCTGTATAGAAATGGAACTAGAAGAAAAATTGGAAAAAGTGCTCCTTGACGTAGACCATCTTTCACGGATTCTGTATCAGTGCTGAGTTCGAAAATATCCAAATCTGTGAAAAATGGCAGCTACTTGAGAAGGTGTGCTGTACAAGAGCGCGTGATTATTTAAGCCACACCGAAAGGAACTCACTCTCCTCTATAACCCCTGGAAGCTTTTTCATTCCCACAAATCGTCGGCAGTTTTCACACACTAAATTTTCGATTATCTTGATGAGCAAACTTGCAAGGAATCCTAATTTTTCGCCAAATTTGTCAACAAATCTTTAAGTAGCGCTGTTACCAAGTAATCATATAGATTGCATTTTTTGGTACGCTAACATACATAAGAAAGTGTTTAAGAGCACAGGAGGGTTAGCTAATGGTTAAGGGAATAATGTCCCCTGAATGCAGTAAAGATAGGAAAGAGCGCTTTTGCAAAGCTGAAGTGTGTACTTGTAGCTATCACATCTAAAAAACGTCTACACTTATCGCCTCTATCCTTAAACTGTATCATATATAGGTGCTGATCCGATTCGTCTAAATGTAATTCTCAAGCAGCTGGCATCTATGCCAGTCCATTCTCGGATAAGTATTTAGCCAATAATGAACCATCTAGTATTGCAACTATCTTGAGTTAGAGTGCAGATGCAGGCTGTACTGCGAGTGCATCTTGCAAGAAGGGATTCTCCATGTCAATGCTCCTTTGAAGAAAACTGAGAGTTTTTGGCTAAAATATACCAGTGATCATTTCTAGCACATGTGTGGTGTGGTGATCATAGATGAAAAGCAAATAGAAAGTCAAGCAGCAAATCAATCATACTAGGCAAAGGCAGATGAAGGCAGATGTATCGTTTTCGTTCATCTCCGAGGTAATTTTGAAGAAGGAGTTTGTATTTTATATGTATGTTTGAAAGTGAAAGTAGTAAAACGAAAACTTACGGCGTTCTTCTTCAAGCTGAGATGGGAACTGAGCCATCTCGTCCTCTGTGTAAACGGAATGAATGAAAAATTCGAGGCCCGACGAATCGATGTCGCCGATAGCCACCTAAAAAATACACTCGAAGCCTATAATATCCATGTGAGCGTGATTTGGGCAGTTATTCTTTTTCGAAAGTTCTCGAATAAACAGACCTCTCGCAGGCGTCCCTCCTGCTTGCCCATTGCAGCTACGGTAGCCTCGACATGTCGCTGGTAAAATCCGGGTGCCCGCGCACGCAGAATACATTCGTGCGCAGGAAGCTTACGCCCGTCGGCAGCTACCAACAGTAAATCCGCACTTTCCATGTTGCCAACCTATGGAAAATTCTTCGTTGGCGCAATTATTTTTGCAAGTAATCTTGTTTACCCGGCGCTGTACTCTCAGTTATTGTTATGTATCAATTTCAGACCGCATCTACTCTTTGAGTAGAGTAGTGAGAAATTCTACGATTTGAACAACTATAGTATAGTATTATGGTACTAGTGAACCAGTAATCCACAGGTGCTATTTGGAAGAGCATTAGCTTCGGGACCGCCACGCGGTTTTTCGCTATTTGCACATTTTTGAATTGCGCTTACGATTCTTCATATATTAGATATGAATTCAATAAGAAAGCTATGCATCAGTCCTGAGTACCAATTGCCAAAGTGAAATTCAATGTAAGACTGAAAACAGTTGAACAGTTGGCTGAAAACAGTGATTCACAATTTCTTGTATAACAATTTTCATCAATTCTGAACCGCAAACACTTAGCGCGCTGATGAAAATAGGCTACAGTATGTAGTACCGTAGTAGCTGAAGCGATTTTATAGCAATGTTGACCTGGCGATCCCATGTGCCCAGATACTCCGCCGAACATAATCAAAATTTGAAGCTGATAAGATTATGCTACTGTCATAGATGTAAATGATGAATTCAAAATGCAGGCGGTAAACTATAGAATCTTAGCCCCAGTGATTTTCAGCACTTATGATAAAATGCGCTTACAGAGGTAGACTAAACCAACTTTCATCTACATGCTTTGCTACACGTAAGGTGACTGCCATGACAACGAAAATAATTACCACTTCGGCTAGTGCTCCGACATAGAAGGTTCGCTTTCGGTGCATTGCAAACAGGCAGCATAACAAGCAGAACGAATTGGAGCAGGCAGTTGAATGTGCTCCCCAGTGACCTCATGTACTACCGAAAAACCGTGCCGTTATGTAAGACATTTGGGAATAGCTGCAGCTGGCCGCCAAACACACACCACACTAGCCTCCGCCAATCCATTCAACACTGGCTAACAAAAGAAGAAATCGAACTTCAGAATAACGTACTAGTGTGCTCATTTGTCTTCGTATTTTTTCGGCTATACGCGTTTGAAGCTGTTCACGCGCAGCATTGTACTGCTCCCATATCACAGCAGATCGCATCTCCAGTCATTTCATCTAAATAAAAGGAAGAAATATCAGAGCTAGAAGATGAAGCATGAATTCGGTCAGGAATGCTATAGAATGAGCACACTTCAGCACGGCTAACTTTTAACAAAATTGATAGGCAAACATTGATGTGATTTGGCTAGAGTACCACACGTTGGTCATGGTGTGATGGTTATAATGAGAGAGCAAGGGAAGCAATTTGATAAGAATAAAGAAAACGAGCTTATGGACCACTTAAAAGCCTCCAAAGATTGCGAAAATGTAACATAAACTTAAAGCAAATTTAAAGCAGGAAGAAAGTTACAAAGAAAACTGAATTCGAAAATAAGAGTTCAGTAGTTTGAGACAAACCATAGAAAGGCAGCACTTCTGCCAATGCGTGCAATTAATCTCAAAAATCGGAGCATAGCGCAAACTTGATCAACAACAAAAAACATAAGCTTTCCACGGAATGAAAAATTATGAACTATACAACGGCCTAGAGAGCTGCTCTTGACTCAGCGAACCTGTGAAATTCAATGACCGAAGAATCCAATGAATATTCATTGCCACGGAATGGCACGTTGAAATTTGAGTATGGTGAGTTCATTGCAAAGTTGTCTACGTGCTGGTATGGTGCTCGTCCTTAGATATTACTAGAACAAGAGAAGCTTGAATGTCGTTCAAAATTATGCTTGAGCCGAAACGATGAAAGCTATGGAGTAGCATCAGGGTTTCCTCAAATCCTTTCCACCTCGAGAAAGATCCTTAGAACTTATAAAATATTGACGTTAAAAACTGAATGGAGATGTGGTCGATTTGGAGAAAAGAGTCACGATCTTTTGTTGATCAGTTATATTATCATGTAAGCGCCGATTTTTGTGCAAAGAATTATGTCGTAAATGATGATGAGCGTTAGAAATTTGAAGAAAAAGCCTTTAAGGGCCACGATTACGTGCATGCGCAAGAAGAGACACGTATAGCAAATTAGTGGGTGTATTCACGAACTTGTGTGCAAATGGGTCATCGGCAGGTCTTCAGAATAAGAGAACCAAGAACACAAAAGAGGTCATCAATATGCAAACAGTTGCTTGGAAACAGCATTCTCACAACATAGGATAAAAAAAAAACAATCAGGGCACGCAATAGTTCGGACAACTGCTTCCTGCGGAACGTTATTTCAGCTAAGCTTGTGAGAGCAAAGGACACAAATTTTCCAGTAAGTTTTTGTCCGATTTTCTCTGGCAAGGGCTCCACGATGACAAAATTTCTGCCGAACGCTGTTTTTCATCAGAATGAAGTCGCCGACTTCGCATTACAAGTCAGGCGAGCTGCGGAAAAGTTCAAACAGGCCGTGGTTCCATCGATCGCAGCATGAAAGAAGCTGTGTCCGTCGAGAAGAGCGTGGCACTCGCTACTATAGACCTTCGCCTCACATCATCAGCGGATTTGTCACTCACTTCCCACGTTTGCAATCAAATGCTCGCTTACTTTTCGCGGAATCATACTTCAACTGCCGTAACTAGCAGGGCACAGTCATCCCTCTGTTGACTCAGTGAACCTGATCCTTTCACAAAACATAACACATGCAAAAAGGGTGAACTCATCTTGTTTATAATGCGACTTAGATGCATTTTCAAAAAACACACAGCCGACGAAACCGTGAAATTTTTTGATTAGTCGTTTCTCACAAAACACCAGTCT
This sequence comes from Cylicocyclus nassatus, assembly GCA_958299035.1. NCBI lineage: Eukaryota > Metazoa > Nematoda > Chromadorea > Rhabditida > Strongylidae > Cylicocyclus > Cylicocyclus nassatus. The sequence continues at coordinate 32,030,708 of CATQJL010000326.1, forward strand.
TCTTTGCAAAATCCGGAGCGCTTTCTGCTTTGAAGCGTCATTAGCTATATTCAAATAAAATGCTGGACGGGCCAGTTTTCCGGTTTGTTTTTTTACCGTAGGAATTCCTATCGAAAAGGTGCATACGCCAAGTGTTTCAACAATTTGTACGAATTTGGAGGTCTAGATTTTCCGGGCATGAATAAGAAATATTTGGATGTACATTGCTCATTGATCTTGGTTGAAGGCCACTCTTATACGTGATATAAGAAAGAGACGCTTTGGAATGTGCATGAAATTGCGTGAAGAATTCGGGTAATGCTTTCCAATGGCAAGCTTTAGCTTAGACGATTGAAATTCGTGAGACAATGAAAGAGACACCTACTTCTCAAAATGTCGAGTTAAAGGTGTGTACATTATGTGATACTTTCGGCAATTTATCCAGAAGGTACAATATCTCAAGCATAGACTTACCCATTTTGTAGGGTCGTGTAATAAACCAGTATCCAATCAAGCGGAGCGCAGTATAGACGCAAGCAAGAATACTGAGCGCTTCTGGTTGCATTCTTGAACAGTCAATGCATTCGAGAAATGCAAATAACACAGCGTTTCGCACTTCTTGCCTGTTCCATCTCATTTTCTACCTCACTTTCATTCATTTCACATGAGCATCCTGTCGAAAGCGTTAGAGCTTAGGCTGAATCCAGCCGACCAAGTGATGCATAAATAAGCGTTGGTTTTCTTTCAAGAAGATTGTGATTTGATTAGCTGAATTTCGCTACTGTACGTGATTTGCAGAAATTCGAGCCAGTTGCAGTCGTGAACAATAATGAGGGTTTTGCACATTCATGCAAAACAGATGCACGCTGTCGCGTCTACCTTTTTGCAACAAAACTGCAAATAACCGTTCTGTTAATGGAAAATTCGGCCAAAAAAGTAAGAAGAAAATCAAGTCACCTTTCCAAAATAGAAAGAAATGACGATCTCACGCAAAGAAATTGAGTAGTCAGTAGTTAAATAGCGAATACATTTGCGAGATGATAAGTTTGAGCTTGCAGAATCCTTGGAGCAATATTTTCTCCAAACCACTTCCGACAAAGACGTGATCATGTCAAAGATGAATGATAGAGAAACAGATTTGACCAATAAGACCCTTCGACTAGCGAACAAGTAAAAAAGCACAATACTGGAAATAGACCACGTGTTCGAATTAGTTAGTGAAATATTCCCGCTGTATATAGGAATATTTGACCTAGTTTAAAAAAATTTACCACTCCTTTACGATGATGGTGAGACTTAGAAATTTTTTTTGTGTATTTGTCCATGCACAGCAGCGGAATTTCAAACAAACTTTTTCAACGAACTTTTCTTTCTAATTTTGTCTTTGTCCTCATATACAAACTTAGAATATGATTCCTTACTGCGTCCGCTAAGTGTTTTATCCGCTCTGAATGTTGGGAAGATGAAATCATATTCACTATCAAGCAAACTCGCATGATTGAGGGCTAAACATTGACACATAATGTAAATGTTTTTCAGAGCGTGGAAAAGAGAAGAACAGAACGATTGAGCTTGCCAAGAATCATGTCAAGATTGTTCTTCCAAACTGAAGGGTCATATTGATCTAGTTCTCTAGAGAAAAAAAAACAAAGTGGGATTCAAGGTTGCTCCAAACGCATGTGTACAGGCGAAAAGTGCAGTCTAAAAGATGTAAAGAATGAATATAAGAAAAACCATAGAGCGAAAGATATTGTTGAAGAAAAAGAGGAAAAGCGTAGAATGAGTTGGAATATATGTGGATCGAATAGAACTAGCTTCACAGATCGAATTTTTCAAAAATCAAAGACCGATCTCTTTTTGATCCGAAGCAAAGGGATCGAGTTTGATTCAAATTCTTTCTGGTAAATCGTGGGCTATCTAATCCCGCGGAACAGAGTGCTCATGCCAGAAATCTGCATTCAACTCGCTCCTAATTGATTGCATTAGTGTGGCATTGAGTCCTCTCATTTCAGAATTTGCTTATCTGGCTGGAGTGATGGCCGGACTGCAAAAAGAAGCCAAAGCTGGTGTCAGAAAATTCCAACTTCTACTATCGGACATATGAGGATACACATTAAAAATGACTGAAATGGAAGTGATTGAGAAACAAGCTGACAAGCAATCCGGTGTCAGATTCAGAACTAAAAGAAATCTCTTCTAGAACTGAGTTCACATTAATTAGGTCGACAGAGTAAAGAGACAGTTCACACAACTGGAGGACTTGGGTTAAAAGTAAAAAAAAAACGTTTCCGGAGACCTATGATCACCGAATTAGCTAATGTAATTACGCAGCATGTATAGTGCAAGAGGATTTCCAAAACAACGCTCAGTCTATTAATAATCAACGGTTCGATACAGATTCCAATGCATGCATGCGAAAATATAAGCTATCTGTAGTTGTTTGTATTCCAGCTGATATGACAAAACTAACGAAATTTATTGGAAAATATTTGAAGAAAATAAAGCGTAATTCAGTTACAATCACAAGTGAAAGTTTGTCGCAATGTAAGCGACATCAACGTTGTGCAGCACCAGGATGCAGGATAAAAACCGAAACATTTCATGCACATAGCGTGAATAATTGGCGTGTTGGTAACAATGGGACTTTCCATACTAGCACTGGCCGAGCACATCACGGACAGATGGTCGCGCATAGAGCGATATCCGAGAAGGACAGCGTAGAGCTTTCAACGATTGGCGGTCCATTTACTCCTACGGGTAGAGAGCGTTCGGCAATGTCAGGTGTCTGCCAGAATTTAGGAAAAAAAAAACAATAACTGGTGATAAGGATGCTTGTCGAATAATCTCTGAAAATAACGATGGCAGTGTGCTAACGAATCGTTGTGTCAATTTAGTGCACAAATAAGTTTGCTATTCAGTTATTTCATAAAGATTATTGTTGGCAGTGAAACAGTCAGAGTTTGTGCAGCAACGTAAATGTTTGTTTCAACGTGGAAACCGTCGATACAGTTTTTTTTCGATGGGTAAAAAACGAACTCGCGATTCATTCTATTAGATTTCGTGTACGTGGCAAATCGTGTAATGTACAAATGTAACTCACATATTTCGTGGCTTTGGAAAAACCACTGTTTTTAATTGTTTTTTTCACGGGTTAACAAAAATATTTTCTCAGCTGATGGCATCATGGCAGAACTTCAAATGTATTCGTAGACATTGTAGCCTGTTTTAGGTCTATTCATGATTGACATTATTACCTTAAAAGAATTTGAGATAAGGAAGAGGCATGAGAGGGTCGAATAATTCAGCCAGTCTTAAATTATTACATGTCATAGGTGAATGCATGATAACATCGGAAATTTGTTGAATCACGGTACAGAACAAAGATCAACATGAAAAGTTACATTTCCGGTTTACTACGACGACGTTCTCTGTTCTTGCCTTGCATTTCGCTTCCCATAAAAGTGTAATTTATTAGCTTCATTTCTAGGTTGCGCTAAAGATTTGATTTTTTGATTTTTATCAGACTATCCGTGAGACAAAAAACAGCGTGCGCCGAGATTGCTTTGAAAAATTCAACTTTGAGAGCAACCAGCTCAGAGAAATGGCTTTGTTAGCATTTCCTGTCGTATTAATGAATGACCTGGAAACACAAACACGTCATTTGATCATGGTATGAGTAATGGCAAATATAATAGCGTCCAACAACTGTAGGTCATGTGAGATGAACGCGACCAAATATGCACAACGACGACGAGACGAACAATTTCCGCCAGTCTATTATTGCCAAACTGGTCCATCCCCGCTCGAGGTCATAATCATGGCGAGGAGTACGCTGATGAGACGAGGTGTGAGGTAGTAGTTGTGCTGACGGTCGCACAGACGTAATTGGCTGGCACGAAAACGAGAAGCAAACTTGCCATAGAACTGGTAGAGCAGTGGTAATGATGTCGCAGTGCAATTACACGTCTTACAGGTTTTCTGTGGAAGCTGGACACGACAATATTGCAGTTCTGAGAAAGTCTAGCTCACGACAAAGCTCGAACCGAGCTACAAACAGCCTCTGGTGCTGTTCAAAATACCTCTCCAAAGTTCACAAGTTTTTGTGGCCAAAAAGTTTGGAACAAATTATTGGATGATCTCAAAACAAGCAGAACTTATGAGGTCTCCTGAGACAATGCGCTCATATGACTGACATCTGATGGGCGCAAGCATATATCAAGAAACACATCTTGAGAGTTCAGCAATATGGACTTTCATTGATGTAAACGAGGAAAGATGGGGATTCAATACATATTAATGACTTGGTGGGTGAAGTATGCAGTGTTCAAAAGGAAGACTCCTAGCAACTTGCACTTGACTGGGTGGTTAATAAGAAATGTTCTAGGAAGAAAAGGACTTAAATTTTTGAATAGACAGAAGTAGGCACCAAATATTTTGGAATCTTACGGGTTCGTGAAAATTAGATCAAGAAAACATTTTATACCGTATGATCTTAACTCAAAAGTTTCAACCTTCAATTGCGCAACCGAAATAAGAGATAAATTGTCATAGATAAAGAACTCTGTGTACGCAGCTGTTGTGTGCATGTAACGTCATAATTTTTGGCATTTTCGAGACTAATATCATGATCGATACACCAGACACCGAAAAAGCGAATACTAGCTAAATAAACAATATGTTCCTTTTGATGAATGCGAAATGTATTATTGACGGAAAGCGGCAGCGTGAGGAAGCCGACTTAATTACTAAAATGGGAATGAGGCACGACTGATGAGCTTCGAACAAAGCTGAGGTTCAAACAGCGGGTGGATCGAATGTCCAGGGGCATGACTCGGATATGATAGTGGTCATCGTATTGCCTAGCGTGAATTCAATCAAGAACGGAAATAGAGTAAATGCAGTCTGCATGAATCTAGACGCCAGCCGAAATTATTGCTCTGCAAAGGAAGGGAGCAAGGTGAAGAGCATGAGTGCGAACTCCGGATAACTGCGATTGCTTAGTAGGATTAGGTCCGGAGTAATGAGGGGCATACTCGAACATGGAATAGATACGCACATGTGTAAGTATGCATGGCAGCGTGTCCTAAAAAGGATCAATAGCAAAGCTGGCCGACGCCCGTTGCTCAATAACTAAAACAGCATGTTTGCGCTCAAAATTATACAGCAAGTTTTTTTCCAGGGGGCGGAGGTGATTGTCGCTATGGATTCTGGCAAGAATGTGCAGACAAAAGTCAAGCTGGATCTTCAGAGCCCTTTAGAACTGCTTTCTGGACAGGGCAGGATGGTGGCACGATATGAGTCACTGTTAAATTCTGGGACGCGATGCAGTATATATTATTTCTGACATGAGTATATGTGCGATAAGCAGTGTCGTTCGGCTTGTTGCCACGGGAGACTTGCAATCATCGTTTCCCCTCCGCCCCGGGCATATTCGATTTGTTTTGCAGCTGTGTGCTCGCTTCCATCACAAGGGAAATTTACTTGATCGAATTGGCTTCCCATATGAAATGTATACTGCCTTATAGAGCATGGAACGCCGATTTTAAATTGATATTTACTTAGCGCTTGTGACAGCGGAATTATGGGAATTTTTTGAGGTAAAAATCCAGGATTTTGGCTGAGATAGAACAGGTGTGCTTGAATAGAATAGAGTAGATTAGCATATGTTTACTAGACACAGGGTGCTAACTGCATAAAGTGCCCTGGCAGTAATCACGCTTTATTTGAGCGCACAGACTATAGTTAACAATGTTTCTATTGTACTCGCATGTTCAGATTTTTTTCAAAAAATTCTCGTAACTCCCCTAACAGAAGCGCTGCAGTTGGAATCAGCGCTCCATGCTCTATAAGGCAGTATACATATGGAAATGCCAATTCCACCAAGTATCCTTCCCTTGTCAGAGCACAACCGATTTTTTGCAACATTGAACCGAAAGTATAATTACAAAATAAGATGTACAAAAGAGAGAACAGATTTGGGCAGGGCTCAGTATTTTCACTTGCAAGGAGCAGTTCCAGTATATCAGGTTGGCGGCAAAGTAGTGACCGTTCCTAATTCTTTTAAGGCGTAGAAGATATCTAAATGTATAGAATTTATCATTCAATAGAGTTTGTACAATCTCAAAAAGTTCGATCTACACAGAAAAAACCTGAACAGCCTTAAAAAAAGAGAATCGGAACTTTATTAAAATATCTCACAAACGTTCAACTAACTTCAAGCATAAATTATCCACGTCAGACAATGATATGTACACTTGCCGTGTTTTTTCATGACTGGATATGAGGAATGAAAACGGCCCAGAAATACGAATTTGTCGCCATTCTAGATTTTTCATGTTGTGAAGAAGGCCATTTCAATGTTGTACTAGTTTGTAGTATAGAATTATTCATTTCAGAACAGATCTGCATTGATTTTGGCAAAGCATGCAAAATTTCACATTCTCAACATCTTGCCATGACAAACATTTAGCAGGTGTGCACATGATTATTTGCTGTGATGAGTAATTCTTTTGAACAAATAGGAGGTTTTTCAGTTTTGGACAATAATAAGATTCTCAAGTAATTAGAATTTTTATTTTTCCGAAATTTCGCTTGTTGTGCATGTGACGAGCTGTTTGCTTGTACAGATGCCCTCTTGGACTTGCTTTTTCTATCAAATGAATTTTTCATCCAGTTTCATACCTTCTCTGCTACAACAAAATGAGGAACGCTCATTACTTCTGCACGAACTTTGATAATTAGAAGATGTTAACGGGGGCATCTGCTATCTATTCTAAGTAAGCAGTTCGGCTTTCGAGCTCCCACCACGCTGATTTACATAACTACAAAATGAAAATAATAGATTTCACATGCTGCCTTTTTTGAGATCCCCAGGCCTTGCTAAAAACTAAAATCCACGAGAAAGGCCAGGAAGAATAAACGGCAAAAAATAGTGTTTCCAGAACCTTCGGAGCCAACTACAGCCACCACTTATATATCAATTGCCTACTTGCACACGGTTTGATAAAGGCGAAAGTTAAGTAAAATTTATACTGCGAAAATCGATCGCCTTACAACCGTCTTTTTAGGTTCGTAACAGAAAGACCCACTAGAGGCGATGCAATCATAATCTTCAGAAATTACAAATTCAGGCTTACAGGATGGTCATAATTTGACCTGAGTATCGGTCGAGATTGACGGTCTACGGACGAGCCTGCACGCAGCCATGATCTGTTACATCCATAACTCTTCTCCACAATACACCTTAGCTCAAACTATTTTTTGTTGGTTTCTTCTCATAACTGCAAATTTGATTCAAGCTTATAAGTATATTTGATTGCTTCCCCGTCTCAGTCGTCAATAATTGTGGGAGCTTATGCAGTGACCCTTTTGATGGTTTCCTGAGTTTATCCTAAACTTTGTTGCACTGTCTTTTAGTCGAAAGCCTACCTAATAATTTTTCAATACTGGCCATCTCCAAGGCTAGCACAATAAGGTCAAAATAACATTTATCGATAACTAGGATTGATTCTCTTTTGACCTAGACATTAGTCACAGAACTAAAGTGGTCAAAAATTTCACTCAACTTTTTCGGTACCCATTGTTTACAAGCTTAGGAGTACAGCGAATATTCCAGAAAAGAAAGGGCGTTTTTGATCGAGTAGGGCCTGCAAAGCACGGAGAAGTTCTTCGCGTTTATGAGCATTTTGATTTGCAGATGCTGCCCGCTTTCGCTAATTATGATAAGACATCTTGCAACCTTGTATTTGCGTTAATGATAGCATAGATAAGTGCGGTTGTGTTGTGAACCTTCGATCTTGGGATTCCTGTGTAAAAGCAGATTATACTTACTTTTTTTTTCTAAGCGCAGCTCCCTACCTTTGTATAATAATCGGAGCGTCATTGAATAATTGTCGCTTTTGCTGGAATAAACTTTTCGATTTTTTCTCGCATTTTTTTGATTCTGGTATTTCTGTTTTTTTTTTCAAATTCTGCTACATGCCTATCTGCTGCACCATACTAAGAAACAAAGTCATGCACTTGAATCGTCGTTCCGAAGTTTGACTGTGAGAACTTCTTTCGGAGTAAGTATGACTCGATCCTTTTGTTACTGTTTGATACTGTTATCCTTTTGCGTAAATTAATTTGAAGTTAAGTTGGATTACCATGAAAATGGCTGCTCCATGCTTAAAGCTTGCAAATAGCACATATTATATGCAAAGAGAATTCGGTTGCATGGAATAAGTTTACGATTTCAAATAAATCTGTGACTCGCATAAAAGGACGAAAAAGCTCAAATTACGCATTCTCTGTACCATCGTTAGGTGTGCATTTTTCAGGCTTTTCTTTCTACTACTCGTCTGATTGGATACATGGACGGATTAAGGGACTTCCACTATGTGGAATTCCGTGTTTCGAATGCGCTACAGGTTATTGGCAGTAGCTTCCCGCTTATATCATTAGCTGAGTCATTTCCCTGATAAAAGTACACCATATGACGATTTAGACATCGTTCTGGTATTGCTGCTGTCTGGGCTTCAACCGTTTTGCTATTCAAAAAGATGAGAAAACGACAGCAATTGCGATACGGAATGGAAAAGTATGTATGACATTGTCCGGCTTAAATAAACAAATTCTTTACAGGCTATATTCGTCATCAAGTCTATTCATGACGACATGAATAAAGAAAATTCTGATCAGATACGTGCTCATGGTGATGCTATTAAAGACATCGCCTTTCGAGTAGATGATATTGATGCGGTTGCCGAGGTGAGAATTGTCCGATGATTGGCTTTAGGTATCGTGTTTCATTCCTCCATGAGACTTTAATGAGAGAACTCTGACTCTTAGTAGTATACATGTCTTCTAACATTTTCTCAGCAATGTCATGGAATAGCCCATCGAAATCTTCGCGATGAAAGCGAACTATTTGAAAAAACAAACATTTTTCTCTCTGCGCCAGGAACTATGCATTGTAAAGTTCAAATTTCACTTTAAAACAGAGAGCAATTGAAAAGTCGGTCTTTTCATTGTTTGCAAATCAATCGTATCTAAATTTATCAAAAAGCGTTCTATGAAGGATGGGAAACGGAAATAACTCTGTTCGAAAACTATTTTAACTCTCGTACGCAAGTTCGCGCCATTTTAGAGATTAATCAGTAATGGAGTCGAGATCTTGCTTCCGAAGACCATGATTCAAGACGAAGACGGTAGGGTAATGCTACTGAAGCTGCAAGCTAAGGTTTGCACATTTTCCCACTGGCACCGTTAAATTTTAGCAATGTCCAGGACAGCGACATCACGCATACTCTTGTTAACGACAAAGATTATCATGGCCTGTTCCTGCCTGGTTTCCAGCCAGTAGACGACTATGCTCTTTGCAGCTCACTGTGAATTTACAGCTACAAACATTGATATAATCTAGTTGGTGGACGTCTTAAATGTTATTCTCCCCAGGGAACCTATACCAATGGTCCTTGTGGATCACGTAGTACAAAATTATCCAGTCGGCACCATTGAGGATGCTGCTGAATGGTACAAGCAAAGCTTAGCTCTGCATCGGTTTTGGTTTGTTTCTATATTCTGAAGCCAGAGACGTTGATGCAGATATGTTGTTGTAGGTCAATTGACGATAGAATCACCACTTCTGAATACTCGGCTATGAAGGCTTGGCTGATCACTAATGATGACCAAAAAGTGCAGATGACTCTAGCGGAGGCAGTACCTAGAAGAAACGGAACGAGTCAGATAGAGGTAGTCAATGGTGCTTGCTATAACTTTGCAGACACTTCTTCCAGGAATTCGTAAATTATAATGGTGGACCTGGCATCCAGCACGTTGCTCTTCTTGTGGATGATATCGTAAGTACTGTAATAAAAATGCAGGAAAGGTTCGTTTCAGCATACAGCGTTTTGTGCGTAGATGCATCAATTGTAGATCAGTGGAATTCCTCCATGTCCCTCCCTCATATTACGTGTTGCTTGAGGAACGGCTGAAGAATTCGAAGGTTCATCTCAAGGAAGATATAGCTAAAGTAATTACATAGACATTTTTCCACCATTCGTCGGGAACTTTCAGAAATTGAAACAATCTTGCAGTTACGCGAACTGTGCATATTAATGGACTTTGACGACAATGGCTACCTTCTGCAATTGTTCACAAAGCCTGTTCAGGATCGACCTACCTTATTCATTGAAATCATACAAAGGCGAAATTTCAACGTAAGCTTCATTTGAGCACTTCTTCACACGTGATGGAGGCAATTTAACTCTCTTTCTCCAGGGTTTCGGAGCGGGTAACTTCAAGGCCTTATTCGATGCCGTGGAGCGGGAACAGAGACTGAGGGGCACTCTGTGTGAAGAGACATAGAACAGGATATATGTATTGCTCGATCTCTTCAATTTTGGATTCTCAGGCATTTGTCAAGCATTGTATACTTATTTATTATCTACATGTTCTAAGCATGAGTATCGAAAGTACCATTTTTTGTAAAGCATAGCGAGATAAGTTACGAAAGCTTCTTGAACGCCTGCTTCACAAATGAGACTGGTAAATTGTTACGCGACCAAATCGACCAGAATGGAGACTCTTGCGAGGAGAATAGTATGGACGTCAGATAGGTCGGCACCAGTTTAAAAGGTGTCTCGTCGAGGCTGTAAAGCCACAATCAAATTTCTCTAGGACTAAAGCTAGACATTGCTGCTTACGTGATGATTTTCTGGGCGAGAATAATTTCAACAGTCTGGCCAAGTCCTTGCCGGCGATAGTCGGGAGCGGTATACTGATCAACCATGGCTCCAGAAAATGACCGTAGTTCACGAGACACTACCTTCCCAGATGAACTCTGTCTTATACATGCGGATGGCAAGTATTCAATCCTCCGTCTAAACGAGTTTCGCTTTGTCTGAAGTGACGCAGATGTTGACTTCGTACCTGATTGAATCGACTGTTTGTTTGGTTTCTGATAATATACTGATCTCTTCTGCATCTTCGACATTAAGTTCCGAATTTTCAAACCCATACGGTAGTGTACACTCGATCTAAAATAGAAAAGCTGAAGATCTGCTTCATCAACATATGCAGGGAAGCCTAAGACGCGCGCATTTTGTGAAAAGAATCAAATTTACTAGAGCAATTGCCTTAAAATGCTTCAAGTAAGCCGCACGACTACATCATGGTGCCACAAAGGCAATGGTAGCAAACCTGGCCTACGAAGTGTTGTCAACAGACCTTTTGAACTCTGTCGATTTGATCGGCGGTCATGAAAAATACATGGTGTTCGTGACGAGTGCCCGGTCGGTGACCTTCAGCATGCATCACGTACTTGGCAATCTGTAAACTGCCAAAAACGTGCTATCGCGAAAAGCTTCGTTCGAATGAATTCTTTATTTTTTTATCAGCTGATCTTAGTGTAAGAGAGTTTACATTCTTTCTCCGCCATTGTGAAGAAGGAATGCAACCACGCGAAAATATTAAGTCGACATCCATCGTCGATAATCATTAAGAAAATGTGAAATGATGACCACATATGTGATATGAGGTTACCAAAGAAACACATTAGTAAGAGGTTGCTTCAAAACAAAACTTCTGAAATTCAGTACTTGTGGAATTTACAGGAACCTCATCTATAGGGTACGGTATTGGCTGCATAGCAACTACTCCACGAGACATAATGTTTCCTTTCATCTCAAAGTGCTGACCTCATGCATGAGATGGGCCTCGGCAAGACATTCCAGCTTGTGTTCTATTCTCAAGATGCTGGTTTTCTCGAAAAATAGTCTCAAAGCAGTTAGAAATATGTTTTTGTCGAAGAAATCACCATCTTGAGCGACCGTCACGAGTGGACTGAATTAATTATACTGGATGAAGTGTCGCAAACAGTACAAAAGAGATGGAAAAAATGACTAGGACATACGGCGTGTTCTTCTGGGTTTGTAGTAAAAACCAGTACTTTGGCGAGTTGAACGGATAAGCAAAGAGCTGTGCTTGTAACCCATAAGCAGTTGAACAGAGAGCAGCATGAATGAATAGCAAGTCCGAGTTATTCTGTGTCAACTCAAATGCTTCTTCCCTTTCTTTGATGAGAGGTTCTTTGAGCATGATCATTGCTGAAAAAAAATTGTTCACGTAAGCTGAAGGTTGGGCATTTCTAGAGAATGACGAATACGTTATAGCAGAAGCAACAATGTCCAAAAATCTCTCTGCTTTGTCTATTTACGTAACCTGTTTTGGTCTTTGTGCGCTCATAGCGTCATGAACAGCTGAGATCGGCATAGAAGGTCAATCAGATGCAGCACCTCAGGTGCAACACCCAGCAACGACGTGAATTTGAAATCAACAGATGAAGTAATCAAAACAAACACATACTGCGATTTCAGCAAAATGGTAGAAGATGCAGATACGAGGGAGAAATTCTTATATACGGTCCGACTTTCGAAGAACGTCGGCGCTCAGACCGGTACGGGCTATTTTTAGAAAAGTCATCATATATCGGACATTTCTCTCGACAATTTATCAAAGCGTCTTTTTGAGAAGGTTTTGCTTGCTCCTTAGAGCGCTGACACCAGGGAAAGGAGTAGTTTTGCAAAAGCACTGTCTGCAAAATCTACCACTTACATCATCACTTACATCAGACAGGGTCAATTTGATAAAACACGGTTAGTGCGACTGTCCTCCCACACTGATCTTTTATATGTCTTTCCGTTGCATCATGGCTGATGAAATCTTATCGACATGGTGATAATGATGAAAACGAATGGTCTTAGAGATACGGATATCACGCGATGCTTGGCGCCGCTCCAAGGTACGCTTTTTACAGTAGTCCAATCAAAGCAAGTTAAAAACGACTCCGGTCCAGGCAGCCATGTCGCCGCAAAGATTTCTCTTTGTAAAGTTTATAGAACTGTCCGGAAACGATAATCTCAGGCAAAGAAACTGAGTACTTGTCAGTGAAATAGGAATATCTATGAATGTTATGTACTAAGGCCATCACAAGCATGGCTATCGTGCCGCTCAATATACCCATATAACGTTAGGTAACTGAATAATGGCTGATAAGAATGTATAGAAAGATGTTCGAATACATAGCTAACAGCTACAAGAATAGATTTTGTTGTGCATCATTTCTACAATCATTTACATTTATCAGCAAAATCTTTATCATCTTTTTTGGAAGCAACATCATGCGAATATGATACGATGATAGTACGCTGTTCAAACCAATAAGAACTTACAAAGGAGTGGTGAATCTTCGAAACTGACGAATGAACTGCGATCATTTGGCCTTCACTCAAGTTCCAAAGAAGCGGGTGATGTTTAGTGCGTTTGCAATATGTAATGTCTAATAGACATATACGGGTAAACTAGACCAGAACGCACTTGATGGCATAATGAAGCAATTTTTGAGTTTCAAACAAGAGATTATCTGCTTTCACTGATCCAAAGATTGTTAGGGAAAAGCAGTTTCTCACATGCCAGAATCAAACTCAACACTAGACGTACTATTGAAGTCAGTATCCTTATTTAAGTTATTCATCTCGAATATTTGAAGAGGGAAACCGTCAGTGCCTGTTATGAATGGGTATTTCTTAAAAGCGCTGTTACTTAAAAAAAAGAAGGAGAGAAGAGAACAACGAAGAAATTGGCCACTGGCTGCCACGACGATCTCGAGTGGAACATTATGTGAGTCAACCTTCTCATTTGAATCCCATGATGATCTAGTATTACAGAAACTGTAGCAGAAACCTTCAAAATTATGCCAAATATAAATGAATGAGAGATTATCTAATTGCTTGGAGCCGTTGTCTGAGCAAATTGAGACAGATTCCTAAGGCAATGGTCATACCTCGCGCGATTTCGGTCGGCGCGATTTCACATTGCTCGCGATTTCACATTGTTCGTGTTTACGCACCGTGTAAACGAGATTTGGCATGTTTGCATCAGCCACAGCTATGCTCCTATGTTTTTAGAATTTGCGCGTAATGGATTTGTACAACTAGTGCATCGCCAAATCGCTGAGGACCACGGAATGAAATAGCTTATGATACTGGTGTTTTATAAAATATGCGGCTGCAATCACTCCAAGCAAAGAATCCGAAGGAAGCGGACTCGGCATCCGATGGCACTAGTATTGAAAACGAAGGTCATGACCCTGACTTTGCAAAGAATTGCGACGTTGCTTATGAACTGGGGAGATATGGCTTCAAAACAATGAGCAGCAAAAGCAAAAGCACCAACAAACAGATGCACGCAAAAAATTGCGATTTATAGTACGGAAAAAGGCGAACTACGAGTACCTTTCCTCGCTTCCTGTTTTTTTCCTTGCGCTAGCGATTTTACAAGAAGTTGGATACTTTTCGTACATATTATCATTCATAATTTTCTGTATCAACCCTTCATCGAGGGTACACACACAAAGTTTGGTGTCGTAATGAGAGTTTGTTTTGAATGAGCCCTTTGTGTGGGGCGCAAGGTGATTCCAGGCTTTGTGATCTTTGAGCGTGTAAGTGTTGATCATTTCTTGGGGCCGCATGCATTAAAGGCAGCTTCCGGGCGGGTCTGACGATTTCAAGAAAATCACAGATTGCTACAGCTCATACCCCAATGAAGGTCCTGCCCAAGTGGCATCGCTCCACGTTACTTGTGAACCGAGAAAACCGCTTCAGAAGTGGCGACCAGGACACCCCTTTACGGCCGGCGGCGACCTGCCCGCCCACCGAGGGATTTCACGTTGAATGTGCAGGTTGCAACCCTCGCACGGTCATAACTGTGGTCGGGTTACAACCTCGCACTGACCGTGCCGCAACACAAAATTGCGGCGTCATGCTCAATTTCAAGTGGAAATGAAGTTGTTTTGTTACAATAACGATCTCATTCAGGCAGTATCTGTCGCGTCCATCCGCATTCGAGTATTTCCGGTGCCGATGCCTCAACGCCTAAGAAATCCACAAAGAATAGGCAAAGTAAGTTTAGTATTGCTTCCTGATGAACAACACATTTTTGTAACTTAGTGACCCGGCTGGCGATCCCCTCGTGGAAAAGGATCTCTGCGAACTATTTTGAAAAAGACATGAGATTCTAGTGTGATCAAGGCCCGACTAACAATGTGCATCGAAGGTTCAGTGTTGTTTAGGGAGGAAGGTAGCTAACACGCTGACGATAAAAGTACTTTTATTGGTAGCTCAATAATGCCAGAATGGACTTGAATTGAGAAAAGCCATAAGGGCAGTGCTCTTCACATTCTTGACTTGGAGACTTCTATTACCCAATGATTTTCTGGGAGTTGACTCTACAATTGCGCTGCATGACTCCGAAAGAGTTATTCTTAGCTTTCTCGGGCCATCAGAATGGCGACTCCTTCTCCAGATTGGACGAGGTGAGTCCATACTCACTCATTCTTTCTGAGGATGACAATAGAAAAAGCCACCTTCTAGAGCTCTGCAATACTGTCCTGGGCTCACCACAGCTGGGAGGTGCGCCACATGGGAGGTGGACAATCAAATCAATAAATAAATCAATAAATCATTAAATCGATAAATTCTAGTCTTGAGCAGCTTTTCGAAAAAGAAGTCAGCAAACTTTACAAGAAAGAAAAGAATCTGTTTTCTTCCTTTCCACGCCAAAATCAGCTGTACATTACTCTCCTTTTTAAGTCCCGGTATTGCGCAGTTTTGCGCCGATTTTGTCTGCAGTGTTAGGCAAATTGGTGTGTATCATAAGTTACTCAGGAGCAACTTACGGGAGTCTTCTCTGCGTCTCCTTTTTTCCACATTATTTGCATTCCTCTAACATCAGTTCACGTTAAGCTCATCTGAACGTGAACTATGTGCAACAGTTGACTGCAGCAGGTGGACGGATGGCCAACTGTCAGTTCACTTGGCATGTTTATAGCATGGGAAAGTAGGCAGTCATCAGTTCACCTGACGTGAGCTCAACTGATGGGTTAAGTCCAGTTAACCTGAACTGATCGAGCTTTACTACGGGCCTATGATTATGAATTGTTCAAAGCTAAAAATTTGTCTAGGCACTATCTTAAGCGAGCGCCGAAGCGTTCGGCTATATGACATTTGATGGTCATTTGATGACGTCGGAATGTTTGGTTGCCATTAAAAAACACATGACTACAGTCGAGTAGATTTCCTGCTTAATATAGTGTCCCTGCAGACGCGACAACGCTGGGGCGTCAATAAATGCCTTGCGAATTCCCGAGCCAGTGTTTTCCAGTGTTTTCTTTGCTTATTTCGTGCTTTCTAGTTGGTTCGTTGCTGATAAAGAGGAAAAGGGTAAGTTGAAGAGTAGTTTCTGTTTTCTAGAAGTTCTACCATTGCATTTTCACATATATCCACGTGGAAGCATTTCGCGTCAGCTTCCTGTCTATTTTTTTTGTCATTTCCTTTTCTTCTGTCACTTCTTCTTTCAAACTTCCTCCGTCTTGTGAGGCGTTTCTTTGAACGCTAGTTGGCTTATCTTGCAGCAACTTCGGATTTCATCCATGAGAATTAGCATTTTAGTCAAGTACTTCACGCGATAAAGACAATAAGTCAATCGTAAAAACCCATTAGCGTTCAAAGAAGTACCTCACAAGAAGAAAGAGACATGAAGTGACAAAAAAATAGACAAGAAGCAACTGCTTCCACGTGGATTCGAATATGCGATGATAGAACTTCTCAGAAAACAGAATCTACTCTTTAACTTACCCTTTTATTCTTTATCAGCAACGAATCACCTAAAAAGCATAGAATAAGCAAAGAAAACACTGGAAAACCTAGCTCGGGAACTCGTCAGGCAATTATTGACGCCCCAGCGTTGTCGCGTCTGCAGGGACACTACACTATATTAAGCAGGAAATCTACTCAACTGTAACAGCTAAGTGATGTGCTGACAAGTTAATAAAGCCGAGGATGTTTGAGGCAGATCAAGTTCTGATGTTACATATAACTCGAGCAGCAATAAATAAGTAATTGTAAATAGCTTATGCCCACAGATACAACCACGTGCTCAAAACCGGTTGAGCGACGATCAGCAGGGAATGACTACGTCATCCTTGTTATCACGGGACGACGCAGACGCGGATGTGATGACTAGCGCATTTATTTTGGAATTCAAACACTGGTGACTACTATGACAATAAGAAACCCGTGCTGGAAGATGTACGGAAACCTGTTTCTTACTTAGAACGAGAGAGCAACTATACTAGAGAAGTTAGAATAACAAGCCGTAGTGAACTGCTCAAGTAATAGAATGAGAGATGCCAATAGTGCAAGTATAAACTTTTTATTTGTTGATAACCCTCTCGCCTTAATGTTTGTCCTGATTCTTTGAGCAGCAGTAGAACTGGCTTCTACTTAAATTTGCAACATGAAGCGCATCATCAACCGCTACTCTTTTTCTTGAATTACGGTAAGGAATACTCTTACGTAAGCTTCTTGTAACTGGATCGTACTTCAAAAATTCCAAGAAACTTAGCTTTTCACTCATTCTGTTTTCACCAAACATTTTGCACAAGTATGTGAAAGTGGGGTTCAGCAAGTGACAATATTCAGAGTGTTTGGAACAAAAATAGCTCTGATTGCTTTTAAAGCCTTGTAACTTCCTATTACACTAATACAGTGAAAGCAATCGATATTCAATTCATACTGTGAAATCAGTAAATTTTGTGTATTAAGCTGTGTTTCTACCTACGGGTTCCGCTAAGAATCGGTTACTTTGGCTAGTGAACTCTGCATGAGTAAATCCTTTGCACACTTTAGCAACTAGTAACAACATAGCTCAGTAGAATAACTTTGCTGTAACCCCGTTGCTTTGAGTCTGATGAAAACAAAGTTTGCGCAAACTTTGGAGATCTCATCCATCAGGAGGAAGCAAGCTCTCAGAAAGCAGGAAATGTCCGCATGCATAATTTAGCGATCGAATGTCAATTTTTGGTAGATGACATGATACTGTCCAGATGCTTACACATACAGGGTGTCCCAAAAGTAAAAGTATACACTGTTTGGTCGTTAATATCTCTTTTCCCAACAAGTCTTTTGCCTACCTTTAGGTACCATTTTGTAGGGCTGGCTTCAATTTAGATTTGTAGTATGGATCGAATCACCGATCGCTCTTCATTACTGTAATGTTACGGTAGGAACTCTCAGCTTATATCATTTGGATTAATCGTGGTTCAAAAAAGTTTAAATCTGAAAAGGTGTGTATTAGGGTTTTCACAGGTTCTGATTCTATTAATCAGCTTTTTATGAGTTTGAAAAGCTTTTCAAATGGTGTAATAACGATGTTGAGGAGCAGCATAGTGATATCTATTGCGATTTATCTGACATAACTTCTGAAGGAAGTGCTGCGGCAAAGTGTAAACTTCATGTTTGGTTTTAGTGATTTGAATCAGCATGTTATAAGGATTTTCAGGTTGTTTGGTTTGTTTTCTAAGGCGGAACAGGGCCCCTAAATGGCTCACAACCCTTCTTGAAGTCTATGCCGTAATACTACAGTAATGAAGAACGATCGGTGATTTCCACTGTATTGCAGCTTTAAGTCGAAGCAGCTCTACAACACGATGCCTGAAGATAGATAGAAGACTTTTTGGGAAAAAAAGATACTAACGATCGATCGAACAGTGTATACATACTTTTGGGACGCCCTGTATATTATTTTTTGGAAAAACGAAGCACAACGCCTAATTCAGCTACATCACAGTAGCATGGCCATATCTCATTTAAGAGTGGACAAATTCTCAATCCAAGGTCACCATTCCACTCAGCTCGACGCGACGCATCTTCCGATATATAGAAGTGCCTGTCTGGACATAGTAGGGATTCAGATTTTTGTTCCGGTAGGTTGCCCGTGAGTGCAATGCACGCTGAGTAACCTACCGTAAGCAAAAATCTGGGACGTTCCGTGAAATCTGGCCTCCTAGTGTCTCCAATTGGGCACTTCTACATATCAGAGGATGCGCCGCGCCTAGCTGGGTGAAAAGGTGCCCTTGGTTCAAGTTCGTCCACTCTTCAGCGAGATGTGGCCACGCTACTGTGATGTCGCCTGAATCGGGCGACTGTGCGCCGTTTTTTTTTTTTTGAGAATACCGAGGGAAGGTGTCAATTAAAGCTTGTTTTTCTAATTTGAAGCATTCACTTGTAGCTTCCAGATATCTTGCTTGCAAGCAATGTTTGTTAATTATTCATACAAAGCTACCGCTCCCAGTTACAGCCTGACGTGAATGTAAGAGATCGTTCAACCTGTTTTCATCGTTCTGTCACTGGAATCACTATAGTGCTAATTTGCCGGGCTATTCAACGTTTCTGCTTAATTATTCTTTGACACGCAATCTCCCATTTCTAGAAATCATCAAGTTAAAGTTACTGAAAGAAACTTGCACTCCACTAGTGCTATGGACCATTATAATTTCGCAATGATTACATTATATTGGCAGTATCATGCTTAGAAATAACTACAAAGCACAAAGTTGAGAATAGTCTACCAACTCGATATTTCCACTTGCAAATGTTGAAGATGTGGGTCAGATTGAGATTTCACAAACGTGCAGATTCAAGCAGTGGAAGCATGGTGATATGAGATCGACCATTATGTCCAGCACGGATTACCGACTTTTCCAGGGTTTTCTGAACAACTGAGAAGGCGCTCAGAGAAAATGTTCATTAGAACAGCGTGATGAGCTTATCACTAGTAAGCACTTTTAAAGGCAGTGTCCGGGCAAAAACTCGATTTTGAGATTTTGTGCTTATACGGGCCTATTCGCCATGCAGAATCCGAAAATTCACATTGGAAAGCGCGAAAACGGCGAAAAAGGGCTCTAATATAGGAAGGAAATCAGCAGGTGAGCGGGGCTTTCCCCAGTGCGATTTCACGCTCCCAGCTCCTGAAGCGATTTTCTTGATTCCGCTAGCCATTCTAACATCGCTACCGGCCAAGTGCAAATGATTGACTTGGAACCGGAAGCGAGAAGGTCGCCTTCGGAAGCCGAGAACGTGAATTCGCAGTGGGGAGGACCCCACCCACCTGCTCATTTCCCTCCTGTGTTAGAGCCGTTTTTCGCCATTTTCGCGCTCTACAATCTGCATTTTCGGATTCAGCGTAGCGAATAGGCCCAAGTAAGCACAAAATCTCAAAATCGAGTTTTTGCCCGGACACTGCTTTTAAGCATGCAGATTATACACGGGCATACTGCAGAGCTCAATCGAATCTCACTTTCCACAGTGTCGATGTCGATCGCTATTGTTGAAGCTCCGCGCAAACTTCGAGAACTGCGTAACGAATAGAACACTAAACACGCCTGTGTGCGTTGAAGAACTAAGAATTTGTTGGCCGTGTTGGGCGACGAGCTCGTGGCTTGGCATCTGTAGGAGCATAAGGAAAAAAAAGCTGGGCTCTGTATCCGTTACTTTCCTGTATGTTCTGACCGAAATTCTACGTCAACTCACAAGCTTACGATAAACTACAGTTCATGAACTTGCCTTTCACAAGCAGCCTCCATAAAATGCTACATTGTATCGTCATGAGACCAAAGAACAGTGTCAGACTCTACAGCTCTCCAGGATCTAGAGACTAGTAATACTTTCTGGAGAAACGGCTTTAGTAATCATCGGCAAGAAAACGGAGGAGCGGAACGCATACGAGTTCTGGTGTGCTTGTACGCATTTACATATAAGGGAAGAAAATCCATTGAGTACACGAAGAAATGAATAAACTTTGTTCAAAGCAAGTTACTCGAACAGCAGACATACACGATGTATACTATCATATTTAACACTGCCGAATTGTGACACACAGTATGTTTGATAATGTGGTAGTGAAAAGGGTGCACAACGAATTTCAAACGAAAGTTCGTTCGCCAGTTTTTCAAAAAATCATAGCTCCCTTTCGACGCAGTAGATTTCTTTGAAATTATATCTATTCAAAAGAGGAAACTATTTTCTTTACAGCAGTATCTTTGCTGTGAATTGGCACTTGAAAGTTTGAGAGTTAAAGCAATTTTAAAAAATCACTCAGTATTGCCATTTTCAAGCAGGATCGCAAAAATTCTATAAGTACTTTTGTTCGATGCTCTTCACTAAGCACCTTTTCAACGGATTAGTACAAAAAAAGATCGAGAGTTAGATACAATTAAAGAGAATTATTTCAGTTTTGCAATTTCTATACATGCTCAAAAAAGCCTAAAACGTCATAGCAGAGACGGAAACGTTCATTGGGTTTTGTGATCCTCTCTTTCTAGCTGAGCAAAGGTACTATAGTAAGGAGAATAACTTTTTTCGAACAAAAATACTACCAGAGTTTCCTGTGATCCTGCTTCAAAAATCAGAGTTTTCTTCAATTGCTTTTAAATCTCGAACTTTCCCTTGCAAATTCATGTTAAAGGTACTACTATAAAGGGAATGGTTTCGCCTCTCAAATACATATAATTCTGGAGAAATACGTAAGTCAAAAGAACTGGCAAACGAACTTTTCCATCCACTTAATGTACAGGATGTCCTAAAAAAATGTGCACACTATTCATTCGTTAATAACTCTTTTGCTTACATGTCATCCTAGGTTCCATTTAGATATACAGTATGGAGCAAATCGTCAATCGCACTTCATTACTGTAAAATTACGATATGAACTTCGAGAAAGATTTTAAGTTCTGAAGCTATAATTTGCCTTAGAAAGAGAACCAAACAAACTAGAAATTTTTATAACAACCGTAGTCGCTAATTCTACATATACAATTTGCAGTTCACTGTGTTCCTTGATCATGTGGCTAAACCAAATTAAGGTAACAAATTGTTTTTCCAATGTTCGTCCGAGATGTGATTGTACCATTGAAAAAGCTCAAAAAACTTAAGTGTGCAGTGAAATCAGCGCGCCTGAAAACCTTGCTACACAAGTTTTCTGATTGAGTGACTGGTGATTCGCTCCATACTGTAAATCTACTGTAAGTTGACTCTTGCTCTACAGAATAGTAACACAATCACGGCAATAGACGGAAGCAAGAGATAATCATACGCACATCTTTTTGGGACACCCTGTATATATTAGGTTGAACCGAAAGTTGTTCGCACCATTCCAAAAAATCGTAAATTGTTTCTCTTACGATAATCCTGCACGACAAAAACAATGTTTGAAAGAACAAAGTGACACCTTGCCTGCTCTTTACTAAGCTTTGGTTGCGGAGATAAAATTGTGGAAAGGAAAACATACACTTTCTGAAATTTGAGGCAAACCCATTAAAAATAAAATTGTGCCATATAATCCAAAACAGGCTGTATCCTGGATTTTTGACCTCTTCTTTTAGAGCAAAACTAACGCTGATTAAACTGTTTTTTGACAAGTTTAGACTTTTGAGAAAAAAGCATAATTCAATTTTCTCAAGAAGTTTTTTTGGAATTTTTTCTCGAAAATCATAACTTTTTTAAAAAGAGATCGGTCAACACAAATTTTGCTCCGCTAAAAGAGGTGATTGAAAAACCTAGTTTACTGCCTGTTTTGAGTTTTAAGGCACAGTTTTGGAATTTTCAACGGATTTGCCTCAAAATTCAGAAATTGTAGTGTTTTCCTTTCCTCAATCTTATTTCTGCAACCAAAGCTTAGTAAAGAGCAGGCAGTGTTTCGATAGTATACGCTTTGCTCTTCCAGACATTGTTTTTGTCGTACAGGATTATCGTAAGAGAAACAAGTTACGATTTTTTGAAATGGTGCGAGCGAACTTTCGGTTCAACCTAATATATTAGGTTGTCCCGAAAGTTTTGTCGGTTTTTTTCATCGCTCACCCAAACTCACAGAAAGCCACTCCATGGACGACCTAGGTACCATTCTATTCAGATTTTTATCCCCTTTCTTACAGCTATATTTGTTTTCTGATCTACTCCGTCTTTGTGATGTTATCGATGTTATCGCCATGGCTTTTTGAGCACCTCAGCAGTAGCGTCAAATCTTTCCTGAATTTTCAAAATTTTTATACTGGTATTTTCAAGGAGCGCTGGTGACTGTTATGTAGAGCAAACCCTTGGCTACATTGTACTTATTTTAGATCACGTGAGCCTCTTTTATCAAGTCCGTTATGATTATTTATTCAGTAAAAACCGCGGCTTTTTGAATAAGTTTACCACGTAAAAATACCGAAAATTCCAAAAAGCTGATTTTTGAAGTAAATCAAACTTGGTTATGTTGCATAAATAATGTTTAGTAACAATCAAGTTTAAATTCGCAGAAACTTCAAAAGTTTTCTTGCTTTTGCTGCAGTTGCGTTTTTCATGACTTTGCTGAAAATCAAGGCCTCCGAAGAAATAATTTTTTTGAGCTAAACACAGCAGATTAGGAGAATCAAAAAATATCTCCGTAAAGTCCTGGAATCGCTCTATTTGATACTTACTCAACCCTCTCCGAAACTTTGGAAAGAAATTTTTGAAAAATAGCCTAACTTCAAGCAGATAAAAATGGCTGGTGAAAAATTTTGGCAATTATCAAAAAAAGCATACAGGATCGGGTTCGAAAATGTAACCATAAGAAAGAGAAGAGAAAGTTGCATCGAATGCACTTTAAAACTCATTCATGTGTTTATTGTGCGTGGTTTTATAGTGGTTTGAAGAAACCGACAAAACTTTCGGGACAACCTAATATAATATATGGTTGACTGGATTATAATCTACGTCGTGTTTGACGGTCTGTAAAGTTGCAGACATATTTTATTTTGAAGCTTGAGAGAATTAAAAGGTCAACTCTACCTAAGCAGAAACTATTTATTTTCAAACGAAATGGTGCAAAATAGTGGATTTCTCGGTCTTCATAAAATTTTCGAGTGTCATGCTTCAAAACGAGAAACGATGTTGGGGGTATTACGTAAAATTGGCACGCACCACATATGATTATAGTCACCTTTGGTCATTTGCTTGGCCACAGACAATCAGATTCACAGCAAATCGGACCGCTCAGAAATTGACTTTTGACTACAGGATCATATTCTATAACTCAGTCAGTTTATTGTTGTTACTGAAGTCAAAAGGGGTTTTCTTAAAAGGCTAACAATTTGAAAACAAAATTATCTTGTTGACCTAATAATGCATTCGCTAAAACTGACATGATATTAGTACCACCCGGAGTCTTGAATGCTGAAGCTGATGGTGGTGGCATGACAGTCAAAAAGCATTACATCTTTAGCATAAAAACAACGACTTCTCACGTAGTGTTAGAAAAGTTTATGTAAGGATGAATAAAGTTTTTCACATTGGCTTTACGAGGTTGTACATGGAACGAGTAAGCAGAGAGAAATGACGAAACTTTAGAAGTTCTGGCAGAACAAAAAAAGTCGACAGAGAGTAGGTTAACTCAAAACCTCTAGCTTTGAGAACAAGCTAGGCTAATTAGTGCGATCTGGTACATAAGTGTAATAATATCTATGTCGTTCAGTTGCAGTTGCCAGATGTTAGAGGAGGAAATTTCTAACGATTCCGCAACTGCTTTTCTTTTCTTTTGTGAAAACTGCATCAGCATTCAGCACAGACACAAAACGCTTTCCTTATCTATTAAAAGAGTAGTTTGAAAAATGTTCAAGCTCAGATAGATATCAAGTAATGGCTTTGCTCAAAAATTCCATAGCTTTTTTGGAAAAATCTTTGCAGCTACAAAGTTTCTACAAGGAGTGTTTTATTACTGAACGCAAACGAAGTAAAACATAGAAATATCAACTATTCATCAATACGCATGATTCATGTATCTAAACGTTCTCGCTACTCTAGTTTTTGAAGCGACACATGTAAAATGGAAACAAAAAATCTGCTTCTCACAAATTTTCTTGCCTCCTCAAATGCATGCAAAGATCCTGTGGCGGTCTTCAAGCAAGCCCATCCGGCCTTGCAAAACGAATATTTCACCAGATTCCCCTGCAATTGAGCCCTAAAAAGGTCTTGGTCCGCGGAACAAAGTCATTTCGGAAGAGCCGGCAGCGATCAGGCATCCGGAATCGCCAGTGGCGACGGGCGGCGATCGGCGTGGCGGGTTTGACCGCAGGCGACTGACGCGATGCCACATCTTAATAGTCGACAGTTGTCTGCGGCAGCTCCATACTCTCCATATCAATTATTCATCGACTCGATGCTATTGATACACGACTGATCTTCTGGATCGATAAACGTCGAGATGATTGGTGGACACCGCCCCAGGGCTACATCGAGCACATGTACGTCGGGAGGTGCATGCGCACACCTGGCCTCGATTCTGCTTTTGGTTTGCAGCCGTTAATGATCTGACACCCACACCTGATTTACTCGCTCTTGTTCGCTACATCTCGTTAGCTGTGGATCTTCACCCGCCGCCGAGTAGATAATTCGTTGTCCTTGACGATCGAAGCAGGGGTTGCCAAGGCTTCGCCCTTCCGTTTTCTCAAACGTTTTTTTTGCTCTTGGTATCAATTTCATCCTTAAATCTTTGCAAAGCTCTTTTTGTACTTTCGACTTTAGCCTTGAGCCCAAAGCGTGCCTGATTTGTCCTACATTCATGACAAGTACTCTCATGCCTGTCTACCTAGTATTTCGCTTTGGTGTCCGTCTTCAATACTGTCCAAATCCTGCAATCGAGTTTTTGTCGTGTATTGATTGATGTGCAACGCTGTGGCAGTGCGGGTGAGGTGCCATTATTCTTGAGTGGTAGGCAAGACATCGAACAAGTTGTTTAAAGTTTACAGGATGTCAATCCAGTCAATGATCCTCGCGTACTTTCTCGCTTCAAGCTGTTACATAGTGAAATCACATTAATTGCTTTGGTACACTTGCGTTCTAGAGTAACCTTTGTCTGTCTCGAAAACACTTTACTCCGTGATTCTTATTACTTTGAGGCTTTTCTAGGTACACCCTCATATTTTTTTCGAAAACGCGGTTGTAGAGATTTGCACTTCTATCACCTGGGCATCTTCAAAGAATTTGAACTAATCAGTGTACATCTTTTTGTTGATTTGCTTTGATCTATGCGATGCTGCCCATCGGATCGATTTACCCCTGTTATTTTTGAAATTGTTTCTGCTCGACTCCATCAAATTTTTGAAAGAGTATTCAATGCTATTCGACTCACAATTTTGTGAAAATTCTCGTCATGACGCAGATGGGACCAACTAGATAAATTTCGGAGCTATTTGATTGCATAGCATGAAAGGTCTTCCAGCATCACGGTTGACTTTTTAGCCCATTTGTTTACCATCAATGTTCCAGATTTCGAAACTTGGAAAGCTTTTCTACTCTCTCGTTTGACAGAAAGACATTCGCGTGCTTTCTACTCATCCAAATCCACTCTCTTTGTTGTCTTACAATGCTTTCAGCATGCAATTACTCCATTCTCCCATCAAAACACCATCCAGGAAGTTTAGTACTCATTTCTTTCCAATCCTTGGATCATTGATTATGGTACACGATTATTTGGCTTTTTCTCAATCACCTTCTAGTAATTCTAGTAGTATTATTGAAGCTAGTATTTTTTTTTCTTGGAGTGGATTGAAAAGTGCTTGTCACGTACTCGGAAATTCGACACCCCATCTTTCCAGACTTCCTCTCGTTTTTGGTTTTTTTGAATTTGTGCCGATTAGATTCCCATGCGTACTACATAGGAGTTTCATCTTTCTTGATAAATTTGGTCAAAAGTGGGATTTTGGTTTTTTATCAGATCTCTACATCTCGGATTCATGAGGTTTTTGCAACTGCAATCCCAAATTCTAATCCGTTCGAGAGCCATACTCTGCTGACTATTCTGTGGATATTACTGCAGCTACTTGGCAGTAAATTTAATCTTTTTTCTAAATCATAAACTATAACTTTCTTGTGTTTCACGTTTATCAGATTTGACACAAAGCTATCTACATGATGTTTGTTTCATTTGCTCACATTCTACTAATGGAGTGAAAATTGTTAAGTTTTTAAGGTTTGCTGTTCACATTAAGAAGTTTTTATCGATTATTTTTTTGACTTGGTGAGTCCTCCTTCCCCGATGATTTCCGGGTCTTTGGTTCTGTCATTGATTGTTCTTACGACTGAACTCTTTCTTTTCCTCTATTTTGTCCTTTTTCCTACATTCGGTTCCTGCAGTGTCCACTATGTGAATATGCTTTCGTTCAAGGTTTTGCTTATAATATACACTGCGAAAGCAGAAGCAAACCATCGGCGAAGGTGATCTCTCGAAGAAAACAAATTTCTGCGCAGCTTATTCATGACGTTTCGTCTCATACGCTTCCTGTGTAGCTCTCTAGTCCTAGCACTACTTAATACAAGCTATGAGCTCTAGTTTTTCCACAAACCCCTTGGGAGGTACTACCATTAAACCAAGCGTGTGCGTGCTATATGAATGACGCATTGTCAGTATTAACGCTTCTGATGCATGATGTTCAACGATGAGTCCTCCAATAACATGTCAATTGCTTGTCTCAATTGCCGCCCGTCATTTCATTGGACATATTGAGCTGTTTAGAATCTAATAAGTAGATGACGTTATCCAGCTACTCGGCAAAGCTCTTACCTTCGTTACTTTTCGTACCTTGAAATCAAAGTTCAAATACATTTGTCAGGGTTCGCATTCTATTTATCCACCTGTTACGTATGTAGCTAGAACAATCATACATTGTCTGATGCACATTGCTCTGTTCTTAGGCTTAAATGCCCTAAGTTCTTGGTTGTGATAAGAAGGGGCTGGATGAGATTCAACTATTGCACGACCTAGCAGGAAAAAGAATCTTTATGTATGACTCCTCAAATGTAATTCAAATATTCTTCATTTTGGTTCTACGTCCAACTATTGTCTCACATGCTTCGAGTTTGCAGGGAGATTAATTAAAATTTTATTGATTAGACTGACCCGAGGTTTTTGCATCTGTTTATAACGATAGTCTCTCTTCTAACGCTGGTTCGGACATAGTATCCACTGCAAGCTCATGCTCATCGTGTTCCCAGTATTCACCTGCACTTACTGAAAAAAGTGTGCCAGAAGAGACCCAAACTAATTGTTTGTGCATGAATGTATGTGCCCCTCAAGCGACGATTCCAATAGTTTGTACTTGAAATAAGCTAGGTGTTCATGGATCTTGCGTCATACGCAGTTGATGATGAGATGATGTTTATTCAACATGTCCGGCCTGGTTATCGTTTCTTTCGTTCGCGCTCTTGCTGCAACTGTCGATTCTCAAAGCTATTATACTTATAACTGTGATTATAAGGAGAGCTGAGTGGGGCTAGATGAGTATCATATCTAGTAACTCTACAAACTCAGACATTGTCGTCAAAACAAGCTTTGTTTTTTGATATTCGTTTCCTTTTCTCGAGAAGTCATAGAAGAGAGTTCAATTCTCGTATAGCAGTGCTCAAAACACAAAAAAATTTCCCGTAAAAATATCTCGATGTCATGGAATGTTACACCAAAGATGCACAAATTCTTTTGAGCATTTCTTCATGTAATTATCAGTTGCTATCGTGCAGTTTCATGATTTGGAAATTAACTCTCTTCAACAGCCGTATAGCAATCACGATCTTTGCTTGATATGGGCTAATGATTTGTATATAATGTAATTGTGGGGGAGGATCGCTATCGATTTTCAGGTTTACGTAAGACTCAAGAAAATATAATAACTTTTCAGCAGTTAATCACCGCTTTTGCACCTCTTTGGTTCGTTTTTTTTGTCTCATTTTTTATTCTTCATAAATCTTATACTCGTTTTTTATCTTTTCGTGCTGAACTAATGTATGCTTCTTCGTTATAAGATGTTCGGCTTGAACGCTTTTTTTCGTACAGTTGTTCTCATTTTGCAATTCATCACACATATCTTCATATCTTATTTTCTATAACTTTTTTTCTACGCTTGGTTTAGTCTATTCAGTCTGCTCAGTCGAATTGTCCAACTGGACAAGAATGTATTGGAATGATTAGCTTAACACGCTCAATTTCCCGCTTCTCGAAAAGTTGCTTATACTGCTCAAGCTGTAAAGGCTACATTTTCGGCCGCATTGTTTGATAAGTGTTTTCGTTTTCCATCACCCGGCTGAGCAGTTCCCTATTCTCACTCGCATATGTCAGCACTCGGATGAAGCGCAACCACTGCACCCCGCCGTATTACGGGTGATTTGTCCCCTAGTCCACACAAGTCAGGAACAGCATAGGACATTTACCAAAATTTTTCTCGTAATATCTGTCGGCGGAGCCGTTTATTTTGGTGGTTGTGCACGACTACGAAACGGAGTGGATTACGACCACCAGCGGTCATTGCTGTGATGATGTTACATCCCCGTCGCAATGCTGGCCGACAGAACCGGCCTCGATTGTTTTACCAGATTTTTGGGAGTCAGCTGAAGCTGTAGAATCAGAGTGATCAAGCAGGATCAAATTCTAGTGCATATGTAGTCCTGACGAGCGGAGAGGAAAGGGACGCAAAATTTATGAAAAAATATTTCGGTTGCGCTCATTTTGACATATAAAGCTAGCCCAAAATTGGCTCAATGCGCTCTGAAAGCTGTTTTTTCACTATTTACTATTTCTTCTCTGTTCTTCATCTATCAATAAAGCTTATAGCAAATTATATAATGCACTTAACGCGAGCAGACAGTCTTTGAGTCCGAGAGTTTTTCAAAGTGTCTTTGGTAGCAGCTGCTGAAAAAGCTTGGACATACATGCCATGGCTTAAATCAACTTTTTGGATCATGGACTATTGCTCTTGACTGCTTCGAATGCTAAAGTCGCCACATAGCTATTTACTATCTACTATTCAATCATCAATGACAAGCTAGTTCTGCCTACTGCTTTTCAACAGCAAATTCCAATTCTCGACTAATCGCGCATGTACAGGTCTGCATAGAGTCTTAGCGCTGTTCGCACTGGTGCTTACTCGTAAGGGAGAAGAGCTAAGTTTACCAAGCTGTCTCTTCGGCCGCATCAAGAGCATCCGCCTGTCCTTCCTGCTGTTTTTGGAGAATTTTTAATTTATGGAAGACATTCTTTGCCTTTGAACAAACATCCCTATTAATAGCTTGTGTAGAAGGGTATTGGTTTCCATCATATTTTCTTACTCCGGAATTCTAGATTGAGTATTCTATCAAATTTTGTGTATCCACGCTTGCGTACTCATCGTCCTTATAGTTTGCCCAATTTGAAAGAAAAGAGGGTGAGTATAGTACCAATCCTCGTCTCCTCAGATTTCTTTTAACAGGTTTACCAATTTCGTCATTTAGCAAGCAAAAGTATCAGAATTCAGTATGTGTCCAAAATATATTTTTAAGTCGCGGGAGTAAACGCAAAAGTCTAGGAAAAATGGGCAGTGCAGCTGCTCTACAACGTTTACATTTTTTTTAAAATTATGACTATTAACGAGCGAACTGAGTACGATGTGATGAAGTTGTCAGAGTGATTATTTGATGTATATAGCTGTTTAAGAGACGAAGAAAAAGTACACTGAAGTATACCGATATATAAGACAGCAAAACGTCTGTTATTCCCAATAATAGAATCTTAATCTCTGAAATAATCCCACGAATGCATATATTTGATGTCGTCAGTAATGGTAACCTGCTTGCTTTCTTTTTTCCACAATTTCTGTCAAGTGCTCTCAAGGACTGTCGTTCATTTTGTATGCAGCGAATATGTGCGATATCGCCCAATTTACCTCGCTTGTAGCGCTTGCTTCCCCCCCCCCCTACCCCCTACCCCCCCCCCCCCCCAAGAAAACACAAGTGTGGATGTTAACCATGTCGCAGCGAAGATCTTGCCACATTTCAAAATCCCCACGTTTACAGCGTTCGCCTGCGTGAGCGAAATACTTGACAACTCATGCCGCCATCTTCCAAGAAACTAGAAGTAATTTTTCGGCGATGCACTTGGTTCACTTCTGTGGATATTTTGTCTTGTAAACTCAGTATGCATCTTTTTACGCAATGATAATGGCTTTGACTCCCAAGTAGTATGTATCGCCTGCATGGCCACCATACCATTCCTCACTCGTACATTGATTTCATCCTCGAAAGTGGGTAGGCCAAACGTATTCAACATCCAAAACGCAACAAATAGGGAATGACTTACCTTCATAATTCGGAACTGATGTAACACTCCGTCGCAGTTTTTCAAATGGAAAGAGCATCACGGCGTTATGCTTAGAATTCTTGCAATCAATTTCTGCAGCTGACACGAACAATGTGATTTGTGCGCATTTCGAAGCCATCGTCATGATGTCCTGAGGAACTCAACGGCACCAGGTAGCCGTGCTGAACTAGTTTAGCTAAGGTTTCTCTACGAGTAGCTTCACGATCGGTTTGCACCTGTCATTTCTGCGACTCGTCATCCATCGTCGTTCTCTATTTCTATCGCATTTCTCATCCCAGCAGCGGTCAAACCAGAGGTTTCGTGGCTGCTGGTGTGAGCGCTGAGTGCTGACTCCACCAGGGGCGAACTTAACGTGTCCGTTTATCCCTCGCCAACTATTCCTGTCAGAAAAACCTCCTGTTGATGACGCAATAACGAGTCAAGATCGATCCCCTTCTCTCCTCGGGTGGCAAATGTTGTGTTCTACGTTATGATTGGTTGCAAACTGGGTGGAGTGAAGAGGAGAAAGGGCTTTCTAGTCGGCTGCAGAACGAAAAGAGCAGAGGGAGCCTGGTAAATAGACTGGTGCTTGTATAATGCTGCCACAATGAAGTCTAGGAGAACATCCTATCATATTGCTTCGAGTTTCTCATTTTTGCTGCCCAAACTTTATCGGGGTGTAGGAGAAGTCCGCGGGCAGTTAGGGGATTTTTTTTGGGCTGCTGTAGTTGGACCTTTATGAGAGATGCAACTTTTGTTGTATTACAAGTTGACTACAGTACACGTTTACCTTGATAGGCTTTTCGCGCTTCACTTCGGGCCATCAGCATGTCGCACGGGGAAACTTCGACTTGGATTGGCATGTTCGTGCTGGACTATCCCATGCAGAACAAGTGCTGGAGAGTTCATATCTGATTGTTTAAATCAGCCAAAGCCGTCGCACAACTCAAGTAAAGGCGTCACCTGAGCACAATATTCCAAAAATTTTGAAACTCCATTTATGCCTCTTGAAGACGCTCTAGTTTCGAAGTGAAACTAAGCGTTCCTTCCTGCACGGAGTGGGCCGAATTTTTACCGCGAATTTTGTTTGGATAATGTCTTGCGCATATTTCGGACCCTTTGTCCGAGCATGGAATCAAGTGCATCTGCAGGTTTCGGGTAACATTTGGATTACTCGCTAACTAGAGGTTTTTTCCTTCACTGCTGAAAGATGAATAAAAAAAATTTATCGTTGAATAGCTTTCCTTTCTGGTGTGTAGGACAGTTCTTTGACAGCAAAAACTTCATGATATGGTCCTATTTCATTTTTGGACTTTTTGGATAGCTAATGAGGGTACTTGGTTTTGATATGGTATTTTTTACTTGTCAGAAATCACTATTTTTGTCCATTTTCTTGCAAATAATAGGGGCTAATTTGAGCATTTACTCAAACTAGTGGCGCACTGAAGGGGGGGGGGGGGGGCGCCCTCCACCCCAAAAATGGGTCGCGAAATTTTTTAGAGTTACTTACATGAGTTGTAAAAATGTGCATAACTTGTTCATACTTGTAAATGATTAAAATATTTTAAAATTTCTCAAAATTTAGTTCAGCCTAATAAAAATTTTTTCGTGCGGTTATGGGCTCACGAAAATTTTAGGAAGCATATCAAAAAAATTTTCGGGGTGCGTGGCTTGCGCCTTTCCCCGAAGGGAGATCGTGGATTGGCCACTGAATCGAAATGTCTTTTTTTGCAACAGAAGCCCGGAAGCCTTCACTATACCGCCTCATAACTTTGGTGCGAATTGAATGTTGTGATGGATATGTCTCGGGAAATAGGGCACATACAAACGTATGAAACGGCAGCATTTTGAAGAATGCATATTTGCAAGGGACCTAAGGTCCCTAGCGAGGAGGGGGCCAGGGATCTTGCCAGTTTATATTAATACCCAATCTGGTCAAACAGGACATTACGTTAAGCTTGAATCTGAATCCAATATTTTCGGTACATGCGTGAATGAAAAAGAAGCGCGGAGTTTTTTCATTGCGCTGATTTAATTTTCGGCGCACTCAAATGTTTTTAGACTTTGGCTTCAACTTTACATCGGATTTATGTGAATATGTGGAGGACAGCATGCAAAATTTGTTTTGCTCGGACCAATTATGGGACAAGATGGTACTACAACTGAATAAAAAATCGAGTTCTGAAGTGCCCTCTAGACCTGGTTACTGCAAAAGTTTGAAACGCTGTCATCGAAAAAGCTCAATTTTCCACATTTTTGTGGTGGAATCGTTGAGAATTTTTTGTATGTTGTGACATAGCTCAAGTACCATGTTGGTCAAATCCCATGGCTTAGATTTCATTCTTGCATATCCAACTTGGAGTTGCATTCTTCATAACATTCTTCAATGACTTTCGTCGTTAAAAAACCTGATGCACCTTCCAACTATCACATGACTTCCACTATGCAGCCTTAGGTTGCTCAGAGTATCACTCATTTCCGTAGCTGCAGCAGCGTTGTATAAATAAGTTGAGGGAATTATAAATGAAGTCAAGTGGCTGTAGCACCATAAAACGTGCTTTACTCGCACATATGATCTAAGAGGTTCTTTAAGAGGTCTTTACTAGATATCTTACGGTCATCGTGATTAGATAACTGCTTGCTGTTCGCCGCTGAGTATTATCATGAAATTACGAAGTGGAAGGAAAGTGGATTTGACTTGAATGCAATGGTTGCGACTTGCGAAAATGATTGTTTTCACTCGCGCAGTGCTCTCACGCAAAGGACTTTGATGTTATATAAATAACTTTAAACATATGTGTCAATCCTTCTGCTCAATTTTGCAAATATGCAAGTGTCGGATATACGATCTTGAGAAGAACATTCTGCCACCTTACTTTGCCATTATTAGTGTACAAGTGTGTACTGCTTGCTCCATTGCACGACATCGCATTCACATCACATAAGTGGTGTAGGGCTATGCAAATGAGAAAACCGCAGTCGTTTTCTTCCTTGCGTTTTGATTAGGAAAGTCCTCATTCGAAAGCAAGCTTTTGATTTGCTCTCACAAAGCAATACAAGCTCTGAGTTGGGAAGTAGCTCATGTAGATAACAGACAGCTGCAATTATTCAATTCATTGTGGAATCCTCATTATGACAGCAATGTTTGTTGTTGGATGCCGGATTACCAATAACGTCTCTACAGAATGAGTTATGCGTGCAATAATTGAATTCATGATGAAAATGACATCGTACTGTCACTTAACATACCGTAGTGACAGCTGTCCTGCTCTCAGTTTTACCGATAATAGGGCTTTCATTATTCTTACCGTAATCACTAGTGTCCTCATCCATACAATGTCATTGTTGTTCCTAGCTCAGTATTTTATTGTTATTAATATCAGTTTATTCTTACGATTAATACTATGCTCATGGAATTACGCTGGCATTTCTGCGTGAAGGATTTTTTTTCAATGACAACTTTTGTGTTCATGGACTGAAACTATTGGGATGTCCCATAATTTTTTTACCTTTTTCATCCTGAACATCAGCATTTCTTGAGAACTGGGGCACCTACAAAGGCTGCAAATACATGATCTTATTTCTGTGTATGAGCTCTATAATCAGGTACGTGGGAGGAGCTCAGGACGTCTAAGGGCGGGGTTCGCCATTTTACTCCATTCATTTTTTTCTTTATTTCTTTATTGTTTATTTATTTATTTATTTATTTTTGTATCAACTGTACACTTTCCGTATTTTTTCCATGGCTAGAAATAAAGAAAAAAATGAATGGAGTAAAATGGCGAACTCCGCCTATAGACGTCCTTAGCTCCTCCCAGTTGAATGTTCGATGTGTGAAGCATATGCAAAGACAAATGGGAAACTTTTAAGATTTTTTGGGGCGGAGATACGATTTTTGACGTTAAAGCTCGTTTTTGATTGCTATCACATCTTAGCTCCAAACTTCACGTGGAATACAATCTCAATAGCTATTAAAGTTTGCTTTGCCCTGTCGAATGATTCTTAAGCCACATCAGAGGAAAAGATACAAAAAGACGACGGCTGTAATAAAAACGGTAAAAAATTATGGGACACTTTAATACCGTTTCTGTCTTGCTGCTATATTCATCTCGCACTTCTTCTAATGTACGAACTATTTGGTAGGCAGGTCAACTCTGAACTCATTAAGAATGATGACCAAGATTGTCTTTCCTTTCATGAAACATATTAGCCATGCCAAATTAAACTCGTGTGCTTCTTGGCATAAGATATCAGTTTTCTAAACAAATCAGCATAATGTAAATGCTGCTGCTGTTTTGGTTGAATTTGGAGACAAATTCAGGCCTAGACAGATACGGTCTCAGTGCTCTCGCATCTGATCGTTCTTTAGAGAATTTTGGTTTCTACAAAAAACCACACTAAAATGTTGTAAATATATATAAGAAAAAGGTGATGTCTATGAGCGCTTATAAGGAGGTACAGCAGGCACTTCGCTCTCTTCCAGCATTTAATTACCGAAATTAGCTCCGTTAAGTAGCGACGAGCCGAGACTACAGCACTTTTACTCCGCTCTGCTCAAAAGAGTTCGTTTCCTCGCAGATTAATTTCTCAACGTTAATCTTTACAGAAGAGTTTAGCGGAAGTGTGTGGCTTAGCAATGCATGCCTGAAATATAAACTATAGCGGAAGCAAAGAAGGGGAGTAGTGAATAAGAGCTGCATATTGCTTTCCATTTCAAATCAGCACAATTTCAACTTTTTTTTTGGAAAGCGTCCTAGTCGAAGTCGTTCATCTCTTCAACACTACTTTGCAAGCTTCGCTTGTAGCTCTTGCGGATGATATGACCGCACAATGTACTTTATTCCAGTCTCTCTTCCTTGTGTAATCTTCGTCCTCCTTGACTTATCGATGAATTCTTCTCCTCATTTGACAATTTCGTGGCCTAGTCTGGCTTGCTCATAGTTGCTTCTTTATGCTCTGCCATTTCAAGCAAGAATCTAATACCTTTTTTGCAGTCAGAAAAAATGCAGTATTTCAGGAATAACGAATCTTCTAGCCCCACCTCGTTTTCATGCTCGTCGTTTTCTCATCCGTTAATTAATCACTTTGTCTGTTTATTACGAACAGGGTGGCGATATCATTTGCAGTTTTTTCTTTATTTCTACATTTTGAATATCGCACAATCCCATCATGGCTTCAGTAATTCATTCATATCCACCTACCCATAGCTCCTATCATTAAGCCGGCGATTTGTTTCTCATAGACCACCTTTTCCAGAGGCATCTCGAGCATTACCAAGAAGAAAAACCATGTTTCTTCATGAAATGCCTACATCACTTTTTTATGTCAAGTTTAATCTTTCAAACGTCTTCCTTTCCTGCTTTTCCGTTTGATTGTTCGCTTTTCAAGCATGTATAGCATTACTATAAGCTTTGTCGACTTTTCTATATTCTTTGCAGTGAACCCTCAGTAATTACTTTTTGAAAAACCGCGCGTGCATTAGGAAATTTCTACTTTTTCTTGGATGGCTGCATGCTCTCCAAGTCTTTGTTCCATTCATTAGCTGCTTCATCACAGATTCAATTTCGCATGTTTTGTTCTCTAAAGAAGGGCAACGAGCATGCAAATTCGCAATGCAATTAACAAAGCTTTCAAACAGTAGCTGAAACGCTGATTGCTGTTTTAGCCACTGACAGATGAAGCCACTGTTCTTATAATTTGACTAATCGATTCGCATCTCATCAAATCAGGAAGCTGAGAATGAAATATAAATTTCTTCACATAACATTTCTTTGCTTTTATCATACAAAGATTGTTCACTACTGCTTGCTAACTCTGCTTGTTTTAGAGTTAAGTATCCATCCAATCAGCCGTATTGTTGCGCAGTGCTTGCTAGCTCAACTCTTTCGATTCTTATGCTCTGCTCTTTAAGTGAGTGTGTTTCTGGGAGTTTATAGCCTTTCTCTATGCGAAAGCGTCTATCCTAAATGTATAATGTCGTGATATCTTCGTATACTTGGCAGAATGGTTTACCTAAACTCCAACATGTTGGAGCTAGAGCATGCGTCTTTCTTCGATAGGCTTGATCTCAAACCAATTTTTTTGTTTGTATTGACACTTTTTGCCAATGTTGTCTTTCACTTAATTATAGTTCCTTTGCATACAAACAGATTATGATTCCAGTTTCCATTTGAGGTGCCAAAAATATTTAGCTTTTCTAGCCCCAAAACAGAGGAACGAGTGCTTGGTTTTTTTTATCCAATATTCACTAACATCGGCGTGTAATGTTTGTATTTTAACTGTTGCTGTTACCATCGCAGGTTTATTCTGCGGAGACGATTGATTTATATTGTATTCTTCTCTGCATAGATTTCATACGATTTCAGAAGTTTTCTTCCTTTTTGCGTCTTAATCTTCTTTTGTTCACCTTGTCATTATATCCATAAGCTCCCTTTCCTCCGAATCACACCTTCATCGCTTTTCTGATAATATTTGAATGTTTCTCTGTACTGATTATACCTGAGTACGTTTTGATTCGTAAACGGTCTGATCGTTCTGATAGACATATTTGTACTGTTTTACTGCATTTTACGTATTGTTCTTATGTCCTCAGCTACCACTTGGCCTCCTTTCATTAAAGTGACTACATCTTTGGCAATCTGTGATTTAAAGCCCTGCAACTCGTATTTAAAAAACGAAAGATACTGGGTTTTAACAAATTTAAATCAGGTTTTTCGAGCACCTTTTCAAAAAGCTGATTTAGAACGAGAAAATGTTTTCCTAGAGATTTTTACCTATCATTTGAAAGCTCTTTTTATTCTAATTTCTTACGCAATCTGCGTTTCAGTGGAAGTGAACTCGTGTAAAAGTTCTGAGCCGATAAGTTAAAGACATCAAATCCAAAACTTTTTGTAGATATACTTGGCTCTAAAACCACCACAAACAATCGGAATTTCCTGAATCCACATGACATTTTTGAGTGAACTATGTTATAAAATGCATACTGAATCATGATTTCTGATAGTTGAGCCGAGAAAAAAGCAAATCAACGGTCGCTGCGGTTCTTCTGCTCCACATAAAAATCCTCAGCGCGAAGCGACTGCGGAACTTCCGCTTTATAAATGAAGGATAAACTTAGGACATTTATGGCTGAAAAACCGGAAGCCGTTCTTCCTATTCGGTTCCGAAAAAATTCAAGAGTTCCAAAAAAGCGATTTTTCACCTCCTCAGAAAAGAGTTATATTTGCGCTTCCTTTCTACATTTGAAAATAAGTTATGATTTCTTAAAGTGAAAGTTTTCCAAGAAAATTCCTGGCATTATTCGGGGTAAAAGATTCTTCTCGGTGAAGCTACAACAACACAATAATGCATAATGATTCGAAAAAGGTTTGCTGATTACATCAATATTTATTGTACACGAAAAGACTGTTCCAAAAAGTTATGATGATACGAACACAAAATTCGAAACCAATTTGTGTTACAGCCTCATAGTTGCATACTTTGAGCAGTAGAGCGATTGCCGGGTCTTGAATGAAATCTTTTGGCGAAACTTTCTGCGCGTTCATTATAACAATTGAGGAAGAGTTCGAATAGAATGCAGTAGTACGAAGTGGAGCTGCCGATTTTGTTCCTTGCGTTCGTTGTAGGTTACCCACATTTTTTTATCTGATGCACTCTCTTCCAAAACTTTCAAAGGGGATTTGATGTGGTCCGAATAACAGCAGAGCGACTTCTATCATTGGACTCTGCTGATTGTAAGCCATAAGTGATACGCGCAATGCTTGAATCTTTAATGATTACGTGTTAAATGAGAATTTTTTGCCGAACGAAATCTGCATTTTGCATGACTTCAGTGATATCATTTTCTTTAGCAAAAATTAGCTCAGCCAGCGTCATGCTCTATTCCAGAATCGCCTTCTTGCGGAAGAATTTCATGTCAATTGTTAATGAGATATTTATGTCTTGAACGTGAGCGGCTTGCAAACATGCGTCACTGTAGAAGTGAATAGTCAATCGCTTGAGTTTGTTTTTTGTACCGAGCAACATCC
This sequence comes from Cylicocyclus nassatus, assembly GCA_958299035.1. NCBI lineage: Eukaryota > Metazoa > Nematoda > Chromadorea > Rhabditida > Strongylidae > Cylicocyclus > Cylicocyclus nassatus. Next base: position 32,069,710 of record CATQJL010000326.1, read on the forward strand.
TCATCTGCCGCACCACTGTCTATAAGAAATACAATTGTGGAGTAGGATGCTGGCGGGGATGTACAGCTAATCATACCTCTTTCCGCATAAAACAGTTCTCATGACTCAGCAAAAATTCGTTTCGAAATGGAATGACATTTTCATGTGCATGAAACGTCATCAGTAAAAAATTATAAAGCGCGCTCCAAAGTCAGAATAATCCTTGTACGCATTGACACAACAATAGACAGCTAACGAAAATGCAACGAAATCTAACGTTGTGTGTCATCTTTTAAACTGGGTTGCCTAATCAGTAGCGGAAAGGATACATATCTTTGAGACAGAAATGCTAAAATAATATACTCAGTTGAAGTGCCTCTTATTTGCTTTGAGGTGACATACGGTGGTTTTCTCCGTGACTGCTATTAAACAGTGTAGAAAGTAATCTTGGCATAACCCGGAGAATCGTCCATGCCATTGCTGGACCATTGGCACGCCACATTCACAGGATATTACGCTGTTCGCGCTCAATAACTGGAGTTTTTTCGAGTACAAACGCTTGTGGACCACGGACAAAAACATGCACTCGTCGCGAAGGGCAGCCAAGAGTGAGAATGCGTGCATAATGAGAAATATCCTCAGCTCAGTAGCAATGGCGAAAGTGGCTAGCTGTTGAAGGCGCAACGATTTCACAGCTCATCACTCATACCACTCAACAATGCAATGCACAATGAATAGCGAGATGTCTGCCAAACTATGATGGTCTCTCTTCCTCTTCTTTTTTAGAGGAACAGACGGCGTTTTTTCGTAGTAGATTATCTAACAATTCAAATTCGTGCAATCATTATTTCGTCCTCCATGCCCTTCAAGGCTAATTTCGAAAGCTGTTGTTCACTCAGTTTTGCTAATATTGCCGTTTCAGTTATCACATTGCAGACCTCACGAACCAGATATTCCAAGGCTGCTGCTAATTACTTCACATGTTTACATGTACTTTTACTTTTTATCAAGCTAGCAAAACTCACAACTGTTAATCTTTTACTTTGCTCTCCCTTTTCTCCTCAAGTCCAAGTATATGCAATGACATGAGCAGTATTAAGATTGCTTTGCTAACCAGATCATGGTTCATCCCCTTCACGCGGCTGTTTGTTGAATTGGCATCAAAATTTTCCCAGCTCTACAACAGCTGTTCCTATTCATAATTAATCAATTCTGCGCTATGCATACACTCTTTTAAACTCTTATATTTGAAGAAAATATGTGAGATGCAGGACAAAGGGGAGGAGAAAGTTATATCCTAGCTTCTGTTAGGACACTGCAATAAACATTTGAATTTTATTCTCCGAACCTTGCATACTTATTTTGTTCTAATTTCCGTTGCATTGATTTTTGATTGGCAAAAATCCGGCTCCCCTCTTCTTCTTACCTTGATATATTATCTTAATTAAGGGACATAGTGAAGCTTTCATAATGCTTCCCGAGTTAGTTACCACATCGCTGTATGAACAAGCTTTTCCTAACGCTTTAGCACTGGCTTTTCACTTTGCAGTATACCTCATGTCAAATTCCAATAATCACATATGCGCTTTCCACCCTCGGTTGATGCTTCTCTTATTCCAGCTCACCCTTCACATTCCAGCGGTTTATGGTCAATCTCCGAGCCTTTTGAAATCTTCATCTAGCTTTATTTGCAATTTTCCAATTTTTCTGCTAATGCTGCAGAGTCGCGAATCATTCGCCTCAGTATATTTGCATCTTGATCTTTGTGTGCCGTTTTTTCCATATCTTCCTATCTCATTTCAGTGTCTGCATATTCCCTACTCACCTTTTACCCTAGATGGAGCTGAGGACCGATTTTAATTGCAACGAAAGCGCTTTTGATTGTGAATATGCTCAGTAATTCTCTGGTTATAGAAAATTATGACGAGTTCATTTTGGCTTGGAAGAATTTTCACTAAATGCAATGCAAATAGCATCGTTTCCCCCGGTTTTGATGTTTTGCATGTATAAGCGGTATTTCGCTTCTAAGTGCAAATTTATTATATTCCGTCGTATCTGAAGCTGCATATTATTGTTATAAGTTATGCGAAATATGATCTGAGTAGCCGTTGCTGTTACTGCTCGCTACAATATCGTTCTGTGCTCTTGTGTTCGAAAATTTCACCTCCCGCGTTCTCGGTATAACCAGTCTAATTTTCGTTCATTCATGTCAGCTCAGCACTGTGGTATGTAGTATAGGCATGAAAACCACTGTATATAAACGTGCGATGTTTCCCGCAAGGCCATGGCTTCTCCTAAACTAAGTGTTTACACGCCTAATATGGAGAGAAAATTTATGCTGAGCCTGACAAGACACATCTTCTTTTTTTTTCATAATCTGTTTGTGGACGATAGATTCGTTAGGAGCCGATGGCCACATCGCACTATCGTATATATATATTAGGTTGTCCCAAAAGTAAACTCCTTTTTTGAATAACTCAAGCTGTTTTTATTTTCCTATTATATTTAGGGCATCATTCGATAGAGCAGATCGCCTTTACCGAATTTTTACCGAGCACAAAAAACGAGAAGCAAAAATTGTCCAAAAATGGCAAACTCCGCCCCCAGCCCCTCCCATAAATGTCATCGTATACAACAAGCCTTTCTGAGTATAATTTCAAAACCTTACCCCTGCAGGTGCTCTCATAATCGAGAAATGCCAAATTTTACATAAAAAAACCTAGTGGCATTTTGGCATTTTGGGACCCTATTTGTTTCTCATGAGCTCCGGAAAAAATCCACCAAATACATTTTTGGGTACTACTATGTGTCTACTATATAAAGACCAAGTTGGAAGTCCGTAGGAATTTTTTCTGGAAGGAGATCCGATTTTTAGGGCAGTTGAAAAATTTTGATTTTTGGCTCCAAAATTTACCTAGGTTACAAATTAGGTGGAGCTTTGGTAGTCTTTTTGTAGAGCTTGCTGCGCTCTACCGAATAGTACCCTAAATCTGTCAAAAAAACCAAAACGGCTTAAGTTATTTGAAAATGGAGTTTACTTTTGGGACAACCTAATAATTGTGAAAGATGACGATAGTGCTACTCACTGAAAAACATACCACAAGGACCAGCTTTCAGCTGTATATAATTTGATTCAAAATTCACCTTAAAGGAAGAGCTGTGCAGCAGTAGGGAAAAATTCTTCTAGCGTCATGTTTAACAATAATACGGTTGCTTTTTTTGCAGAAAGCTGGGATGGTATTGTATATAACTTCATTGTGTCTAAACTCACCAGAGCATCTATTATTCCAAACTTACTCGAAAAATTTTACTATACGGAATCATGAAAAAGCTCCATTTGCATTCCTGTTGCGCCATCAACTTTGCACCCTCTTTACAGCTCTCTCATAGAATGCAAAAAACCATTGTTCCACATAGCGCACTCCATAAGGGCAACGTTTTGTTGGCTGTTAAACGACCGATTCACTAGTTTGACGAATGCATTCGCGCGGTGATGACAGCGCTGGCAGAATGTGCGCCTCCAGGGAATATAAGAGGTTTGAAGGCCGGCGCCGACGGATGGAGCGGAACGGAGGGTCCGGCTGACCGACTTCTCGGTCAGCCTCGCCCCTAGCCTAGCACCGGACAATTGTGCAGCCGGCCTGGTTCTCTTCATCAGCCCGTGCTTCACATTCGTCACTCCTTCAAGTCTCTTAGGCGCACCCGCAAATGCTATTATGGATATGTATGGAGATGCGCATACTACTCATTTTCCTTCTATCACATGTTCACTTCGTTTAGTCGCGCACGCTTAGGTTATGCCTGAGCATCAGTTCCTTCGCTATTTCGTCCAGACCAGAAGTTTCATGACATGGAAAACGGAGCTGAAGTCTATAGAACAGATTTATCTTAATCTCTGAGATTTTCCAACATTTAAAATCTCAGCCTCACGAAGATGAAATACGATGCTGTTCCTCTGCATCTTCTGTTCCTCTGTGGAATTTTTTGAATCTTAAATGTTTTCTTTGATAGTTTTCTTTTAATGGCAAGCTACAGGAATATTGTTCTCATGCTCTTTAATTGTTTAAAAAGTTCCTAGTGCATTGCATTTGCCATGTTTGTCTGCCATCTTTCTCTAACACAGAAACTTTGGTACTCGCCGTCTGTACTGATCCATCTCTTCAAAGGCAGGTGTCTCACCAAAATTTGGCTGTAAAGATTTTTGCAACACACAAATCTTTCCGACCCTGTCTAAACCTACTCAAGTTTGAATTCGCCTACCCCCCCCCCCCCGCCCTCTTTACCAAAGGCCCCGAGAAAACAGCAAGAATGAGTTGTACCTTCTCTCTAACCTCTGCCACAGTGGCAGCAACGCCATGAAGGTGGACGTCAGGTGGAAGTACGTGCTAAAACGCGTAAGGGGGAAACCGGAGAAGTCGGCCGTGAGGACCAAATCACTCGATGTGGACCACTCTGAGCGCATTTTGTTCAGTGTAGAAGGGATCAAATGAGGTCGAACTTGTTGCAATGGCCGATCTAATGGGCCTTAAAGTAGGATATTGGAAGGGCCGTCCTGCCTCAATTTGGGGACCTTTTGAATGCTAAGCTCATTTTTACGCTGTTACTTTCAAGTTCATGACTTTGCTGTTTTGCTGTTGTGCTTGCCACCAATGGCCCCTGCGATCCTCCCTGGTTTCTCTATTCATACATCTTCACATGTCGTAGTTTTTACTTTTCTATTGCAAATCAAATCTTCTTTCTCGTGAGCAACAGTGACTCTATGAAACGATTTACTATTCTCCATGCTATTCTTTCCGACCACAACATTTTCCATGAGTGTGAAGAAGTCGTGGAGTGGAGTGTGCCTTTTCAAGATTAGTTTGTCTCTTTTCGTTGATGTCGTTCGCTGGCAAATTAGTTGTGCTAATGGTCTCGTAAAGGCGATGGCCTCTGGTTTTCAGCTTTTCCTTCTTCACGGCTATCGTTCCACATACACTAATATAGATTTATCATTTTCAAAAGTTCTTCCTAGAAAGAACTCAGCTGATAGTTTGATCAGTTCATACCTAAACTGAGGACTGTGTTGCCTGGTTTTCTATAACGGAGAAAGCAGTTCAACACAACCACGCTATGCTTACAAGTAGAAAAGGACGAGCAAAATTCTGCTACTTACTACTACTGCTACTACAAAGAATAAAGTACCTTAAAATCCGTACAATAAGTCCGGACTTATCTGCAGTTTCGACGCGAAAAATCGATGAAAAAACGCCCTCTGCGCCGCTAAAAGTCTACCACATAAGTCCTCCTAAATCCACTATCAGATAAGTCCGCAGCAGATAAGTTCGCCTATCCTGAGCATGAGAAAGCGGACTTATCTCCAGGACTCTTGGCAGCGCGAGGGCGACTTTCATTGTCATGAAAGCGGACTTAACTGTTAGTTCCTTTGCGGACTTATCTGATAGGGCGGACTTATCTGAGAGGCGGACTTATTGTACGTATTTTAGGGTAGTATAAGTTGCATGACCACTGAAACCGCGGCTACCGCTATTCTGAAAGAAGCTCACAAGCTGTTCAAATATGACCGTTTTGCGAGTAGTTAGAAGAGCGCCTATATTATGATGAAGTTGGTTCAGGATACATGTATATGATTTTTACAATCAAAAAGTATCATTCTCAAAAGCACATTCTTTTGAGAGTGTTTGCAAGTTAAGCAATCAGTGTCAAAGTGACTCCTCTTCCCACCACGCTTCTTATTCGAACACCTCTCCAATTCTTTCTCATTCTTTCCCGTGGCCTTCAAAAAACTGTGGGTGCTGCTGTGTCGAAAGTTTTGCTGCGAGGAGCCGCTGCGCTTCTCAAGACTTCATAAAAGTAGATCCCAAAGCACCAAGCAAATTATAAATGTATGCGTAGAACTAGACCCAACGTGACCACCGTTAGTGATATATTCTGTGGAACAATTATTGTAAGCTGTTTAGAGTAAACAGGACTCGACACAAGCGCGGATTCAGACATTTTGTTTCTAACCATAAGTAACCTGCCAAAATAGCGGAATTTGCATTAAGCAACCGTAACTATGGCCCACACTCAGCAGTTCCTATATGACATATAGGCTCCTAAGCAATGTAGTGTATTTACATGTGTTGTTTCTGAGCCGTAAATACTCGCGAAAGACGTAAAATTTCGAGCAGAATTGTTTTAATATACATTTATCGCCGTTGCTTCGGACCTCGTACGAATTCACGACTGATTTGCCTCGACATGATTGCGGCTTGGCTCATGAGTATTTGGACTCACCAATCGGAATATATGAGTAGTTAGATGACGGAAAAAAGTAGCTAGGATTTGTGCTTTCTAGCTATGTATTTAAAAGTCACGAGCCGATAATGCTTCTTTTCTTTACACTTCTTAAGACACTTCCGACATTTTGATGTTTTCGCTAATATAAATGTGGTTGTATTCAAGCGAGACACTCATACTGAACGATGTGGTGTTAGTGATTTGATTTTCTATTTTTTTGTTATTTTTTCTTTCGCGCGAGTAACGTAATTGTTTGTGTCAAAATTACTTTGTGTTATTTGAAAGAATTCCAGCTTTCCGCTAGACCTCAACTCACCTCTGGTGCACCTATGTCACTTCTCTGAAGCCCCTTTACATACGATATGTATATGGTAAGCGATACTTGCTCTACTTGCACAAAAAAGTAGGGAGCGGGGTCTTAATTCAGATACATCACTTGAGTTTGTAGTCAACAAAAAATTTTGTCGATCGATGTGTCCAACAACAGAATGTACTGTCTCATGGAGAATGGAACGCTAATTCCAAATCTGCTTTCGTTATATGCAAAGCGCTTTTGGGAGTAGATTTATGGGAATTTTTAAGCAGAAGTTGAACGCGCGGGTACAAAATCATTCAAAACTGTAGTAGTTGAGCTCAAATGGGGCGATGATTAACACCATGGCGCTTCAGATTGATATCTTTAGCCTAATAAACTCATGATAGTCATTACTCCTTTCAAGTGCCGGGGACCTCCACGCCTGTTTTTACCTTAGCCAAACCTTGAGAAATTTCTGCTCAAAAAATTTCTCATAACTCTCCTCCCAGAAGCGCTTTGCAGATATTGAAAGGAGATTTGGAATCATCATCCCATCCTCTATAAGATGGTTTACATTTGATATAAAAACTACACGGTCATTTTATTTTGGTTGGGTGGGTCCGAAAGTTCCTGCCGTTTTTTGGACCTATTCTCAAGTCAATCAGAATAAAGACCGACAGACACTTTAGCAAGTATTCGATGCAGAATTTCTTCTTCTTTTCAGCAGTATGTTTTCGTTCGGATTCCTACGATGTTCGCTTCAAAAATCGTCAGAATCTTTAATCATGGTGTATAGCTACCCTAACTTTTGTCATTTTTCAAAATTTTCGCTCTGCACTACTGGAAACGCTTTAGTGACAGTTAGAGTAACAGAATGCAATGTAATACAATTTTTTGGCATCGATAACTGGCTTTTCAAGTTTTCTAATTATCATTTTGATGATACCAGATTTATTATTTGTTTATGCCAAACGTCGTTGTAGAACATCAGACGGCAAACAGGTAGGGTGTCATTCGATGCAGCTTCTCCTCCTCTTTTCGAAAAATGTTTTCTGATTTGTAAAGGTCTCAAGGAAAAAATTGCCTTTATTTTAGTTTTTTGTAATGTTTCGAGGCGGTAGAACATTCGTTTGCTAAAATTAGTGTTTAATCATAATCGATTTTTGGATGTTTTATATGCGAAGAATTCGTAGTTTGTATATTTGTTTGGAGCAAATTTTACCACTTTGCAAATGTGAAAACTTTTGAAGAACTTGTTTTCGAAAAGACCGAACAGCTAGCTATCAGTGCCAAAAATTGGGTTCTGTAGCATTTTGTTTACTCTATCCAACTGTTATCGCAGCTAAGGGCAGCGTCCGGGCAGAAACTAAAATTTAGAGTACAGGGCGCCCGTCCTGGTAAGGCTCTTGCCCAACTGGCAATGCCCAATTGCTTCTGAAGCGAGAAATCCGCTTCAGAAGTGGCGACTGCAACGCCCCGGCGACCGGGACGAGTTAGTTCGATAAGCCAGAGTGCGCATATACCGCACACAGTCAAGACGTAGGGTCCTACGAAGACTCTGCGTCTTAACCTTGGCGGCAGGCGACAAAATTCAATTCAAGAGCTTCTGGAAAAGCCCGTTTTCGGCGTTTTCATGCCCTCCAAGCTGCATTTTCAGAATCAGCGGGAGGAATAAGCCCAGGTAAGCGAAAAAAAATTCCATTCGAAATTTTGCCCGGACGCTGCCTTCAAGCTTTCCAAGCCCAAAATGAAAATCTCAGAATAGCTAAAGTTGAGTACGTAAAATGCATGGGTTAGAGATTGTGGCGATCATTCAAAATAATATCAATGGAATCCGAACAAAAGATTACTACTGAAAAGAGAAACAAATTTTAAATAGAGCAATGCTAGAATGTTTGTCTATCATATTTCTCAATGATTTGAGGATATGTCAAATAAAGGCACGAACTTTCGGACCCACCCAGTAATAAACCAATCTCAAGTTTTTTTTTTCAGAAGATTTGGCTATCTGCCCTTTATCTATATATACGTTTATTTACTTTTGTGAAGATTTTCCACTTCAATCCTATCTTATCTGTATATTACAATACAACATCTGCATGAAATGGCTTTTCGTCAATTGTTATAATCATGGCAGCGAAAAGCGCCCTAAGAGCAAAACGAATGTGCGTTCGCGGAGCGATAATTGAGTAATCGCAGCAGCTATTGTGACCAAATGCAAGTGTGCTTGCGTAAAGGTGGCTAAACAATTTGATTTTAGAATAGAGCGCTAATGAGCAAAATGTTCAGAACCAGATAGCAACACTTTGTGTTTTCAGTGCGGTTGAAATGCCGGTCCGCAAGAAGCATGGACCGTATGATATTATCGCAGATGACCTCTATGACTGCCGCATTCCTTTACATAACGAGCTTGCCTATCAGCACGGAATACATTTTGAAGCCAAGGTAAGTTTCGGAAATAGTCATTCACACGAAAGAGTGCAAGAGACGAATGGGAAGAAGATGCGGATTCTTGTTACCAAGTTCAGCGCGTTTTGAATATTGAATGGAATTCGAGTCATCATTGGCTCCAGTCAAGGGAAATGGTAGCTGGTAGCACTAAAAAACCTTATTAACCTTAGACTCCAAATCTCAAATCCCATTTCTTAAGCGACAACGTAAACGTGCAACATATCAGGAACGTGTTCTTACAATTAGCAGGGTCAAGCGTGGGGTGTGGCTTGCCACACCTAGAGGTCATATTGAGGGGTCAGAGAGGAGGGGATCCTAATCGAAGTGGAATGGTGCTTACGAAAACGTAATATTGTTATAAGTATGTCAGATAATCCCGTTATGCAAATACAAGTTTACTGAGATTCTGACCTTTCACCCAAACCTACCGTAACCACACGAAAAAGAGACCCCCCCAAGCATGATGAGTTAACAGTTCCGTAACTGGCGTGCCAAATAACGCCTTGCCAAGTTCAGTGGATTTTGAGGTTCAAATACTGGACTAGGCTAATATAGTGGGCTATATTAGGCTATATCGGGATATACTGGGCTAATATACTAATACTGAATACTGAATACTAATACTGAATACTGCCAAAACGGTCATTATCTAATATGATGATCTTTGTCTCAGAGGTATGGCTCGGTAAAATTGCAACTGCAAGCTTCCCCTACATAGCCTTCTGGATCCGCTGAGCAGAAGTGCGATGGGGGGAGCCGGACCCACCAAAAGTGAAGGTGGTCCCAGCTACCACTGGCCGGCCAGAAGTGAAGGTGGTAGTGCCGGACACGCACCTCACAAAAACGTCGACGGGGGGGGGGGGGGGGAACGTTAACGTCGATTGAGCCTATCCTTCCAAGTCGTTGCCGCCAGTGCGTGGAAAATAAGCAAAACAAACGCAAAAAAGATTATTGAAAACATATTTTTATGCATATGGAGGCATGTATATTTAAAATAAACGTGCTTAGTAAATGATGTATTCTGAAGTGAAACTCAGCGAAACTTTACAGATTTTCTTAAGTAAATTTTGTTATAACGTACTGCGAAGAAAGTAGATCGATCCAGGCAGTAACGGCCGAGAACCAGATCGAATGATAAAATAACGATAGATTATGCGAAATTTCCACTGTTATAAATCTGTTGTTTAAAGATGTCAGCAGTTGCGACTTCATAGATTTTAAGAGTAAATGGTGCTCTATCAGATAGTGAAAAAGTTCGCTTGAGAAGTGGTCGTCGAAAACCAGAATTCTAAAAATTTACGCCATTTTTGCGTGTTTATTGACAGCTGACAGTTAAACTCATATAAATCTCGAATGCGAAAGTGTGTAATGTTGCGACTTTATAGGTTTTATAGTGTAAAGTTTGCCTTATCAGAATATATCTTAGCCATACCAATTTATTGAGATACCGCGATTCAGGCTCTGAAAAAAACAGGTGAAAAACCGCTTTTTGAACTTCAACAGCTCATAACTTCTTCAGAACTGCATGAATCATATTGCGACTTCATAGGTTAGATTCTACTCATCAAGAGCTTTCAGAAAATTTATAATATGTGGGGATTTAGGGCCTCCTACGAATTATGCCCTGGGGGGAGACTTTTCATAACAAAGTCTCCCCCTAGCCCACTTTAATGTATTGGAGGGAGGCCGCCAGGGGAGACTTTGTGATGAAAAGTCTCCTCCCCCGGGCATAATTCGTAGGAGCCCCAAACCCCCCATATTGTATATCATCTGAAAGCTCTTGATGAGTGGAATCTAACCTATGAAGTCGCAATATGATTCATGCAGTTCTGAAGAAGTTATGAGCTGTTGAAGTTCAAAAAGCGATTTTTTACCTTCTTCAAGAGCCTGAATCTCAGCAGTATCTCAATAAATTAGTACGGCTAAGATATATTCTGATAAGGCAAACTTTACTCTATAGAACCAATAAAGTCGCAACATTACACACTTTCGCATTCGAGATTTATATGAGTTTAACTGTCAGCTGTCAATAAACACGCAAAAATGGCGTAAATTTTTAGAATTCTGGTTTTCGACGACCACTTCTCAAGTCGAACTGACTTTTTCACTATCTGATAGAGCACCATTTACTCTTAAAACCTATGAAGTCGCAACTGCTGAACTTCAAAAAACAGATTTATAACAGTGGAAATTTCGCATAATTTATCTGTTTATCATTCGAAATTCTGGTTCTCGGCCGTTACTGCTTGGATCGACCTACTTTCTTCGCAGTACGTTATGACAAAATTCACTTAATAAAATTGGACAGTCACGCTGAGTTTCACTTCAAAACACAACATTTACTAAGCACGTTTATTTTGAATATATATGCCGCCGTATGCATAAAAATATGCTTTCAATAATCTTTTTTGCGTTTGTTTTGCTTATTTTCCACGCACTGGCGGCAACGACTTGGAAGGATAGGCTCAGTCGCCGTTAACGTCCCCCCCCCCCCGTCGACGTTTTTGGGAGGTGCGTGTCCGGCACTACCACCTTCACTTCTGTCCGGCCAGTGGTAGCTGGGACCACTTTAAACTTTTGGTGGTTCCGGCTCCCCCCATCGCACCTCTGAACGTAGAGCTGGAAGAACTGTAGTTAGCATCGAAAAGGTGAGCACATAGGTTCTAATTAGCAAGATGGTCTGTAGCCTCTCTCAATGGTCCTAATGCGCCCATGCTTCTGCTATATTCGTCCTTCATATCGTTGTTCATTTGATGGTGCGCCCTAGGTAAACGTAGGATGTGAATTCCTCTACAGGTGATCCATCCAAGTGCAACTGGCCTTCATTGCACCAGCTGACTTCATGAACTGCGTCTTCGTCTGATTGATTCTGAGCCCTATCCTTTTCCCGCTTTAATTCAACTCGTTCAACATCTTTTTGGTTTTGTTAACGGATTTCGAGAATGAAACGCGAAACGGAGATTCGGAAGGTATCGTCCATCCATTCGTACCACTTCTCATATCAATCGAGAGATTGCATGCACCATTGCAATTCGGCTATGAACAGCTTCGGCGACAAAATGTCGCCTTGAAGGACTCCTTTTCCAATGTGGATGTGGAGCGGGTGGTCGAACAGCTGTACCGTTGTGGTGCATCCTCTTGCAGTCCGCCACTGTTTTTATGTGAGTTTATTGTAGGGTCACTCCTTGTTCAGTCAAATCTCTCAAAACGGCGTTGATTTCCACGTTGTCGAAAGCCTTTTCGTAGTCGATAAAGGTGAGGATTAGGCAGCTGGTATTCCCGACAGACCTCCACGACCCTTGTGACGGCTTGGATGTGATCGATGCAGCTGAATCCTATACGGAATCCGGCCTGTTCAGATGGTTGCGCTTCATCCAACATCGTCGAGATAGGCGACATGATGATCTTTGTGAACGGCTTGTAAAGCGCACTTAACAAGTTGTTCGGTCGGTAATTCTTCAGGTCATGTGTCCCGCCTTTCTTGTGTAGGAAATCGCGCCGGACGTCTTTCAGTTGGGTGTCGTTTCCTTCCTCAGATAATCAATCGTATGAGCTGCCAGTAGACTGTGCAGCTTGTGACCGCCGGCTCTCAATAAATTGGCGGTGATTCCATCCGGACCAGCAGCTGTGTCTGGTTTCATGCACGATATGGGTGCGCGTACTTCTGAAGGAAGGATCCTTGGCGTTGTACGTCAGTAGTGGCAGGATCTGGTACTACCATCGTGGACAGAAAGAGTTTGCTGTAGAAATCTTCCGTTATCGCTTCCATTTCGCGCCGGGAGTGTACTAATCTTTCGTCTTTCTTAGTAAAGCCCGTACCGGTAATTCGTGTTCGCGTAGATCTCCTCGACATCTTTTTAGAATTTTCCTGTTCTGTGCTGTTTCGAGTAACTTCATCTGTCTATATAGTTTCAGATCCTCTTGCACGGTTTTTCTGCAAATGTTGTTAAAGAGCACTTGCTTCATGTGCCTGGATCTGCGTGCAGGCTTCTCCTTTTCTGTAGAAGTTCCTTGTTGGTGTTCGTCAAGCATCCACTACCTCTTTCCACGGAGGGCTGTCTGCTCAGCACGGTTGCGTAGTCTTTCGATCAGCTTTCCTAGATCTTCTGTTGGATCAACGCGTTCCTTCCAGTCGTATCTGGCCCAAATTTCCCAATTCTGTCATCTTCTTAGACTTGCGTTTGTCCTATTCTTGCGAATTCGCCGACGATAAACTTATAAAACGATTTCTCCTCTTAGATGGCGTCTCCAAGCTCCTCGTAGAACATGTCGAGCTCGCTTTCACCTGCTGCCTCTCTGGGTGAGTAACAGTTGATGATACTTATCTTCCTCTGACGGAAAGCATTAAGGAACACTGCTAGTCGTAGTGACAGATCATAAGAGTCGACGAGGTGGCTAACGGATGGGTGTATTGCAAATCCTACGCCTCCAATGTTTCGCGTTGGAACCTTCTCTTCTAGTATGACAAGGGCTCCATAATCCCTTTTGAGTGTAGCCGAGCTTCCTTTTTCTTGGTTTCCTGTAGTGCAATTACGTCGTATTTGATGCGAGTTGCTACGTCTAGGAGAACATAAACCTCATGGGCTGAGGATAGCGTTCTTGCATTGTAAGTGCAGAGTCGAAAACAGCCTCCATGTATAGTCCATGTATTGTATTGTATCATTTTGTTGCCGAAAGGATCTTTAGACGTCTCGCTTTTGGCCCCAAGATTTCTTCCCTCTCAGGTCGTACTGCCATCCGACGTCCCAAGCGGTAGACGAACATGAATACTGCTTTAGTTGACAAAGCTATTAAAATTTCCCGCCATACCCTAGATTGCCAAACTGGGTCGTATTGGGGCTGTGCCGAAGCAGTCGCCGCTCCTTGGTGACACTACGATTTTTATCTCCTCAAGACTTCGCTAACGTTGTTAGGTATGTTGGCAGTGGACCCTGACTTGATGACCTGGGGTGGTCTGCTTTAACGCTCACGACAATACGACCCACCGGTGGGTCGTGCGTGTCTTGCTATTTCGGGCAATATGACCGAACGGTGAGTCGTAGGTTTTCTAAAGTTTATGATTTTGCTAGTTCACGGTGAAATTTTTTAGGCAAACCGAATAAACTTCTGTATACACTTCTTGGAGCCTTCCCAGAAGATTAGCACTTCAGATCACAAAACCCACCAGTGACCTGAAAATATTGCGCAAACTCAATTTTGCGAAGTATGCTCTGGTCCAAAATGGCAGTCATCCAAAAATCGGCCCTGTTGTGAATGTGTTACTTGGGTTGACGCGTGAGTCCGAACCTTTTTGCTACACCCAGGGGCACCCCCTTGCCACGTCGAGGCAGCAGACCATAAGGGGATTTATCTATATTACCGAATTATAATCGCTAAAATCACAATCATTGAAAATAAAAAAAAAGATAAACGAGATTCTCACGGTGCAATTCCACAGTTTGGTTTTTTTTGAAATAGGATCTCCGGTGTGTGCTAAGGAGAAGCAGTTCCTTGTTAGGAGTGCAAAGAAGTTACTTAACTTACCTTCAGGGCAAAGGTAACCGGCAAAGGTATGTTCGAAAATGACCGTTTTGGCAGAGTGGCTTAGTTATTGAAAACCACGGAATTCGCTGATTGGTCCAACGGGATTGTTTGACATGCCATTAGGTTGGTACAAAAATAGAGCGTTTTGCGAGTTCCCACTTTTCTGTGCTCCAGCTTTCTAGATAATCATATTTTTGAATGCTGTAAAGACCATCAGAGACACCAAACCTATCACGGCACGGCGCACATCCAAATATATTCATATCTCAAAAGGGCAGAACGACTTGGATTGATAAACAGAAAAGTTCTCTTGCATAACTCCCTTCAAAGTTTGTTAGCACAGATAGCAAGTAGCCTTCCTGGTAGTCGCAGGCTAGTAGTACAGAAGAAGATAAAAGGGCTTGGGCAAGAAGTTTTGCGAAGAGAAAAAAAAATTGAATTCAGAAATTATCTGTTTTTTACAAACTTTTTTCATAGGACTCAAAGCTCCGAATCATGGAGTTTTTCTAGTTTCGTAGTGAACACCAAACGTTTTTGCAAAAACTGTCGACAGGAGGCCCACCCTTACGCTTAGAAATGAGCAAAGGTTTGACGATCGCCGGTTGCCAGCTTACTCTCATATAAGATTAGATTTTCACTATTTTCCTTGGGGATTACTAGGGGATCACTTCTCATTTTCAAAGTCATTTGTCTTCCTGAAAAGTCAATGAAAACGCTGCAAAACTGTACTGAAGGTATACTACGGCACTACTAAACATATTTTCGATTAGGGAAATGGAATCTGAAGATTTTTGATAATCTCTAGCTCGCGAGCAGTGGTCCAAGAATTTTTCCTTATCCTGAAATTTCACCTATTTTTGCTATAAACATGTTAAGCAGTGCCATATACCCTCAGCACAATTTTACGAAGTTTTCATTAGCTTATTGAAAGATAAATGACTTTGAAAATGAGAGGTGATCCCCTGGGGATCCCCAGGGGATCAGGCAAAATAGTGAAAATCTTTGTACCCTGGCAACCATTATGTGCAGGTATCAGGGTGTGAGAAATTTCATAACCCAGATGGAGAAAAAGAAGAATATACCAAGAGTAGCGGGATATGACACGTCCTTTCCCAGATCCCCTCCCCTCCCCGCGAGGATGTACATACGGGCCTAAGAAAATATATAAGGGGCATAATCTAGATACTTTCTGTTACACATAGTAGCCGAATTACCAAAACAATGCCATCATTTGCGCTTAAGTTCAGGCCAGAAAAGTTAATCCATTAAAGGGTTTGATTGCGGTTATTTGAAGCTCTGTAAATATTTAACGATTGAAGTTGAAAGCTGTCTTAACTATAATTAGAATAAGCACGAAAAGAGCTTTTTGATAGTATGATAAGCCTTTATCACGGAGACGTCTTCTTACGTGTATCTCGGACGTTCGATGAACATGGAGAACGACTTGAGGGAAGAACTTAACAGGAGAAGAAGAGCAGCCTGGGCCGCCTTCGGGCCTCTGAAGGAAGCCACCGACCAACTGACGGACCCGGAGCTTCGTGCCCACCTGTTCGACTCAACCGTTCTCCCGGCGCTCTGTTACGCAGCTAAGACTTGGGCTGACACCGTCGCCACTTCGAAAGCTTTAAGGACCACCCACAGAGCGCTAGAGCGTAGTCTTCTGAAGATGACCCGACACAAACAACATCTCGTCGGACTTCGCAGTACGGATCTGAGGAGAATGTCCCATCTTCGTGACCCAGCGGATTACGTTGCGAAAGCGAAGCATCGATGGGCCGGTCACATCATGAGAAGAACAGACGACAGATGGACGCTCAGAACATCGGAGTGGATTCCTCGCGAAGCAAAACGTCCCCGAGGAAGACCACCAACGAGATGGGCAGACGTGTTCGTGGAACGGATGGACCAGCTGAGAAATCAGCTGGATACGATTTTTGCACCTGGAACTCGTGGACGCAGCCACCGACGTCAGCCAAGAAGATCGTGGATGTCAGAAGCGAGGGACAGGGAGAAATGGAAACTTCTGAGCTGGGACCCGCACGTCACGTGAAGCCGGGCCATCTAAGTATCTAAGTAATTAAGATAAGCCTTTTCCAAACAAGAAGGCTTGATAGAAAAAAGCTGGGGTGCGGGAAGTTTCCCACCTGAGCATAAAAATAATTTCTGGTCGAGAAGAGTGACTACCCGATTCTCCTCAAATTAATATTTCTAGAGAGACATTCACGCATTCATGCATACATGTACTGTAACACACAAACCTTCAAAACCGATCGAATTTTTTGGAGCCTTGCGGACTCACAAAGATCTTTGAGCTTCAATTATAGCACATACAACTTGAAGCATTCTACACTCTTATGGCACACACTTACAGGAAGAAACATCCTACATTTCTTTTTCTAAAGGCATGTATAAGTAATGGATACACACTATCAGAAGAATTAATTGTGGGATGTTAAGGATTTCGCACTAACGGCAGCAAAAGAGAAGTTATGTCTGATTTGATGAAATTTGGACTGAATCATAATTCTCCTTTTTTTCGCTGTCCACGAAACAAGGTCTAGATGATAGTTCAGTGTGAAAAATTGTACACGTCATTGTTCCTTATTGAGAATACCTGTATTAAAAATTGCGCACAATAACTCAGTTGTAACTATGCCGAATGAGTTATATGTACGTACTTCTTCATCGTATCAGTTGATGTTTTATAATGGGCCATTCAGGAGTTTTCATTTTCTCTATCTCGTGCAAGAATGTCTTGCTTTTGTAATTTTGTGACAAAGGGGATATTGGCGCATGCTGTCTAGTCTCTTTCACGAGATTAAAGGCAGTGGCTCTGGAAGATTGCAACTTCGCGCTTTTTATTCACTCTTGATCCTCTAGATGCGTTTAGACCAGAGCTGTGCTTGAAAAGTCAAAAAAGTGCTTTTTATGGCGTTTTCCGCCGTTGGCGATTGCTGAGGAGGCTGGAGCGGAGAATCTCGCCAAAAACAGTGACTGGCTGCAGGAGACTGTAACACATTTTGGCGTAATTGGCTGAGCGCAGGCAGCCAATCCCGATCGGTGGGCGGGATTCTCCGCTCCAGCCTCTTCAGCAATCTCCAGAACCAGCGAATGTCATAAAAAGCACTTTTTTGACTTTTCAAGCACACCTCTGGTCTAAACGCATACAGAAGGCCAAGAAGGAACAGAAAGCGCGCTGTTGCAATTTTCCCGAGCCACTGCCTTTAATGGATATACGCGCTCAGCATGTACAGTTTTGAGGCTTCAACTATAGTTGTGCTTCATTGCAGCCCTTCATCGTGATAAATCACAATTGCAACTGTGCCATATGGAGGGAATCTTCTACTTGAATATTTTCTGCGCACGTCACAAAGCCAGCATATGAGTAGCGTTGGAGCGGTGTTTGGAATGTCAGATGACATTTTGCACGTAATTTTTACGAATAGGAATTGACTAAAAATTGAAAGAAAAAACTGACTTTTCGTTTTTCCAGGTCTGATAATAAACGGCACTCTTTCCTTCTAATTTCACCATCCATGTTTCTGCTGAAATTCTTTTTTACCCCCTCCCCTCCCCTTTCTACCTTAGCTGTATTCGTATTGCAAGCATCATAGCGTGTCTATTGCTCGTTTCGTCACTAAGTCTAATAATGTGTTGGATGAAAATTTCTTATTATTCTGGTTTACAAAGGCAAGTGACGGATTCTTAAATCTGCAGCTTTTCGCCACAAATAGTCAACTTTGTCCCTTCATAACGTAAATACAATTCTAAAGTTTATTAAATTCTTTTTGCTATTACGTAGAAACACTTTTCTCGAAGCAAAGGCACATAAACTTTGGCAATTTTGGATTACTCGAATGGTGCCAGTCTTCAGGCAAATCGAAAATAGACACTTGAGTTGCGCAGGATACAATGCCCAAAATTCAGTCCGTGTCACCTTTTCTGTACATTTCGTCCAGATTCATTTGTGTAGTCGTGGCATGTTGCATACTTAAGACTGGCAAGAGGAGATATCGCTTTTAGGCGTGAAAGGTAAATAAATAGAATTGTTATAGCCATGATGGATCCATGGTTGGACATATAGAAATAAATATCCGGTTACACACAGTTTGCCAAAAACAGTTGTACTCAAGAAAGACCAGTCCCATTTTGGGCTGAACTACCGTACCTCAACTGGCTAATCTCAGCTTTTCTCTTATAATGTTGAACTTTCAATAATGCGAGGTAGTGCGAATATTTGTCTCTATCATTTCGACCTATCCCACAGTGAGTTTGCCATCTTTTCATAGAAAACCACTGGTTAATGAAGTTCTAAAAATCGGAGACATTAGCAAGACATTGGCTCATGCACTTTCAGTACGTGGGTAGTATGGAGATTCCGCGACCTGGCACCCGAATCGAGATTGTCGCCGCTATGCGACGAGTTAGGGTCGGCAATTCTTAAAAGTTTTTTGTTTGGAGATCTTTAGAAAAGTCTAAAATTTCAGTATGAGTTCAAGGCGAGAGGTATTAAAAAGCGGCCGGTGGATATTACGGTATCTGTGGATGGCGTCAAGGTTGTGCTGCAACGGAAAAAGGTGACTGGCACGCTGATAGTAGAATGAATTCAACGCAGTTCTCTTCAGCAGAAGCAGAAGGGCCTCTCGTGGGACGAATCCAAACTGCTTGTGATGTTTCATCCCATTTATAGGTATGTGCGGTTTTGATGCTTTTCGTATCAAATGAGGCAGAGTTTTTGTTAAATATTACAGGATATTCTACGTGTCGCACGATTCTCAGGATCTTCAGATTTTCTCTTATATCGCTCGCGATGGCGCTAGCAATACTTTCAAGTGCAATGTGTTCAAATGTTCAAAAAAGGTAAGAAGTGAATGCTAGCAGCAGCGTTTTGCGCGCATCGATCTTTAAAGATAATCGATCGATTTATCGAGCAATCAAATGGGAAAGAACCCCATTTTGGGTGAGGTTAGATGGCAGTTTTAACACATTCACGCAATACGACCTACCGTTAGGTCGTAAGATTTCTGAAGCTCTAGGTTTGCCAGTTTACGATGGAATTTTACGGAATTCTGGCACATGATATTGGGGACACCTAGGCGAAGCTCCAGCTTTAGTGGTTCGGGCTCGGGATACCGTAATCTAATGTTACGGTGGGTATATTGTAGACAACGATAAAGCACAGACTTTAGCTCAAATCATTTGCAGAATGAGCTGTTTCTGAAAATTCATGTGTACATGCAGGAGAAATACGGGGAGAGCAAGAGACTGATGTGAGCCCGACAAAACATTATTGATTTTATTGATTTTATTGTTGTTGCTTTTTTTGCATTGTTCGTCTCAGGAAGACCAAATCTTACATATACATATTTTGTAGCTTGCCAATTACGAAATGATAGTCCCAAGTTCTAGTACCGCTTTTTCCACCAGTTTCTTGATTTTCACGAAAATTCTACCGTACTGCTGTCGTAGCCCCACTATGGGAGAGTGATAAACAAAGTGGACACTGTAATCGTGATCAGCACGTGAAATAGTCCCGAAGCACAATTTTTCTTGAAAATCTATGTTGCTGGGTTCGTACAGAATGACTACTGTAACCTGACCGAATAAGGCCAAAAAGTCAATCAAATCATATTTTGACATTCAGCGCCTTCGGCAACCCTTCTGAGAAAATTGTCGGAGCATGTTTTGAATTTTCTAAAACATTTCGGACAATACGACCCACGGGTGCGTCGTAAGTTTGACACGAAAAAGGCTCTGGCCCGAAACGGCAGTAATTGAAAAATCGGTCTTGTCGTAAATGTGTTGCATGAGCCCTTTTACTCATTTGTCTTACGACGCCAAAGAAGGATACTGTATCTTTCAAGTGCGTACGCGAAGTTGCGATTGGTTGGTCTGATGAGGACAGCGATCGTTTTACCCAAAATCGATCTTAGAATTAGAATCTTTTCACAAATGCTGTACGTGCAACCAGTTTCGGACACCGAAATCCACTCTTGGTTTTCTTCTATCTATGTACCGAAGGAACCTCAAAGCAAAATAATTATTCATACTGAGGGTGCATTTTACATTTTCGTAAGTTGCATTCATTTTGTAGTAAAGCGATAGTTTTACTAGTGCAACCATAACATTCTCATGCAGAAGTGGTTTCTGAGGTCAGTGAAAGGAGGTAGTTAGATTTTCACACAGATCGCTGTGTATCGCTTTTAGTGGTTTATAGAATATAAATTAAGTTAGAATATAATGATGACGATTGTAATATTGATTCCTTGGATATTTACTGATTTCGCCAGCGTCGTGTGTTTTGCGAGGCAAAGTGTAGCATCCGAAAACCAAGTCGTTCAGAAAAAAAAAATCCACGTCTGTCAGACGAGAGTTAATGAACACTCTGAAGGCGTATCTATCGCTAAGAGCTCAGTTCATAATTGATGTAGCCCTGCGGTCAGCGGAGGTACTCGGAGTCGATTTCTCTTTTTCACGACAGGAACCCCCGTCAATAATAATTAGAAACAGTTGGCAGTGTGAGATCGATGGCGAGAGCGATCTAGATAAGCAACGGAAGAGGCCTTCTTTCCGCTCCAGCATGCGCTTCAAAATTTCTTTAGTCGTAGGTCAGGGCAAGCCTCTAGCTTTGGCTACCTACGAATGTAGTCGGTGACGAAGAAAAATTTGAGGGTTTAAGCAGATGTGAAACGATGCACATCTGCAATTGTTTAGTGTTCTTTACGTAGCGAATACAGTTTCTTCGCGACAACGCCGACCTGCATAGACGCCTCACCGCTGAGAGAGAGAGAGAGAGAGAGAGAGAGAGAGAGAAGAGGAGATATTCCTCACAGAGGAAGTTCCTTTGCAAACACTTTGCATTGAGGTTTCGGAGGGCGCTTACGTCATTTCGCATTACAACGCGCTGCCGAAAACGAGAAAAACTTGGCATTGCATGTGGTCGAGACATATGTGGGAGCAATTCAAAAGTCAGTGAATTTTTGCCTCTTCAGCACTCGATGCTACCAAGATGAATGAGTATGGAATTGCTAAAAACAGGTGCTGTTCGCAACAGCTAAATAATCTAAGTCCCGCAATAATACGCATCAATAAAAGCTGTGTAATCGCAGCACAAAAGAAAGTTATGAAGAAAGCGTGCGATCAGGTGCTAAGTTGACAGATGAAAATAGTCAAGATAAATTTAACCTTTGCATGAGTTTGGGTATGCCATCTTAGATTCTAATTTCAGTCTGAGCCCAAGAGCTGGCAAGTTGCTTACTCGTCGAGCAAAGAGAAGATGCCACTCAGCTTTTTTGAATTTTGATTGGATCACTAAATCACGTACGGATAGCAGCGAAAATAATGGATGCAGATAAACACTTGCAGTTGGATATAAAGTTCTATTAGAAAAATTGCGCAACTTTCTCATCCAAACGAGTGCGAATGGAGAAGCTACACATGCCATGGTATTTGAATCGTAAATTGCTGCTAATAAGCGAACGATGAAATGAGCTGGCTGGTGAAGAAAGAAAATCATGGTGGGAGGGTATATTTCAAGCTTCGAAGTTTATGCGAGGCGCTTGATAAAAGTGCTGTAGTCCCTTCAAGACCTTTCCGAGGTTCGCTAGGCTCCCAACTTCACGCAAGCGACTCAGTGCATACGGCAGAGCACTGTGTGAGCCGGTGGTCCTGGCCGGCTCAGCAACTCGCTGGTTGGTGCGGTAAAAAAGTATCGGATCTGCTCTTATTTTAGATCTATCGTGTTACCTTGCCGCTGCTGCGAATCGTCCGTATCGCGTCCAGGCTCCTCTCGATTCGACGTGCTTCTAGGCAGCTTGGCAATCCGGGGTCTCCTCGGTGGTTGTGATCCCCTGCGGCATCGTTCGTTTCTCTGCGTCCCTGCCGTCAGCTGCCGTAGAGACATCGCACGACATCCTCCTATACTACATGCGCCAGCAGTCGGACCTCACTTGATTGCCAACAATTACTGATTTCCTATCCAATTCCGCATCAATCGATTGATCCGAATCGATCACGAACCGAGATTAGGCTTCCAAATCGGCTCCACTCCACTCGCTACCGTGTTCACCCTCTTCCTAGCGACGAGGACGAAAGTATTGCGATCGATTAATCGCCTTCAGCAGAACGCAACTCTGGCGCACGGAATGCGTATTCGTGGTGCTGTATGCTACGACTGTTGAAGCCACGACATCAAAATGATCAGATTCGATCCGGACGAAGACGACGACATGAGCGAAGAGAAGCGCTTCTACTACTTGAGGCTCATGGCCAAACCTGGTCGTAAACCGATCAAGACCAAATTCGTTACTTGGTCGCCAGAACAGCAAAGTAGTAGTCGTGACGAGGATCCGGTGCTCGAGGTAGTCACGCATGCGTTTATCGTTTTCCTATGATTTTCTTGAGATTTCTCCACATATCGCATGGAATATGAGAATTCTTAGAAAACGTTTCTTTATAAAAAGATTGTTTTCGCTAGAAGCTTCCTAGTTTGCAATCCAGCATATAAGGTATTTTACACTAGAAGGGGACCTTACAGAGCTATAAGAATGGGTGTGGATGCTACAAACTTGAGAAGTGTCTAGCTCTTACCAAAAATTTTGTAATAGTTAGAGACTTTACTTCCTAAGTTCCGGATCTTTTCATCTAGCTCTCTTATAAGCTTCTCTATTTCTTCTCTCATTTTTAGAATTTCTTTTATTATGAATCTCCATATGAAGAAGCAACTTATTCACCTTTGTGATCGGCATCCCTTCTCACTGTCCGTCAAAGTCGACTGCTGGTGCTCATTTGAGTGCTATGAGCTTAAACTGCAAAGCGGTGACCATCACTGCGATCAAGCTGTAACAATTATTAAAGGGTTGCATCTCATTATCTCTGTAGGATAGTATGAGTAGAAGAGTTTCGGTAATTCGTGCCGTCAGTCTCACCGGTTCCAGCAATATTAAAGTGGAATGCTGGACAGTTACTTTAGCTAAAAGAATTTTAAAAGCTTCTCCATGATTTGGAAGCCTCCGAAGCGAGCGCTCCGCTCAAAAGATCTTTGAGCCCAACTTATTCATTGCTAATACTGATGCAATACCACATTCAGAGTCAAGCGATGCGGGTGGTCCGTACGATAGGACAAGCGTTTGAGGTATGCCACAAAGTGGCACAAGAACAAATGCTGGAAAAACATGAAGATGAAGCAGCTAAAAGCAAAGGTGATTTGGTCCTAAACCTTTCGCTCAGTCACAACCTTTGTTTGAAAATAGCTTAGGCTTTGCTTCAATCTTGGAGCGTCGATGACGTACTGATTCAAGCAAAACTAATACTTTTAAGCTTCACTGGCCAGCGAAGACGATGCGGGTGCTCCTTTAGATGTAATTGAAGAACGAGGTGCTGCTGAAGAAAGCAGCAGGAGTCAGAGTCCAGCTGAACCATCCACCGGTGGTCCCCTGTACGGACGGCGTCTGTCACTGGTGAGTTGCTTGCATTCACACTTTTGTACCCACGATCCTAATGTATTATATTTGACTTATGGCTTATGCCCAATTTTTCTATCTGGATTGGTGAATTACCGAAATCATCTTTCCTGAAAGAGCTTCATAAAAAACATCTTTGCTGTAACATTGTTTGTGGTATCGCATTTCAATCAATAGCGTCATCAGAATGTACATCAAAAATCTCATAACCACACTTTTCGCAGAATTTCGGAAGCGTCATAAAATTGGCACCGCCAAAACAAATCAAGTTGTCTGCTATAATACCGCAGTGCTCCCAAATTGTACAATCAAAGCGACTAATGGTTGAAAGATTTTTCCACAGTTGCTATTTTTGACGTAATATAACAATCCTGCAAATAACTTCATTGAAATTTGACATTCCAATCTTCTTTTGAAATATTAATAGTATGGAAACATCTCATACTGCATCTCTGTTTGTTTTTGATTTTCTGTCCGTTTTACAGTCTCCTCTGCGCGCATCGAGAAGAATCTTAGGTGCAACCGATAATTTCTTAAACAGGCCATAAACTTGCTTACAACCAATTATACGCAGAAGTGAGCAGTAGATAGGCTTGAAAAAAGTGTAATCTGCCAACTCATTCTTGCTTTTCAAAACACGTGGCCGCCTCTTTCACCTTCCCATTGTACTTTTCGAAAGCCCAATCTGCTTCTTAGACGCCTTGTATGTATGCAGAATTTTTGTTTTTATCAAATTATTTCGAAAAAAATTGTTGCCTGTATTGTATCTTCGCTCATCAGCGTTGTTTACGGAAGTGTACACATTAAGAAAGTAAATTTTGTATTCCTTTACTTTCGAAGCTCGTCGTGAAGCCGAGGAAGTGCAAACTTATTGTGTTGCATGCTAATGCTTGATAGAAAGCGTACACCGTGTTTCGCCGTCAAAACGCGGGCTGGACATCTTTACACAATCTCATCACTCCAAGTTTTCTTAAGAGAGTGAGTTGGCAATTAACAGAGCGTAATTACAGAATACTGACTAGTCGTCAAAGTTTCAAGCTCTCTAGAGAGTCACAGTTACTTAGATGCTGGTCGCGTAATGATCATTATCCTATATTACAGGCTTTGTGTGAGGACCGATCAGGGTTACACCCTCTTAGAATTTCGATTAATTCAAATGTTCCGTTTTCTAGTTCCAACCGCGGAAAGCTTCATCAGCAAGCTCATCGGTTGGTACTGCAATCGACACGACGCAAGTGCCGAACGTTGAGCAAGCATCGATCAAGACGGAGACTGCCTCTCTGAATCCGAACAATCCGCTACTTCAGCAGGCACCGCAGCAGCAGCCGCAACAGCAGCAAGCGCAGCAACCACAAGTGCAAGCGCAACAAGCACAGATGCAGCAGCAGCAGCTTGGCCAACAACCGCTAAGACCGTGAGTTTTGTCCGAATTTACAGCATTGATCGCAGAATTGAAAAAAGGCCTGATGGAAAAGTTGCATTCGAACTGTGTGCTTATCCTATGCACTCAAGCAAGGCTGAGGTAGTCTGGCTTGAGCTCGGACTGCACTCTCTTTCCCAGTCCATGCTTTCGTAGTCGGCGCGAGAATAACGCGATCGAGATGCGGCCGAAAATGACATTTTTCGCGTGCCACCCACGTCGCAAGCTTTTACACCTAATGTGCTGGTGGTATGATTGATGTTGAAGCTTGTGATTGATCGCGATGGGGGCCCTCGTGCTTGTGGATCAGGGCCTCAGGTTTCCCCACTTCATTCCACTAACAAATCAACACCTCACTCATAGCTCAATGCAAGAGGCGGACAGGTGAATTGCATCTGAGACGCCGTTGTCTCATGAAGTGAGATAATATATAACAAATGATGATGCTCTCACGTATCAGTTGTGTAGGTGCTCACTAGTATCATAATAAAATGACCCTCTTAAGATGAAGTAATTAACGGTGCACTAGATATCGACCTTATTACTCAAAAATATAATGTAGGAGATGGTTTCGTAATTAGATACTCGATCTTTCTCCAGCTTATCGCTGCTAACTCCTCAAAATCTGACTCGTCAATAATCGTTCGCCTGTCTTAAAATTGAGATTCTAAACAGAGCTTACTACCCCTAGTGTGGTGCAGTGCGCTTGATTCCGTACCTTGTACAATGGATCTTCAGAATAACTCGTGCGTATTTGTGCATGCCATCAGAGTAAGAAAGGCAATTGTTGGTTGTTGGAGGTCCTTTTAGTCCGTTCTGGTATGTCTATCGAAATAATGAAAATTACTAATCTACGAAAACCTTGACAAGGTGTGAAGTTTTTCTCTTCGAACGCACTTTACAAGTCACTTTACAAGTTTACAAGTCCTTGGAAGTATCCGAACCTCTAAGTTTGGCATAACTTTGCTCCATTCCATAACAACAGCGCGTAAGCTAACTTCTCTTCTACCTCACTCTTTATTTAGCCCACTCCACCATTCATAATTATCGAAATTTCTAGTTGGTTTTGTTGTTGATACTTTCTTTTTTCTGTATTCCCACTTCTCTGAACAAAGACCTGATTATCACTTTTTGCAGGTTAGTCCTTTATTATACGCTTCATGCTCATACTCACACCTCTTATCATCTTATCATGTTGGCGTGATAATTTCACAAACTTCTTAGATATTACGTCTTTTTGAAGCATAGCCGCTGGCTAAACAACCCGAGTTTTTTTTTTCAATTTTACTTGTCGAGACACAGATAAAATGCACTACCATGTGGTTACTCTATTTCAGATCCGCGGCAGTACCGATGCCACAACCAGCCGGCTATCCTATCCCTATGCAATTCAGTGCATTACCATTACCGACAACGGGTATCCCTTATCCTCCCGGTACATATCCAGGATCGTCACTGCCATCTGTTGTTGAAGGTGTTCAGTCACAGCAACAGCCACAACAACAGCAAGCAACACAGGTGTGATTCCACTTTTTCGCAATGGTCGCTAAGTTGTCCGCTCCAGAATCCAACCACTTACACCTCATCGGCTACCTTACCGCATGCTCGTACGTGGAGTGCTGCTCCCCCTCCTTCGCTGCCTTTTCCTGGAGTGCCACCGTCAACATCGCTGGAGGGACATCCGCAGCTGTATTATCCGGTAAATTTGTAGTTTCATAGCTACTGTGCATTTGTTGCGACTGCATCGTAGATTCTCCTATTCTGGATGTGTAGACTCTAGCCTGATCATCTCCCTTTCTTTCTAACCTCCTTGAGCCACTGACCTTAGAAACGGATAGGTAGTGACGTTGCAGGAGGGCAAGCGTAGCCCTGTGCGCGTGAAAATTCCCCTGCACACTGCCTTCGATAATAGAGTCCGGAAAGTACTGGTTGCTTGAGTCCCTGACCTCGGGAAGCAACTACGTCTTTAGAAAAATGGAGCAAAAGAAGGAGCTGTAAATAAAGTAGCAAACGCGTGAAAATCCGAAAAAACCGCGTAAAACCTGATCTATTTGGCAGTTTTCGTCCTGAAGGTTTTTGCCTACACGAAACTCGCGTAAAGCGGGAATCGACTTCTCTTTCAAGAACAATGTGTGAAACTTTTCTTTTTACTCCTTCACATGAAAGGCAACTGATGACACGTCCTCTACATTACGTCCGTCTTGTCGCTTTTGTTTCCGGCGACGTTGTCTGCGTTGTTTCGTTCACCATTTTGAGCAACATTCTTTTGAACAGGGGAAAAATGGTTGCGCATTGCATTTAGAAGAACAGTATGAAGAAAAGACACTTGTTACAGATTTTCACCAAATATGCTCGACATTGTAGGCAAACGCAAATGTAGCGAATGCGTGAAGAGACTGCGTCAAAACTGAATAATAACAAAATGGAGAATAACAAAGAATAAAGTTTTTTGCTCGTTTCGCTCAAATGAAAAAAAAAGCTGAGCTCTGTACGTTATATATTCTTCTGTCAGCAACGACTAGAAAAGCTGACATCGTCGCCAAAATTGAGAACTTCTATGAAGAAATAAATCACAATCCTCTGTGCTGCTCTTTGCGCAGGTTTGTGCGCAGTTTCTCTTTGATTTTGATAAAACTCCTTAGTCTTTCTGAGTCCCTGTAATGGGTAATCTAGGAATCGGTCGTTTAGAAGACATTGTTACCTTAGGAAGAACCCACAAAAATCTATTTCAGTGCGAAAAAGCTACATATAAGCTGTGTTTTATAGCGCTTTAAAGGCAGTTCATGATTTCAAAAGATAATCAGTGAAGAGCATGTCTTATTTGGTCTTATTACCACAAAATAAATCTCATAAATGTTGAAGGTCAAAAACCCTTGAAAATTCAACTGAAATCAGATTCGTAAACATTTCACTCAGTTCATCAAAATCCGTCAAACAGCAAGTGGCAACTTCGAACAGCTGGTAAGCCAAAGCACCTCGTGCTATCGTTTGAAAGCTCGTATAAACTGTACTGGGCCTTTGAGATGAAAACTTACATAAGATTAGCTCCTGTCGGCCATCTCTCCTTATTTTGTGAGATATGGGTCCTGTTGGCCGTCTCTTCTTATTCTGTGAGATAAGGCGCTTGCGTCGAAACCATGCTATGAAAATTCACCGACCTGTTTCAGGTGCAACAGCTTGTATCAAGTTCTGCGTCGATGCCTTACGGATTGTCGTCACCTGTGATGGTTTCACCGTATGCGACACTGCAGCTGAACATTCCCCCAGTTGACTTGAATAATCCAGAAAATGCTGCTACATTGACCAGATCGTTGGATCAGGTATATCAATGCCTTGAACATTCCTTCGCACCTTTGTAGTAAATGTATACCAATTCTATAAACTATAGTACAACCAGCAGTTGATACGATCTCAACTTGACCAAGCTCAACAATCTGCTCAAGTCGCTGGCTGTCAGGTTCAACTACTCAGGGATCAGTTGACGAGTGAAACTACAGCCAGAATAGAGGCCCAGGTAATGAATGAACATGCAACAACAAATCTATCTTCACACGAGACACAGCTCTCAAATGCTAGTCAGAGACGAAGGCGCGTGGCCGCGTAAGCGAGGCGTGCGCGAGAGTATGAGCTCTAATGATGAAAGCTGGTGGAATGTCGCGTTTCGCAATATAGACCGACCGCTCGTCAAAAATCAGCCTTTACTCACTGTTCTGTTGCATAGAATAGAGTAAGAAGAAATTGAGCAGCGATTGAGCAGCATCTTGTTTGAGTAAGTATTTGTAACACTGCAACGCGGTCTTTTGCGCTGTAGCGTGTCCCCGTAGGCGTGCGTACCATGCGATATCAAGAGCAATCAAGTCTGAAGTCGCGGTGCACAACCGCTCCAGAATGGAATTCCACACTGCCACTCTCACTTTTTGAATATCCTTGGGTAGCTTACAACAGCAAACGCATTCATGAACTATCACTTTGAAAGGCATGGTCTGAGAAATATATGGGTGTCATAATTTATCAGTTTTGTAGTCTCGAACCCATCAACTTCTGAATGCGAATCGCGAACTCCTTGAACAAGTACAATGTCTCGTTCAACGGTTACAGCAACTTGAGACAAAGATCACAAGCGAGATTCAACAAAGCGTGCAGGTGAGAGTGATCTGTTAATGCCGTTCAAAACTGCGAAATTACAAACGTTCAGTCCCCGCCTGGTCCTCACACCTCGTCACCTCCTATCCATCGACCTCCAGTTTACATGTCCTATCATGAGCAGTACGATGCTCGTCTGCCGGCTGGCTCACAACCGCGTGAAAATATGCCTTATCAGGTGAGTGAGTTTAGTGTAGGTTCAGGTAACAGACGTGTGTGGCTCTTTCGCACATTGTTTCATTTCTGCGCAGCTGCAAGAGTGTTTACATCGGATAGAATTTACAATATGTTGCTGTTATCAGAGTCTTTGAAGCGATCCAAAGTGCAATACACTAAAGTATTCAGCACTGTACAAAACGAAATATAATCTTGCATCTGATTTACGACGTACTACCCCTCGCTTTACAAGGTTCAAACGTTGGCGGACCTGAGGTCTGGCTCACTACCTCCGAAGGACTCTAGGGAGCGGCGAATCAAAGACGACGGAGCGAAGACGGAACCCGAGAGTAACAACGAAGACACAACTGACTACTCGAGCAGCGACCAGGTACATTCTTGTAATGATTTCTATGGAAAAAATGGCAAAACCCAAATTTTCTCATCAAATCGCCACTTTAGTACGAGAAGTCATCAACGGTAATGAAATCGAACGTGCCGCCGCCACCGCACTACAATGTACTGATGGCAAACCCGTTGGCTGATATCAGCGTACCAGCGAGTGTATCCGAAATACGAGATCAACCACGGGGAGAAAGAGATGTAAGAGAATTACGTGGTGGCGAACGAAAGGTGACCGATTGCTTTGTCTAATGCTTCTCACCTTCTTACTTTGCATTTGTTCGCTACGCTGCGAGCAGACTACAAGCTTAGAGCATTGTTTTTATAGGACGATGATGAAGCTCAACCTGGTACGTCATCGTCGCCACAGAAGAAACTTCGCTCGGGTGGCATCTTGCGAGGAGAGATGGACTTTGCTCGTATGTCTTTCAATCCTAGGTAAGTCCATAGATCTTCAGTGTATCGTACTGTATAAAGGAGGGCGGCTTGAAATGACTAAACGGCTTAGTTTGTGGAAAACCGCGGCAGCCGCCGAAGTTCGCCGCAATTCGCGTCGCATAGCATAAGTAGTTCAAACTGGACGAAATTCGAATCCAGAGTAGCATTGAAATCAGCCCGGCGTCGCTTTGGTATAAACAAAGCATTTTAGGGTGCGTTAGGGTCTTTACAAAACCGTCGTGACGAACTTGACTACTGTCTTTGCGACTACCTAAACGTCACAAGAGTGTAACACTTGAATAAAAGGCACCAGCTTAGTGCTCAGCTCAGTCACTCCCTGCATCTATAAGCTATCATCATGCAAAAAAAGAACTCAACTAGAAATGAAAGCCAAGAAAGTGCGACTGTCAAATTTGCGTACGCGGCGCACACCACCGCCATCGTCATGATATTGTTCTATATTATAATCAGTTTTTAGCAGCAGTTGATGTATGGTTGTAATCAGCATTGGCCTACCTACCGTAACCAAAAATTTGAAAGGATTCTCAAGAGTTGGTAGAATACTGCTTACACACCGTGCACCTACCGTGCCAGAAAGGCATTTATGAATTAAAATCTGCGCAGCGTTGAGGTGATGAGAGATGCCTTTGGGTCAGTGTGGCCATTCGAAAAAGATAAATGTAAGATATACACTGCTGAAATCATGTCGATCTCAAAATTGCGTTTTATCTGCGGAACGCTTTTTTGAAGAAGGCCATGTCGTAAAAACAGAAATACAAAAAAAGTGCGCTTGAGAGAATTTGAATATACAAAGTTCAGTACAATAACGACCGCACCCCGCTATTTCATTCTAAGAACATAGCATGTACTGCAGTGATCCTATACCAAATGGTGTGTTAACTTAATCATACTTTGGAATTCACATGAAGTGCGTTCCGCAGATATTGCAGTCTTGAGATCAGCACTCATCACCGAATTTAGCAACATGAATCCCTTCTCGAATGGCCACACTGACTTGAGGGACATTCCTTGTGAGCTGAACGGTTGGATTCCGTGATACGGCAAGAGGCCAATTTTGGCAAGCTCAGGTGGCCGCGGCTGTTTTCTTTTTTACACACTATGAGAGTTAGTTAGTATACAGTCGATTCATTTGTAGGGACTGTAATCAGTGGCGCGCAATGCAGTTCAGATTTCAATCCTGATGCGCTCTTTCTTTTTGATTCCTATTCGTCTAGCCGGCTAATACCTGAAAGTATCATGTCCACGCACGCTCTCCTCTTGGGATTTCCACCCCATTGCTCCGCACAAATCTCATGCAATGCTGAGTGCAAGAATAGGTCATTCGCCACAAAATCACACATCTTCAGTTTCGGCCTTTGTCGGGTAAGTTTCACTTTGTGGCATGTTCCGCCCACTTGACCAGTTCAACAATTCGTGCGAACTTCTACAATTCTGTTGAATGCTGGAGCTTGTACAAGGAGCGGAGGGGGGTGCCTAGCAAGTGATACCCGGGCAGCCGACTGCTGCCGCAGCCAGCTGCCGGAGCTGCCGGCAAAGCCGCTATAGATCGCACAGTAATTATGCTCGTCGCCTGAAACTCTTGCAATGAGGTTTCCTCGCATTTCGTCGCACTGAGGAGCGATATCATCTCAGGGGTAGCTTGATGTCCTCGATATCTATATCATTCTAAACAGCGAAATTTGCAATTTTCTGAGAACAGTATGAATAACAAGGCTATGCAGAGAAGAGTCTTCTAGAGGAAAATGGTCACACAAATCATTTTAAGTACCCAAAAAAAACGAGCAGCTAAAAATTCAGGAAATTTTTCGTTTCTAAAAATCTTTTAGTTCTCGAGTCTGAACGCGGAACGGACGGGAACAAGGGGAAGGGGGGGGGCGCCCATTACTTGTTAGTGTCAATTAGAAGCTGGTCGCGACGCGGCGTTACAGTAACCCCGACGAGAGGCAGCAGGGTCAGAGTAGATGTCCCAGGGGAAAGCTTCAGGGGTCAAGATTATAGTGAACAAAAAGTTTACATTTCCTGATCAAAAACATAGTAAATTCCATATTTCCTTCCACTATCTTCCTTTTTAAACAAAAAAAAAATTGATGTGGCATTATAGAAACCATTACAAAAAAGAATCAGTATGGCTTTGTGAGTCGGCTACCCGAGTTCTCCGTGAACCTCATTGTTGCCAGCCGATCGCGCGCGACGACTGCATAAATGACAGTCACAAGTAATGGGATACACCCCGAGAACAATCACAAGGAAATGGTGTGGATATAACGTTAGGAAAAGTCTGTCAAAATTATTTCTTATGACCTAGCGATTAAGCGAGCTAATTAAGCCATAGTATATCAAATAAATCAAATCACTGATAAAAAGTGAAAATATGCCACATATGCTGATAAAAGGGGAGACCGAAGACACCATGATATCAAAATGCTTATTTCAATTTATACAGTTCTCAAGAACAGCCTCAGTCTTAACCTTGAGCGGAAAACTTCATCACTTCTCCAGCTATTTTGAGAAAATAAACCAACATAAAAGTTCAAACGCAGTAACAGAAAAAATTTTGAATTCCTGTTTATCCATTTTTGTAGATGTTGAATTTTTGAAATTTTCCCCATGTATAGCTTTGTATTCACTGGATGGTTCCCAGTACAATATAAATTTTCTGCTTTTTAAAATGACATATATATCAAGGATATCACGCTATCCTTGAGGTTGATATACCTCACCGCGACGAGGTACGAGGTCATACAAAAAAATGCGTACAGGGATTTTCAATCTGAGGTCGCGGTCGGCGCGGCAGGTCCTCGCTGGCCGCCTCGCTTGGGTACCTCAGGTGATACGGTATTTTTCCACGCTTGAGACGTAGGAAATACCGTATCCTTAGGCATCAATGGCCGACGAGCTTGGGAAGATGCCCCGCGACAAGTTCGCGAACGCGTAACGAGCAGCGCCGACCGTGACACTCAGGTTTATGAATCTTATGAAACGTGAGACAAGCAAAAAATGGCTTGTCCTCAAAGGCAGTAGCTCGGCGAAATTGCAGCTGCGCGCTTTCTCTTCCTCTTTAGCCTTCTGAATGCGTTTAGATCAGAGCTGTGCTTGGAACTGAAAAGTCAAAAATTGCTTCTTATGGCGTTTTCCGGCCTTGGAGATTGCTGAGGAGGCTGAAGCGGAGATTCCCGCAGCCGAGTCGCGATTGGCCAGAAGACTATAACATCACTCATTCTGGCGGCAATTATCTGATTAATCCAGGCAGCTCGGCTATGGGAATCTCCGATCCAGCCTCCTCAGCAACTTCAAGGCCGGAGAAAGCTATAAAAAACACTTTTCTGAATTTTCAGGCACAGCTCTAGTCTAAACTCATCCAGAAGGCCAAGGAAGCACAGAAAGCGCGCAGTTGCAGTACCCTGAGGTTGCGCGGGACTGATTAAAATCATAATTTACCACCTAACTCACATAATTTTTCGAGAATTTTCACACAAGTCCATCCTTCAGACCAAGCTCTATTTTACTCACCTTAATCCAATTTTTTACTACCCATCTGCTTTGCTAAGGCCCTTGTATGATATCAAAATTTTCTTGCTTTCTACTATCTCTATTCCTGTTTTTTTAATTTCCACTCATCGTGCATTATAATCCGTACTTCCACAAAAACTACTAAAGGTTATTCGTGAAATTCTGCAGTATTAAAGAAAATTTTGATTTCTAAATTCTCAAATGCCACCTCCTGCAGGGTCCTTTAGTCAATGTTTCAATATGTGTATTGCACATCTACAACACGACTTTCCTAAGTTGAAAGCTGTCAGTTTCCTAAGTTTCGCCTCTTTCTTCTCTCTTAGTTTGATCGGACAGGTATGCAGTAGCACGCATTCATACACTTTGCTCCTTTGAGAAGATGGCACCGGCAAATTACTAGGAGTCGTGATAACGCGCAAAGCGTGCAGACTCACAGACTGAGTTGCAAATGACTCGCTTATGCATCCGAGACAAACTGGCTTTTTTTGCCTTCCGATGACTTATGAAATTTACACTACAGTATATGTGCATTGCCGTATTCCATTAAATACAGTATATATGCTACGTTAGGGGTGTGGAAAATCGTAGCGAGGTGCGCACAGTAGTCAAAATCGCGACATAGGGGCTTACTGTATCATGAGGTACATTGTACGACGAACCTACTCGAATATCCTCAAAGGTTGTGGCTCGGGACAGTTGTAGTTGAGCGCTTTCTGTTCCTCCTGGCCTTCTAGATGCGCTCAGACCAGAGCTATGCTTGAAAATTCAAAAAAGTGCTTTTTATGACGTTTTCCGACCTTGGAGATTGCTGAGCGGGCTAGAGCAGAGATTCCAGCCGAAAACAGTGACTGGCTGCAGGAGACTGTAACACATTTTGGCGTAATTGGCTGAGCGCAGGCAGCCAATCCCGA
Source organism: Cylicocyclus nassatus (assembly GCA_958299035.1). Taxonomy (NCBI): domain Eukaryota; kingdom Metazoa; phylum Nematoda; class Chromadorea; order Rhabditida; family Strongylidae; genus Cylicocyclus; species Cylicocyclus nassatus. Next base: position 32,104,699 of record CATQJL010000326.1, read on the forward strand.
TCGGTGGGCGGGATTCTCCGCTCCAGTCCTCTCAGTGAAGTCCAAGGTCGGAAAACGCCACAGAAAGCACTTTTTGACTTTCAAGCACACTGTCGGACTCAGCTGATCCAGAAGGTCAGGCATTTGTGAGAAACCCGCAGTCGCAAATTACCCGAGCCACTGCTTTCGTTCTAAAAACAGTAGCAGAAAGTATTTAATTGTTCGCTGTTGTTAGCAAGCGCAAAATAGATGAGCTTGTTGTTGTACATGCAACGATTTACGATATCAGTGTCTCTGCGATATGTGAGTCAGCACAGTCTGTAGGCTAGTACCATTACATTCCATTCCAATCGTGATATGCTTAAAATTGGCATGATGCGCGTCCGCACCGCTATGGTTTTGCTCTATATCTGCAGTTTGCCATAAGGGTCATGATAGCAACGGGTTCCCCTCTCCCCTTCGATCTCTCCGCGAGCGTATGCAGCTCCTCCTCTAGCGTTGCGATCGCTAGCCAACGCTTTGGCTTCGACTGAGGCCAGCTGTAATGTCAAAAATAAGCAAAATTCAATATCTTCCAAGCAGTGGCTTGGCAAATTCTCGGCGCTATTTTTTTCGACTTACAGTTGAATCATTTCATATGGTAACGTGTGCATTGCACACACCGTCATCTTTGCCGTCCTCATCCTGGATTTGCAATCGCAAAAATGCAAGATTGACCGATTGTTGCGCTTCCATCACTTCGAGTGATGAATGCGTTAGAAGGAAAAAAACATTAACAACACATCGAAAACACTTACCTGAAGTTGTCTGCTCCAAGTTCTCAGGACGAAAACTTCAAAGGTGGACAGTGCGTGCAGTGACGCACATGGTCATATGAACTGATTCTATGTTATGCTAAATAAAATATCGTTCTTTTACTGTCAAAAAACGAAAAATTGCTTTTTTGTTGCATTCTACAAAGGGTCAGACGCTGCGAGGCGGGAACAAAAATTCGCGCCCTTCGAGCTGCGATTGGCTATCCGAGTCAACCATCCAATCGCCACCAAGTTGGATAGAGTGCCTCCACCCACTAAAGGTGCTGCAGCCAGTCGCTCTCACAGCGCGCGATCTTCAAATTCATCCAGCAGATCTTCATGTTCGAAATGAGTTTTTGACATCAAGGAAATAAAGGACAGTTTTGACTCAGCAACAAGTACCAGAAATACTGAAAAATCTGGAAAGGCGAATTTGCCGATCCACTGCCGAAAAAGGTTGAAAAAACGCTTCAATGGATTTCATTGTTATTGTTAAATATACCGACGCTCATTCACGCAATAAGCACATGCAGTTTCTATTTCCTGCAAGTCCTAGATTAAGGCAGATCCGAGCCCTTTCACGTTCTTCTATGCTTAGCATTCATAAATCCAAAGCCAGCATCACTGATGTTTTAACCTTCTTTTGCGTATTCCAGAAAATTGGAATCGATCTCCTATTACCCACAGCCCGTAGGGCTGCAGTACATCAGTAGGCCTCAAGAGTTGACTTGACGCCTAAGTGTTTCTTTCCAATCCGCAGTTTTATCAGCTCAAAGGATAAGAGCGATGCGTGACTCAAAGGCAGTGCCTCGGCAGAATGACAACTTTGGGATATTCATCGTTTTTGACTCTCGTGGATGAGCTGAGTCTAAGGGCCGCATGCACTAATATCCCCGCGGGGAGGGGATCGCAGCTTCAGAAGAAAGCTTTATATCCTGAAGCTCCGGATATCTGGATTTCACGCTGTCTACCTATCCTTAAGTATTCCTACTACCCTTCACTATGAACATGTTGAAGAGGAGCGAGAAGCTGTACGAACCGCATTTTCCAGCTTTTGTATGATCCCTGATGATCCCCGGCGGTTTTCTTTGAAGTCATTTTTCTTTCTCCGAAGTTAACGAAAACCTTCCAAAGTTGTACTGAACATCTAACACAATACTGCTAAGCATGTTGCTGATGAGAACAAATGAGTTTTTGAAAAGTCGAATTTTTCGGTAAGCCTCAAATTTCGACCTGTGGATCATCGCAAATTTCATGACCTCAAAACTTCATTTGTTCTTAGCAGCAACATGCTTAGCACTGTCGGGTTAGACAATCTGCACAACTCTGGAGATTCTTCGTTAACTTCGGAGAAAGAAAAATGACTTTGAAGATAAGCGAAGGGGATCATCAGGGATCATACAAAAGCTGGAAAATGCGGTTCGTACAGCTTCTCGCTCCTCTTCAACATGTTCATAGTGAAGGGTAATAGGAATACTTACGGATAGGTACACAACGTGAGATCCAGGGCCCGTAGTAAACCCCTCTTGGATGTCACAATATAGAGGGACTATGTCGTGATAGCTCGGAGTATCTCGCAAGACTATAGCGAGCTATCCGCAGGGCGCCGCAAAACTAACGCATAAACATGGGATCGAACCACTGATAAGCCCAACAACAGCGCCCACACTCGCTGCGCTATAAGTACCAATTTCACGGTGTTTTACTAGGAGTGGAAGAACGCGCGTAGCAAATAAAGCTGTTGTAGCAAAATCAGTAAGGCACATGACATGAAGTTTTACTTGCAATATTCCCAATCCGTAATATTAGCATTGTAGAAGTAATTACTGCTCTCGCCATAAGTGTAAAATTGCACGTATAAAGCATTTGAAGATAACGAGTAGATAGCGCAGTGCCAGTGTCAGAGGCCAGCGTGCCCAAGGGGGGAGGGTTCCAATCCTACGCAATGCCGCCTTTTGCAATTTGCTAATAGTTGAATTTTTATGCAAATAAACTCATGTTAGGGAATTTCCTGGTAGTAAAGAGAAAATGGCATTCAGAATAGTCAATGTGGAAGTGCATAAGAAAAATGAAAATGTCATCAAACATTTACTACTTCAGCAAAATGTTCAAAAATTTGCTATTCCCTTAGCCATAGCACCAAACGGTCCCTTCTCTCAAAAACAGAAGGGAAGCGAGAGGCTGTACGGCTAACGAACAGCAATTCAAGCAAAAATATGTGTTTAAAAATGCTACGATAGAAGAAGAGATAAGAATTCAAGAAATTTTGGCACGAAAAAGAGATTTGGTGCGCGCATGAGGCGCATTGTGAAAGTAAAAAAAGAAAAATAGCACAAGCACGAATTAGCAAGCAGAAAATATGACCTAATCTACATTTACGTCAAAAACAACTCACCATTTTCTGAATAACAGGGTGTGCAAAGCAGAAGTATCTAGCAAATGGAAGCGCCACATTGCTCGGACAGTTAGGCGCTATCAGCTGCTGATATTGATTGCAGTTGACGTGCGTTTTAGAGAACTGTGTGCATGTGCGACCTATCGCGAGGTTGGCGTACTCGAGCTCTAGTCTCGCGCTATGTCTCTGCGTCTTCATGCTGGACAAAGTATTTCGCCGTCTCGTCCGTCACGACATGTCGCAATATGTCGCTATATGTCGCGATATGTCGCGACATATAGCGACAAAGTGGGACTACCCTGGCGCTTCGCATTGATTGCGTCCGCCGGCAATGATAAAGGATAGCCGCCTTGCCTGCCTCGCTCCAGGGTAGTCAGCACATGTCACAGCAGGCTCCTAGCTATACGTCAGCACATACGGGGGGTTTACTACAGGCCCAGGTATCTGGAGTTTCGAAATATAAAGCTTTCTTTTAAGCTGCGATCCCCTCCCCGCGGGGATGTTAGTGCATGCGGCCCTAAAAGTGTGCTCTGTAGCTTCTAATATATTGGTAACTCGCTTTTCGGGCGTGGAAAGTGCATTTGGGCGGGCAGCAAAAGCCCACCCCTTTATAGACGATTGGCTGCTGGGGCCAATAATCCATTTACTGCCGGGAGGGTACGGTGCGTCCACCATCCGCACCTCGAGCCAATTGCTTTCTAGAGGGCGGGCTTTCGCCTCCCGTCCAAGCACTTCTTACGTCTGGAAAAGCAAGCCATTTCTTTTGAAGCTGCAAAGCACAGCTTTGGAACTAGCTCATCCAGAGGATCCGAGAACAATGAATATTTCAATGTCGCCAATTTGACGAGCCGATGCCCTTAAGAGTTTTCTGTTTGTTTTTTAAGGAGTTATGAGAGGTAACCTGAGAAGTAAAAGGCTTTAATGCTACCGTATTGCAGGTTGCAGCAACCTCTGTTCTCGAAAGATCTCGATGAACGTATCGAGGAAGAGGATCGCACGGAAGCGACTACGCCGGTAAAAAAGAAATTCGAAGAGGAAAGAAGAGATGAGCGGCGCAAAAAGGAGAAAGTCACAGTCGAATCGCTCTTCAAAGCCGATCCTCCCTTATCAGACAAGTCAGCAGTCGCAGCCACTGCGAATCGGACAGAGCCGGTCGGTCCACCTTCAGGTTACTTGTGTCTCGGAAATCGCATGGGGACCCGCTTTCAATTCTATATCATACCCACTTTGAATTTGTTGATTTCAGAGCCATACGACAGCGTTGCTCCCACCGAGCGTAGTGCCCCCTGGCGAACCGGCTAGTTCGAGCCTTGCCACGGCAATGTATCCTCCAATTCGACGGCCAGTAGTCACTGTTGTCAATCGGGTTTGTAATATTTCTACATCTGCTGAAAAAGTCTGCGTTTAATTCCATCATTTGTACAATACCGAATCAAGATTTCAAACTTCCACGAACTCTTGTTTGAGAATGTCTACAAGAGCTTCAAGCCTCCTATTAAGCATTACTGTAATGCGTGCCACACTGCAATTTTAGGAAAAGGAGAGACCTCCACCGGATAGTGCATCGGTGGCTACATCTATGTATCCTCAAATATCGGTTAAAAAACCGCTGACAAAAAGTCCAACAAGGGATGTGAGTAAATGAGTACGTAATGCCTATGCTATCCTCGTCATTAACTCAATCTCACTTTTGTTCATTCCCTAAGCTTATTAACTTGGCGCATGGTGATGTCTATTGATCTCTTTGGAAACACCGAGCAGCTTTGGAGTTTGAGCGACTATCCACAGTAAAACTCATTTCAAAGATGGGGAAAATTGATTGAAGCTGGGCGTATCTTTTTTGATGTTGGGACATTCGGAAAAGATGACAAGCTCTACCAGATGACTTCCAAATATTCGCTCTACTTTTATGTACATGAATTTTGCCAAAATGCAAGACTCAAGCATTCATCACTGTCCACATCAGACATACATATAGGCTGCTGCATGACGAAGGCGCAATATCTTCGGGCGCGAACGCGGCTCTATTAGCCGCAGAGCGCATGAGGTGCGGGATCTACAACAGTGAGGATACGCGCGCGTCGCGTTCGCGCCCGCTCAACTAATATCGCCACTGCGCCTTCGTCATGCAGCAGCCTTTATGAATACGGCATCTGTTCCATGGCTAGAGATCGGGGAAAACTAAGTTTGATAATATCTGACAAGTAACCAAACAACAACAAAAATCCATCATTTTACTTCCAAAGATTTTCAGTACATGATTGGTGGCGTACCCAGGATTTTCGTTCGGGAGAGGGGGGGGGGGAGTTCAAAAAATTTTTAGAATGGAGGTGCGTGGAGTTTGCAAGGAACTCCGTTTTTTGGAATGCTTCACAAGAATTTTATGGGCCATAATCCCGAATTTCTGGAAAAATTTTAACAAGACTCTCAACAAGAACAAAATTATTAATTGATTTATTAATCAGATTATTTGATTATTTGCAAGTGTGAGCAAGTCACTTGCACATTTTCTTAACTCATGTAAGTAACTTACAAGAATTTTGCTATCCCTTTTCCCTCAGTACGCCATTCACGATTACTTATTTGGAAGAAGCTTTGATAGAAAGGCTCGGAATCTGCGGGAGACGGTCAAGAGGCGCGACTTCTCTGGCTGTCACCAACTTAAAAGCCCATTTCTGCACTATACAAATTTTTAAAAAATTCCAGGGAATGTCATTTAGCTTACTAGGTGTTCGAAGTTACCATTTACTGAGCTCCACGGCTTTTGCTGCAAAAATGAGCGAAATATTCACGAAATTGCCATTATTTGCATTTTCATGGGTTTTTGACCTCCAGTGTTCCTGTTTTGGATCTTTTAAGATGATAAGATTAGACAGCTCATGCCAACAATTTTCTATAACTTCTCGGAAATTTGAAAGGCCCATGGAACATTATTAAACATTTAAAATGTGCAATTTGATGTCCAGATGGCAATAAAAATTGCGCCTCTTGACATACACCCGGAATTTTCCCTTTTTCGTCTTTCCATTTCTAGTAACAAAGAAAAATAAGCAACTATTTATTTGACTGCTATATGGTCTGAAAAAGGTGTGTAGCAATTTTTCGTGGAGAAACTCCATTTTGATCGTATTTTAATTTCGCTTTTTAACTTCATATTAGATTTGTGGATGTTTAGGGTCATCGTTTAGATGGTTTGTTGTGCTCTAACAAACATATTATTATACTTTGGTAAAACAGAAGCGATAGATTTTGACAGAGGTAGGCAGAAGGTATAGGACAACATAATAAAATGACGCTAAGTCTCACAAAAAGTAATAAATCTTCAATAATACCTTCATCCTTTTTTACTGTCATCATAGCGAAATCGATACTCTATCTCAATTCCCAAACGCATATGCCAACTAGTCTTTGAGTCCTGAGGATAACTTGGGGTTTGACTCTAGACTAGTTTGGTACAGTGATTAGAACAATAAAGTAATAATTCGCGAAAATGCTATTTGTTTTGAGGAGCTTCAGTAATAAGTCTACCCGAATGCACTTTCTCTAAGCTTTGAAAATCTCTTTTACATGATGTCCGAAGATCAGGCTTTGTCTGGAGTTGATAATCTCTGCTGCAATTTACCAATCATGCGCTTCAGCCGCAATTATTGTTACTGTGAAATTTTTGACTCCACAACGGCAAAATTCAAACCATCTCATATAAGAAAAACTCACAAACTAGCAAGCTCCTCTATGCTTCTGCTATCATGTTGGGTTCAGCACAATCTCATGCTATTTGCTGATTTACATGCATGGTTCATCTCTGTAACTTTCTTTCGTTTAATTCCGGAATAAACTGACTCGTTTCCATTTTGGTAGTATAACCAAACACATTGTGCTTACATGCAGGTAATGTGTGTGTCTCCTCTGTACTCTAACCTCTCGAACACTGGAATCATTCCAAGCATTCCATTTTCAGCCAAAGCTCGATGTGATTCGTCGAAAAACGCTACGAGCGCTGTCGGTGGAGATGGGTGACGAACCGAAGGAGGAGAACAGAAATCGGACAACGCAACAAGTGCGAAAAGGGACGGAGGTTGTGAATATTGAAGACTATCTTAAGTGAGTTGCATGCGGCTACCTGGTTCATTCCTCTCAAAAAAACTTCTCCAGCCGAAACGTAGACCGACCAAATCCCGGTGATACAGCAGCGTTATTGGCACGATTGCGACAAGATGATGGCAAATTGCCAAATTTGCCAAACGGTTATCCTTAGAAGTTCGAATGCTTCGACTCGGGTCGGTCGCAATTCGCTGCCGCGACGCGTGTGTTTTGTTCTTCCTTATCAAAAAGTTTTGATCTCGAACACTGGTCGTTTATTTCCCTTTGTTCAATGTTTTTATTATTGAGCAGTTTGACTAGGTTTCCGTATAGACTTCGTTTGCATTTGAAATAAAGAATTTATATCATTTCTGCACTGTCATCGTTGACATTCCACATTATTATAGTCGAAATTGCATGTTGTTAACGTTTTGCATGATTTTATTATGCGGCAGTATTAACTTTCGAATGATTCTCCTCATGTGTCATTGGGATGTGTGTCCCCTAATGCTTCGCTGTTTTTTCTTCTACGGAAACAGTCCCTCTTATCCTCTCTTTCTTGCAGAAGTTTCTATCATTTTACCGCAACAAATTGCGTTTTCCTTGCTACGTGCTTTCAAATTTTCTAAGAGCTGACGGTAAACAGAAAGAAATGCAATAAAAACGATTTTACTGCACACTTCGATTTGTTCGATATCATAGGTGCCTTCATTCGAGTACAAGACATCATCTATCGCATAAACAATCGAGGAGATTTCAATAAATTATAGGTATAATTAGGCATTGTTAATAGTCCTAGTAAACTGGAATGTACATACGTGAGGCTATTAATTGTTAATTTTTTTGCATTGAGCAGAAGCTTAGTGAATCTCTGTTAGATCTCAAGGCGACATCACAATCAGTACAGAAATAGGTACCCAAATATGAAGATGACGGAGAAAACGCTCATTGTGAGAGCATGCACTGCAATAAACGCGGCCGTCCAGTCCTGCAATGGAAAACTCGAATTCGGTAAACCCAGGTAAGATTATATAGTAACTCAGGTTTCTAAACCCACTTTTTGGTAATTTCCGGCTGGTGCTTTTTCACTGTCCTCATCATCGTCTGCGGAGTGTGTCTGTAGCACGCACAAGAAGCGATTAACAAACGAGGAAAGCCTAAAATGATCTGTTTTGGTTAACATCGCGAAAGCTCGAGGAATTGATTCACTGTGTAAGTTGTCCCCATGGTGGTAGTTCTCGTCGGATTCTCGTGCATGCCCATAAAAAAATAGATGCAGCTAAGGAAAGACCGTTTAAAGTAACAGAGAACTCCAGAAACCGCACTGAAATCTTAGCGTTGTTGTTATTGCCTCAGAGAAGTGAAGAGGGAAAATAAGAGCGACTGACAAAGTTTAGGAGTCGCTGCTGCACTTCCAAGATGTGGCGATATTCTGTTCGAGAACAGTAGGAATGTCAAAAATTGCAGCATAAGTATAAAAAACTTGGCGCAAATCTACAAAAATATCAAATACACTGCTGAATTATCACACGTAATACGGTTTGTTCATGCACCTGTATTTTGATCACACCAAGGAAAGGAGTGAGTAGAAATAGCAGTGCACACACCATCATTGGCACTGTTAGTTCAATACGAACTGATGAGGACGATCTTTGTAGGTTCAAGCAGAAACCAAGCTGGAACGAAGCCTAATCAGTCTATTATATGACAAGAACACTCTCACCTGCGCCACCTGCGCTGGATCCTCCAAGCTCTGCGGTACGGTGCCGGACACCTTCCAACCGTAGTCTCGGAAGTATTTTGGATCAGTGAAAATAGGTAAACCTGACGTGTCGAACTCGATAATGTCCTGAAACATACTAATTCTTCTGAAGAAAATAAGCTCGAGAAGAACGAACGGGGTTGGCTTGCGGTTCGAGGCTGAAGCAACATTTGTAGACGTCATCTGGGTAGTTTTCGAAGTCAGAATCGTCGCAGAATGATCGCAGAGAAAATGCCAGCACAGCGGAAACATTTCCGCTTGAAGAGGTTTCTACTCGTCTCATGTCGAAAGCGTCGCCATTTTTCAAATGAGTTTCATAACTGGAAAGGGGTAGATCTACTAGAAACGATTTTTACTGCATGAGACGGCTTGCTGCAGTTGAATGCGCAAGCAAAGATTTCTGTACTTTTGAGAGATAAGCAACGGAATCCAGATGTGGCTTAGACTTTGTATTTGAAGTTTTTCCAACTTCCATGTATCACGGCTCCATTTCAAACGATCGTCCATCCAGGAAAGTTCCATGTATCCATGTATTGCTATGTCTTTGAGGAATTCGTTCTAAACCAATTATCTAGCAGCATCAAAGTTTGTTGATCTAACCAAAAAGTCTGATGTCCAACCAGTTCGAAGTGCTGAAGGGTAATTTGGTTGAATTTGATGTTTACAGGTTGACGGCTCAGGTAGTTCGGAGGGACGGAGGCGATCGGATGTGGAATCCCAAGCCTGTAAATATATTTGACAAATACCGGAGCAAGTTTTGGAAGTAACTAGTTGCAACGGAAGATATCTGTTGTCTAATTTTTTGATACCTTGCAGGGTATACTTAGCTCTTTAATGGAGCAAGAGAATTATTTATATCTTCAAGCAAGTGGTGCAAGTGGAACTTGGATTACCTGGCGCAATTAATCACAACTATCGTTGTTGCACACCTCAGAAAAGGTGAGGCCACATTATTGAAACTCAATGCTCAACTATATTAACTAAGTTGTGACATGGTATCTGGCAGAATCTTTCGAAAATCTATCTGTTCTAGTGAGCAACCCGTGACAGCGCAGCAACGGAGAAGGACCTCTTGAGCTGCACTTAGTTGAGTCAAGATCAGAAATGGTTAGTTTGAAGATTGTGCACATTATTACTATATGGAACAGCAGGTTTTTTGAGACTGTTTCTCTGTCCAATCACACACTTTTTCATTTGCTTCGCACTTTCGCCTGCCAAGTAGTAGTACAGACATTGCTCCAAAGACGCAAACTCGTGAGCGCGAAGATTTTCCACACCTTAAGAAAATATTTTGTTTTTATAATGCAAGTTTCTTGATGAACATACTTGTCAAGTTCTGCAGCATGTACTGACATGGATCAAGTTCATCTGTAGAAGTTGCACGGGCCTAAATAAAAGATAAAATATGATACGATGGTTTTTACGGAAATAGGTAATTCAAGAGTCCTAAACCACTATAATAGAAAAACAGCGTGTAGAATGTGGACTAAAATCTTCAGAAAGTACGTGTCAGGGACAAGAGCTGAAACGCAAACTTCTGTGTTGCTAGTCTTTAACTTACTTGGAACAGTGCCGACGGTGGATTAAGGATTTGCGGTCCCTTTGTGAGATCAGGCCGGATTGTGAATGCTATTGGAAGCAGAAGGCAAAACACCGGCCTTAGCATCCTGTAAGGACAATTGGATATCTAACTGGTTTTTAGCTTATGCGATCATGTTGTCTTTGGGCGGAGTATGCAGTGGATAGTAGCGCAATATAAATAAATCTCAAGGTGCTGCTTCACATTACTGGTGAAATTCTAAAAAATTCAAGAATGGATGCTCAGAAGATTTTGGTTTGTGGTGTTTACACGCTCTCTCTGCGAACACGTCCAGGGGATAAAACGCGAAAAAATTCATAACACTTCCTGACTTCGCCTGGAAAGATTTGTGGCGTTGCTAATGAGGCGTATCGGAGCAAAGTGGATCAGCAATTCTCAAGCCTCGGCTACATCTGGTTTTAAACCTCTGATCAAAGCTGCTTATTACAACACGAACACGTTTTGCTTCCTGTGTTGTTACGACACATTTTATCCGGATAGTCTCTACAGTGCGAAAACGATGTCCCGTTAACACGTCAATCAAGTTATGTTTACAACGTGGGGCGGGGGGTGGAGAAAGTGAGTTTCATCCAAGGTTGACAGGATAACGATTTTCCGCATATGCACACGAAATTCGTGAAGAACGGCAGGCGTAAGGCAAAAGACAAGTGAGGCAGAAACCCAGAGGGAGCTGATCCATGTCAAGTCAGCCATCAAACCGGCCATCTCGCAACAGCTTTAGTTGCCGGCAGGAATTTGCACAAGCTGGACTGCATACGAGTGGACAGGTCCTTCCGCTGTTGACACTTATATCTATGTCTTGAGTTGCTCAGTGGTTCCGCCTAGTTTTCTTTTCTACTGAAAATCCAGACAGGCTCCACTTCTAGAGGATTTTCTTCAGCTAAGCAAGTGAATGAATTCAGGAAATCTCCAAGATGTTGATCTTTGCGTCTTTTTCTGAAAAAAAGAAGTGCAAATCATCACAGTTATCTTGTTCCGCGAGTCTGTTTATTATGAGTAGTAAGAGTGTGGGTTGACTCCATCTCCGGAATTAAATATATAAGAAGGGGTTTATGGAATCTCAGAAGCGACTGCATGCAGTCTTAAGGGCCGGGCATATTCACGCGATTCCAGTCGTGACGCGACTTGGCTATTCGCCAGAAGTCTTCAGATACAACACTAGCAAACTGCACATGAATACTGTGTATAACTTCTTACGTGGATTGATGAAATGCCTTATCTTCCCTACATCTAAAATATGCTTATAGTGAGTTATGAACAGTTGGAATATTGCCAAATCGCCTCGCGACTGAAATCGCGTGAAGTATGATTGGTCCTTTACAGACCACAGAGGTCAGTTTCTGTGACAGCAAGGGAGAGCCTTTGCGTTGTGTCTTGAATGCGGGCAGCCACGGAAAAGACATAGCTAAAGATGCGAAAAGCGATCCGTAGAAAAAACAACAATGACAAATAGGCAAATATAGCTGCATTTTTACTGCAGGTATGGGTATTTTCTGTCTGTTATTTCCTGCATTCCTTGACTTCAAAGTTTTTAGTTCTACTATAAAAAATTTGATTGATGCGGTGGAAAGCGAACGCGTCTTTTCTGTAACAATATGTAAATGATCTAGCATATCTAAAATATGTCAAAGAAATCAAAAGGAGAAATTGTTTGAGTTATTATAGTGAAGTTGAACTAGCGTATTGTGCAATGTGGGAATCATTTCACAAGATTAAAAAATGGTGATGGCTATCAATTCAGCATTACATCCACCGGCGAACGCGACATTCATCAGCGGTAAAGGTTAACGAGGCATCATAGCAATCCAGCTTCGTGGTGAAACGCGCATAAAACTAGCTGAGAAAAGAAACATGCATGTTAATTTACATAAAACAAATTATATAAGATTTAGGTGACGATCAAGTGGAGCGTGATGAGCGCTACGACAAGATAGCGCAGCTAACGATGGACCGGCTTTTTATGCATCATAAGAGGGTGCTACCACATCCGTGTCTGCCTGGCTACTTTGGACAAGCTAATTGGTGAAAAGCCACAGCCGGGGGGAAGAAGGGATCCTTTTACAGTGAAACGATGCACACTCGATTGTGTCGGCCAGGTACTTTCTAGTTCAGAGAAATACAGTTGAGAATGAATGGTAATTGGGGTTGAAAAATTTTTAGTAAATCGCAACCGCTTGCTTTTGAACAAGAGTTTCAGCTTCCTACACTGGCTGGTACAAAAAAACTGTCAGACGAGCTCCTAAAAATTTGTCTGCAGCGAAGGGTTCCAAGCAAGAAGTTGCTTGAAACTCGTTTATGAATAAGAATTTTGGCGTCCACAGATTCGCGGAATTCAACCACAAATATCCTTGGTTTAATTGCTTTGTTGTGGACCATACTCTGTTCATAATGATAGAAAAAGGCATTTTTTCTACTGCTGCTATGGTCTTTCTTACAATCACGCTCTCAGCTTTGCCAGAGAGGACTACTATGCCTAATAAAGCGATTTTTGCAACAATTCGAAATCGGTGAGATGAAAAGAAGGAAACAGTAATTAGCACATCTCAAATGCAGAGTTCGCTAATAGAAATCTCTCATCCGCGAAGATTTTGCACGAACCCGGTATCATTTTTTATTAACGTGGTGGCATGACATTTACAGCTTTCTTGCAGAGCACCTTATACGAAAATGAACTCACAAAATCGGGTTTAGCCGAACCAGAGAGTGACGGATGGTATGCGCAGACAACGTGCAGGTGAAGATTATATACAAGTTTGATTTCGTTTTCCTCCCGGGAAAAAGGTGGTCATTTAAGCGTTTGTGCATCATTTGCTAGATAGATTGTGTTCTCTCAAACAAACCTGTGCTTCGTAGAATCACCACTTTTCAGCTGCCACCTCATGAAAATACCTAGTCTGTTTCGTCATTTCTTATATATCACGGGTTCTTTAGAGACACTTATAGCAAGCCTGTTTTTGTAAGGCTACTCTTTGATGCAAGAAGCTTGCCGAAATCTTCTTTCCGAGTTTTGTAGAAGACAATGCGCAAATAGATGTTATCAAAATGATATTATTTCTTTCTTCTGCAAGATTGCGTACCAGTGTTGCCAGTCTAGTAAAGAGCATACTTGATCAGCTGCAAGCGTTTATAAGCCTTTTCCGATGTACCATTCTTCTCCACCGTCAACGTCGTAACTCTTCTGGAGTGATAATTTATTATTTTGCTACACCGCTCCTGCATTTTCAAACTCAACATTCAGGATTTCACAATTCAATCATGAATATGTTATCCAAAAATATGTATGTTTATATGCCCCTCAAAAGTAAACTGGAATTAAATATATGATCAATCTGGAGCTTACTTTCCTCCATCGCGTTAGAGTCAAATCTCGCAGAAAAATAATTTGGGAAAGTTCTGGAGTGTACTGGATGTAGAATCACATATGTACTGGATGTAGAATCACATTTTTGAAATGACCAAAATGAAAGCAGACCCTTGGAGGAGCGTTCGAATAAGAAAGAGATCTGTATAGTAATTTTTTGTTCACATATCAAGTTCCCCAATGTCAACAAACGACTACCTGATAGAGCAAAGCTTTCCTCGGAGACCTTGGGATTTATTACTCTTAAACTCTTTTAAATATTCTTATTAAACTCCCTTATCAAATTTCTGATGAAGATCGGTTCGGCTCGGCTTAATGCATTATGGGTTAGTGACTCTATTCTAAATGAATTTGAAGAGACTTTTTTGTGAAAAACCTGCAGCTTTGAAAGCTGTTTGAGAAATATGTTACGCACAGCTTGCTTTTTCAATGCATATCAAATTTTGCGAAGTCATCTACTGCGTAAAAGCGAGAACGAGAAGAATAGAAAACTTTCGGTGTGAGCTATTGTTTTGGAATCACTCAAAAAAGAAAATGTGAGAGGTGAAATGAGATCAAAGAAAAGATACCCTTAATCAGTTTCTTGCAAGCGCTTCTCCTCAAAATCAAAACAAAAAAATGTTATGTGGAAACTGAATTCTAATAGAGCAATTAACGAGGTTTCCAGCACCTACAAGCCCGCCGAAAAATTGAAGATTTCTGACAACGTCTGTTCAACAAACCTAGGTTTGGCAAACTTTTTCCAAAAAAATCATTTGGGAGCTAACTCTCAACATAGGAGGATGTCGTGGGGAAATTTTAAATTCTCTTCTATTGTCGAAAGGGAAGCGATATTTTTATCCACGCTTAGAAAGTAAAAAGTTGCGCTTTTTATTAGGTTGTCCCATAAGTTTTTTCATATTCGGACCTTCAATTCGATTTTTCTCAGGAACTACAGCACCTAGTAGGCTGCAAATTTTTGGCAGTAATTCTGAGCGAATAAGCTATATAATCACCTACTTGCGGGGAATACAGAAGTGATACAGGCAAAGTTTGCAAATTGAGCGCATTATTTTTTTTTTGGTTTCTAGCCATCAGAAAAATGCAGCAAGTGCATTTATAAATATCCGATGAGGAGGGTATATGCATGAAAAAATAGGAAATTTGCAGAGCTGTTTTGAACTGAGATATGATGATTTTCGTTTTTTCGGAAATTCGGGAAATTTTTTTATTTTGGCTTGGAGCATGTTGCGGATTGGGCTTGGTGCGAACTTTTGAACGCCATCTTCTAGAGCTTACTTTGTTCTGTCGAATGGTACCCTGCAATTTATCAGGAGTTCAAGAAGAACGGATTTATGTCGTTGAAAAATCAGGTATGAAAAGACTTGTGGGACAACCTAATAGATTTCAGACTGCTTCTGAGATAGGACAAGTAAATTTAGGAATTTCCTAAGAGATTCATCGGGTACATAACAACTTACAAATGATGAGGACGCGGGAAAATATCGATCTTTCTCCTAGAAACGGGAACGACGCAATAATTTTCCCTGTGTGTGGGAAGCGGAAATCCCACTTCCTAGATCCTATATGTTTCTTAAATTGGACAAACAATTTTCAAAATTTTTCAAAAACTTCATCAAGTATACAAAATACGAAGGAGTAGACGTGGGAGAACTTTGTTTTTTTGTCCTAGTATCGAAAAGATGCAATAATTTTTGCTTAGAAAGCAAAATTCTTCTGTTCTCAAAAATTTCGACTATTTTCGAGATAGGAAGAGTGTTTGCAGAAATTTTCCAAAAAATGTGGGACCTGCTCTCAGCATATTGCGATGTCATGGGAAAAAGCCTCATATTTTTCTTAATATCGAAAACGGCGCAGTAGTTCTTTCTAAGCTTAGAAAGCAAAATTTTATGCTCTGTAATTACTAGACCGCTTCTGGGAGTGGAAAAATAATTTTGAGTTTTATTCCGACTTCCAAACTTTCACGATGATTTGGGCCGAAAATTCTCCAAAATGGTAGCTACTAGTGGGAAAGACGACGATCTTCTGAATAAACCGTCGTCAAAAATCCAAATCCTTTCAAGACCTGAATAATGGCAAGAGCGTAAAATGCTCTATCTACAGACTAAGTAGCAACCCCGGAGTCCCAAATTTTTACGAAGATTTGGGCCGAAAATTCTCTAAAACGGTTGCTGCTAGTGGGAAAGGCGACGATCTTCTGAATAAACCGTCGTCAAAAATCTAAATTCTTAAGCTCCCCTGCAACTCACTTTTACCTATACAGTGCTCTATCATACCTCTTCTTACCTTCAAAATATCCTCCTTTCTCACACACCTCTCTCTTCCCCCCCCCCCCTAATCCCTTCCCCAGATTCACAACCTCTCGCTACCTCACCTCACCTCACCCCCTCCTCTTTCCACGCCCACTATCTCCCAAACTCAGCACGTCGACACTTTTCTTTGGTCTGCTCGACTCTGAAGCGCTGTTTGTTCTTCTACGGTGACGCTATGAAGTGAGTTATGAAGTCCCAACAAAAAGTATGAATAAAGTATGAATCTGGCTATGCTTCAGAAAGACGCGGACCTAAGACTGCATTCCAGGAGCACTGTTCACTTTTTTCCCATCCTCCAGCTTATCACCTCGGATCTGAAATACTTCTTCTATTTGCAATGACATCATGAAGTTTTTCTTAATAAATAATTTGGACAGGCCTTTTTGTATGTTCCATGCCTGGCTTGGCATACATCACAGTTCATTGATACCTTATATCACGTTGGCTCCACCTTTCCATCATGATACACCCTGGTGCACTCCACTCCCCTTATGCCTATTATATACCAGAGATAGCTCTTAACGTCAAATTTACAGAGAATTTCAGATATCTCTTCTTAGCCTGGGTATCTCAACTCCGTCCTCGCAACGCGCAAAGACAGGAGTCATTCAAGTAATGTCTTCATCGGACTTTCCTGCACACTCAACGATATCTGGAGGAAGTGGGTTTCGTACGTCATTGTATTTGCCAGCGACCATGGACTGAACACCTCGTGACACCCTCTTCTTCTGAACACAAGTGGCCATGTAGGATGCATTGTGCCAGCTCCAGCATCGGTTTCGAAAAGCTTAATCGTAAGAGTGTGCCGTAGCTCAGTTCCTATTGCATTTTACCAATTTCTCCACCTTTGCATCTCATTCCCCTACTGCTCTGTGTTCTTCGTACGTATTTACAAGAGGTCATAATAATAATAATATGTAATAATTTTTGCTCCTGCTTCATCAAGGCAGCTTGCATCTGTGCTTCACTGTCGCAGTTTTTATAGAGATTCTAGAGTGATACAGGAATTTCTCAATAAAATGTCCTACTTTATCGAAGCCGGTTGATGAAAGTTATGCAGTATATTAATTGTTATGAAATCACTACCATAGTCACCGCCATCCATCAATGCAGAGTACAGAAGCAGAAGAGCAGCCCCTAGGATAGTATCTGTTTTTTCTTTTACAATCAACTATCTTTAGAATCATGACCAAACATTACTTTCAACCTTCCACGTAGTAGCACAATACATTCTGTTCGTGTAACTATTTTGGGAGTACACATCTGAAGTTAGTAATAAGAACGAAGTATACGATTTTTCGCACATAAACAAAGGATTGCCTATTGGCCATTCCTTCATTGTGTGTGATGTCATCAGAAGTGCCCTGAGTGTGGTACTTTCTGTCTGATTTTCCCTTGCATTGATAAGACGTGATGATTTCCTATCACCACAGTAGAAGATGACCGTTACAACTTCAAGTATAGTCCAGGAGGACATTCACTGTTATTTAACGGTGATTTTCTGTTGGCGAAGGAATGCTCAAAGCAAGCAGCGTCGCCAAAGATGTTCCAACCTCTCGCAAATGTTTCATTTATAGCAAGACAAAATCCTGATGCATGGTGCAGCTGGTTAGAGAGCGTGTAAGTACACTGGTGGTCGGGTTCGAATCTTGTCGATGGCATAGTCTTTGCGGCGCTTCTAATCTATTGCAAAAAATACCAAAAGTACCTCAAACTTGGGTAACTAAACCGAAAAAAGTGTGCAATCACCATCAGAAATTGTCTTTATCACAAAATCCATAATGCTTAGCTTGATAAGCAAGATTTTCTCCTTAAACGAACGTGCTGTAGTTCAGTGGTAAGTCAGTGGAGTACAGTGGTATATGTGTCGGGTTTGGATCCTATCCATGTGTGTCGTATGAATGCTTTTATCAGTGAAGGGGAAATTTATGGTAAATTTGTGCACGTTGAGAGGTGAAATTCTCCACAGTTTACGCCATAATCAAAAGTGCGTGAGATACGAAGCGAACGAAAAGATTGTTAAGAAAAAATCTAAGCGAGTTGGACGAGCTGGGCCAACCCAGCGAGGACAATAGCAGAGAGAAGCCAGGGACATCAGCGGCGAACAGAGCAAGCACCCGGGGGAACCAGGGGAGGCGAAAGAGAACGGCAACCGGGGAAGGGGAGGGGAGGGCAGGCGAAAAGGCGAAGAGGGGAGAGGGGAGGAGGAAGGGGAAGGGAAAGAAAAGCATCCCGAAAGGGAGAACCCAGAGAACCCAAACAAGATCCCCCACGCAGCGCAAAAACACCCACACGAAGCGAGACCGAAGCAGAACCAGACCCCATCAGACGACGAACACCATCATCCACCTAAAACCGAGTCACCGTCGAACCGCAATCAACCAACCTCGCCCCAGCCGGGTACTGAACACCCCACATCCAGCGCAATAGTCCACTGGACTATCCGCTCGACTACATGTCCTATTTACAGAGAGTCTCATTTGGTCATTATTTAGCTCACAATGGCTTATTACGCGCAAAAACCACAGAAGAGTTATTCAGTTGAATACTCATTTTGCCCTGATTGGTTATTAAACTCTCCACCTCCAGTTTGATAATCTGATGCATTACCCACTCGACCACACGCTCAAATTGTTGTAGTGCAATTTTTGGCTGTTGTATAGTTTAGAAAGTATTATTATGCGCAAAAATCGCAAGAGAACTGACATCCAGCTGAAGACTGATTCTGCTCCGACTGGGTATTGAACACAACACCTTCTGCCTAATAATCCAGCCCACTATCCACTCGACCATATGGTTGAACAGCTTTGGCGCTTTCCTTGGTCATTATTTAGCTCAAAATGTTTTATTGCGGACAAATTTCAGATGTTATCTGATCCTCTTACTAGATCTTAGGACTAAGATGGTATCCACTAGACCACCCAGCACAGTTTAAATGCATCTCCGCAGTTCCTTCCCGAAGTGATTCAATCATTTGTGTTTGAAATGTTACAGATAAGAATGAGGTTCCGTTTTTCGGAATTTCGAAAAACAAACAATTTATGTCTATCAGGCTGTATTGATGCAGTTCCCACAAATCTACCCTTCGAATGAAGTGCTAAGGCTAGTTTACATATTGAAGTTTATTATCTATTCTCTTCTACATTTCTGCCGCAAAACAAACACCTACTTTTGACTGGAACTCATGAAGCAATATATAAATGCGCCAAAACAAAGACCATTTCATATATAAAAAGGCCCTTCATACTAAACATGACATAATTCCAAGATCAGAAGTTTGAAGGTGTGGAAATCGAGATGATGTGCAAAACGTCAGCTGCATGCTAAACAATGTCTTCTCTATCGAACAAGTTATGACGGTGCAAGATGGAAGGAATTATGATAATGAGTAATGAATCATGATTGCCTCTAATAACATTTGTTCGGCCTACAAGGAGAAAACGAAGTTCGGAAACTCGTAAAAAAGTCGGATAATCGACGGCGTGAATGAGTCACTCAGAATTCGGATGCTTCCACGTCGAAATGATCCTGATGTCGAAGCATTTCCTGACACCCTCTGTCATCGAATAAAAATCAGACGAAGTTAGTATTTTCATGCTGGATAGCATTATGTACTAAAAACACAAGCTGTCAGCGATGGTATCGACAATTACAGTAGCGAGGAGTAAGATGATTGCTCACACACGTCAGTGTTCCATGCCGCACTGAAAGTCCTTGCTATCTGAGGACTAGGCACCACATCAGAATCGCACAATTTCAGCCACCGGAGTGGATGGAGAATTTCGCTACAATTCTTTGTTGATTTTCGTGATTCCGATAACGCACCTCATCAGTACACATGATACAGGGTGTCTTATATGTAACTGTTTGATCGCTCACATCTCTCTTCCCGCAAACTTTTTGCCAAAACTTTAGGAACTTTTAGGTATTGAATCTGTGGAGCTAGCTTCAATTTAGATATACAATATGAAACGAATCACTGATCACTTTTCATCATTAAAAAAATTACGGTATGGAGTATCTATATACGGTGCCAATCTGAATTAGCTGCTATTCAAAGAAATCCAGAATGTAAAAAGATGAGTAAAATGTTTTCATGCAAGCTGAGTCATAAAATTTGAGAATCTGTGAAGCTTTTTGGTACACATGTTTGGAAAGCATCAGGAGAACTACTGCTATAGAATACTTGACATGACTTATGCGCGAAGCCTTATGATAGTGTGTAGATTCCACATTTAAAATCAGCAACTCTAGCCTAGTGTATTCTTGGTTTAGTTTTTGGGACAACATAGGGTCATCGATGGCACAAAACACATTCCAAAGTTATTACCGTAATCTACAGAAAAAAACGAGAAATTGGTGAATCCCTCTATACCGTGAGTCTATGTTGAAGTCAGCCTCCAGATACCCATCTAAAATTTAGTACCTCAAAGTTAGCGAAATTCTACTGTGAAAGAGTTATTAACTATCGAACAATCCGTACATACCTTCGAACACTTTGATGAGCCTACTAAAAATAGGCAAAAAAAATCTTTCATTAGAAAGTGGAACGGGGAAAAAACAGTTTCCCACGGTAAGAGAGAGTTTGTTGAATGAGTGCGCAAAAAAATGCTCTCCGACGAATACGGTTAGCACCAGAAAAAGCATCGAATGAATAAACAATCTATGTTAATTCTACCCTATTTTCACGGCGCACGACTGCCGGATACTTCCACCCCCTCCCCCTCCTGTCTCAATAGACCACTCAGCATTATCGTTTACCCAGCAAAGGTATAACATACATATAGGTTTCACCAAGCTTGATGGGCAACGTATTCGTTATCAGCATGTCAAATAACTCCTGTGGACAAAGTTTTAACAATTCCAACTTTTTCAAATACTGGACCACCCAAGTGAACGGGTCATTTTCAAACATGCTTAACTTTGTTTAACTTCCTCTTCTTATATTCAATACAAAGACTATCAATTTGCCCTTGTTGGGAATCCCACTTCAAATGACCGCTAAATCATTACATACAGGGCTCGGCACAGGTGGCTTGGTAAGCAAGCTGGATATCGTTTTTGGGACAAAAAGCTAAGGGGGATTCGTTTTTGTGGCCGAAAAGATACAAAATCTGTGACGTTTTTTTTGGTCGACGTTTCGATTTTTTTCTGAAGATTTCTTAGAATATTGGCTAAGGGTCAAAGGGGAATCGAATCTTGGGAAAGCCGAGGGGGATTTCGTTTTTTGCGTTTTCCAAAAACCACCTCGTGCCGAGCCCTGGTTACATATGTAGGTCGTTCCAAAAGTAATGACGCTTTCAATCAAAACTACATTCCGTGGAATGGAACAAAGATTACTATGAGATCTTGGTAGCATCCAATGCATAATTTCATCCCCTTTCTAATGGTTAGTACTTCCTTGCAGCACACTCAATAAGCTTCGCAAAGTAACCAAAATCTGCGACCCATGCTTTTTGCGATGGTCAGGTTTTACAACTATATTTTTATATCAACCCTCCGAAGGTGTCCAAGTAAAGACGAAGAGAACAAACCTGTGGAATTCAAGACAATTTTCCTTTAGTTTCCATAGCTCGAAATGATTTTTCAATATAATTTTATTTGATGGTACTAGTTTCCATATTTGGTCAACTCAAAACCGGTAGAACAAAAATCTGGGTGCTATTCGATGCAACTTTTTCTCCTCTTTCTAAGGGTTGCTTTTCTGTTTTCGATTCGTAGAGTCTTTGAGGATAAAACCATCATGGTTCATTTTTTCGCTATTCCAGCAATCTATTTATTTATTTATTTATGCATAGGGATGCCCCTATGAAAAATGAAACAAAAAACATTGAAAATGAATTGAAATTTTAAAAATCGACTTGAAATTTTTGAATCCGTAAACGCTCTTTTGCTTTACAAAGTGTTATAACATTTTTTGAAAGTTTCAAATTCCTACAATTTCTTGATGTCCGATGCGTCTGTGTCTGACGTAAGCCCGCCAAAATTCGTTGATTTTGGTGAAAATTTCATCAAAAAAATTAAAGGAAAGAAAGATTGCTTCGTCTCCTATAGGGTTTCTACTCCCCACCAGTCACCCGGACACTTTCGGAGGGCTGAAAACATTTACAAGAATTGTGGAACGTGATCATCTCCAAAAGCATGGATCGCGATTTTGATAATCTTCCGAGAGCTCGTTGATTGTGCTGCAATGATTTTATTTATAACCATTAAGAAGAGCATGAAATGCTGCATTGGAAGCTGCCAAGTTCTCCCAAAAATCTCTTTCCATGAAATGTTTATTTGAAGCCACATTAGTTTGGGAAGGACCTAACATGACTCACTCCGAAAACAAGTTCGCATTTTTTATACGGGCGTAACATCCCGCACAATAAAGAATCTCGAAAGTTTTTAAGCGCATATGGGCTTTTCTTTTTTTTTCAAAATGGTAATCGCCTTCTACAGTCTAACTAACAAACGATAACCAACGACCTCCTGGAAATTTAACAAAAATTTGGTTTTACCAAATTACGGTTTTGCCATAGCCAATTTTCGCTAATTTTCAAAATTTCTATTGATCCCCTAAGAAGTCCAATTAGTGGATAAATAGAACGATCCCTGAAGGATACAAAAAACTTCTTTCCCTTTTCCAGAGCTGTCATAATTTCTTGATAGGGTTCTTCAAAATCCACAAATTTTAGCAAACTTGTCTCAGACATAAACGCATCAAACACCAATTCTTCGTAACCTGTAACTTTTGAGGTGGATCATAGGTGCGATAGTGTGAGAATTTGCTCACCCCCCCCCCCTTCACCCCTGAGCCGGGAACCAAGGTGACCCCCTTCACCAAAACCGACAAAAAAAAATCAACAGTGAGGTAAGGCTATGCCTGACAAAATGACCACGCTATCAACCTATTTGTAGGCTCTACAGTCAAGAAGCAAGTGAAGGGCAATCGTGGCATTCTTCCAGCTATGTCCTTAGACCGATTTTATGAGGACCGATTTTATAAACGGTCTGAAAAAGTGAGTGTGGTCAAAATTATTGGATGGTACACAAGTGCAAAACTGAGGTTTTTGCAGGCGTAATGTTCGAGAAGGAAAGGTTATACAACGCTTGTCACTTGCTTCATACGAATATGAGATGAAGGTCCGGACCGACCGATGACTGTATTCTTGTCTTAATGTTGCCGTTTCATGCTTTGTAATTTAATGAAAATATTGAAAGATGACGACTATCAACTATTGTGAGGCCATCAGAAGTTGTAATAGAAAGTGGTTCTGAGAAGTGTGATGATAGGAAGTATCAAAAATTATGAATGATGAAGCACGTAGAAAGAAGTAAATTATTGTCTGCCCAGGAAACTCTGAAAGATACAGTAAAATTATTGCATGTATAAATGGCCATTCTTGGTAAATGTGCACGTAAATGGTAAGAAGGAAACACACCGGAGCAGGATTGGAACCTTCTCGTTATCTTCTAAAAAAGGCATTGGATGACAATGGAAGAAACAAGGACAGGAAAATCGGAACGCCTGACCGCCACGAAAAATTTATTCCGCTGAAGACTACTGGACACTGCGTAATACTGAACTTGTTAAATTCGGCAATTGGAAAAATTAGGGTTGTTGAAACAAAGTGAGGTTGTAACTACTTCTTGTTTAAATTTAGATTTAGCATAGGAGATATTTGTACGAAAATTGTTTGTGTATCGGAAAGGAGGGAGAAGATTTATAGGCAAAATTTGAAAAAATTCAATTAAAAATTCATAACGTTTGTAGATGAACAGCTAGTACAAGGAAATGCTCACCATTGAAACCGTTTCTTCCTCTGCTTTCAGAAAATATATGGTTTGTCTGGGATCCGTTGAAAAAAGTGCGTGGTGAAGGGGGTGCCTATTGATTTCTGGAGATTTTCGAGTTTTCAACATAAAAAAATTCATAACTTCTGTAGATGAACAGCTAGTACAAGGAGATGCTCACCATTAGAACCGTCTCATTCTCCGCTTTCAGAAAATATATAGTTTGTAAGGGATCCCTTGCAAAAAGTGCCTGGTGAAGGGGGGGTGAGAATTTTATAACGGGAGTTCTCAGGCAGAGGCCTTTTCACCATTGTAAAAAGACGTCTACCTGAGAACTCCCGTTATAAAATTCTCACCCCCCCTTCACCAGGCACTTTTTGCAAGGGATCCCTTACAAACTATATATTTTCTGAAAGCGGAGAATGAGACGGTTCTAATGGTGAGCATCTCCTTGTACTAGCTGTTCATCTACAGAAGTTATGAATTTTTTTATGTTGAAAACTCGAAAATCTCCAGAAATCAATAGGCACCCCCTTCACCACGCACTTTTTTCAACGGATCCCAGACAAACTATATATTTTCTGAAAGCAGAGGAAGAAACGGTTTCAATGGTGAGCATTTCCTTGTACTAGCTGTTCATCTACAAACGTTATGAATTTTTAATTGAATTTTTTCAAATTTTGCCTATAAATCTTCTCCCTCCTTTCCGATACACAAACAATTTTCGTACAAATATCTCCTATGCTAAATCTAAATTTAAACAAGAAGTAGTTACAACCTCACTTTGTTTCAACAACCCTAATTTTTCCAATTGCCGAATTTAACAAGTTCAGTATTACGCAGTGTCCAGTAGTCTTCAGCGGAATAAATTTTTCGTGGCGGTCAGGCGTTCCGATTTTCCTGTCCTTGTTTCTTCCATTGTCATCCAATGCCTTTTTTAGAAGATAACGAGAAGGTTCCAATCCTGCTCCGGTGTGTTTCCTTCTTACCATTTACGTGCACATTTACCAAGAATGGCCATTTATACATGCAATAATTTTACTGTATCTTTCAGAGTTTCCTGGGCAGACAATAATTTACTTCTTTCTACGTGCTTCATCATTCATAATTTTTGATACTTCCTATCATCACACTTCTCAGAACCACTTTCTATTACAACTTCTGATGGCCTCACAATAGTTGATAGTCGTCATCTTTCAATATTTTCATTAAATTACAAAGCATGAAACGGCAACATTAAGACAAGAATACAGTCATCGGTCGGTCCGGACCTTCATCTCATATTCGTATGAAGCAAGTGACAAGCGTTGTATAACCTTTCCTTCTCGAACATTACGCCTGCAAAAACCTCAGTTTTGCACTTGTGTACCATCCAATAATTTTGACCACACTCACTTTTTCAGTCCTATAAAATCGGTCCTCATAAAATGAGGTTGTGAAAGGAACGATGCCGTTCCTGGCGGCGCGTTGTGTGTAATTGCACACCCACATTCACACACGCACTCTCCCCCCCCCAACCCCCCCCCCCACCCCCTCTGACCCCCTTCACCCTGGAGGGGCTGCGACCACCGTGACCCCCTTCACCCTGGAGAGGTCATTCTCACCTTATCGCACCTATGAGGTGGATTATGATCGAACATTTATTATGCAAAGCAAACAAGCGTTTACAGATTCGAAATACCAACCTTGAATTTTCCGCGTATACCCCGGGGAGCGTTAATTATGAGGTTTTTACCATCGAGATCTTTATAAATCGAGAAGCACACAAACATAGAAAGAGAAGGAAAAGCTGCATCAAATGACACCCAAATTGCTTGCTGGTTGGTGTTTTTGAGGTTCAAACTAACCAAACATAGAATCTGATATCATCAAAAATTTACATTTATTATCATCATCAATATCATCAATACTTAAAATTTTGAAAAGAAAACTTAGGAAAGAAAAAATGTTTTCATATCTTGTAGTGTTTGCTCTATTTACCCGTTACTTAGACTTTTATGGGGTAGGTACAGAAATTTTTGAAAATAGCCTTGTGGCAAAACCATGGGTCGCAGTTTTTTTGTCATTTGAGAGTTCGTTAGTTGAACTGGAAGAGGATGATTACCATTCAAAAGATGATGAAAATCTGCTTCGAGGATCATTTTTCTGCTGTATATTACGCCTCGAAGCGAAACGACTTTCGTAATGTTCTAATATACAGGGTGTCCAAAGTAAGTACACACTTTCCGATCGTTAATATCTCTCTTACCACTGTGTCTTTTCCTGCCATTCATGTACTATTATGTAGAGGAGGCTTCAACTTAGATTTGCAGTATCGAGCAAATCACCAATCGCACTTCGTTACTGTAGGATTACTGTAGGAACTTCGACAAGGATTTTAGACCATTGGAAGCCATATTCTGCCTTGAAACGAAACCAAACAAGCCAAAAACTCTAATTCTATGGCAATGGAAGCCGCCAAATATAAAATTTACAATTTACTGCGATGCTTCTTTCCAAGTTTATCCCAGGTAAACCGTGATGACCGAATTCCCAGTATTTGTCAGAAATGTGATTACACAGTCAAAAAAGCTCAAAACACTCGTAAAAATTTGTGTGGTGGAACCAGCGTGCGCGAAAACCCAGTACACGATTTTCAGATTTTTTGAAAAAAATTTTGTCAAATGGTTTAGTTCACAATGGTTCCACAGGCTAGAAATTCTTACCAAAATCCTACAGTAACGAAGAACTATCGGTGAGTCGATCGATACTGCAAATCTAAGTTAAAGCCTCCTCTACCGAATGGTACTTAAGTGGTAAAAAAGACCCATTGGGAAGAGAGATATCGACGATTGAAAAGTGTGTACTTACTATATGCTTGTTTCTAGGTGTTAAGCCTCCACCAAGATTGTTACAACTTTTATTTCGGCTGACGTTTCGGCCAACTCGCCTTCGTCGGAGCCTGTAAGTGAGGAACAAATGAGATTTATCCTCCCAAACGTCTCATCAAATGCAAGGAACAGACAAAAGTTAGCTGGAAACGGAAACGATGCTGCCTAGGATTAACAGCCTAACAGCTGTTAATCCTAGGCAGCATCGTTTCCGTTCCCAGCTAACTTTTGTCTGTTCCTTGCATTTGATGAGACGTTTGGGAAGATAAATCTCATTTGTTCCTCACTTACAGGCTCCGACGAAGGCGAGTTGGCCGAAACGTCAGCCGAAATAAAAGTTGTAACAATCTTGGTGGAGGCTTAACACCTAGAAACAAGCATATCGTAATGCCAAGATTCACTGAAAGTCGAACGTGGAGAATTGTGTACTTACTTTTGGGACACCTCGTATTAGGTTGTTCCGAAAGTTTTATCGGTTTCTTCAAACGACCATGAAATCGCGTACAATGAAGACTTGAATGAGTTCGAACATGCATTCGATGCAGCTTTCCCTTCTCTTTCTTATGCATATATTTTCGAACCACAAGTTTGTATGTTTGATAATTGCCAAAATTCTCGTAAACTCTATCTGGTCAAAGTTATGCTAATTTTTAAAAATTTCAATCCAAAGTTTCGGAATGGTCTAAGTATGGCTCAAATAGAGCAATTCTCGGGCTATACGGTAATATTTTTAGATTCCCTCAATCTGCTGCTTTTAGCTCCAAAAAATCATTTCTTCGGAGGTCTCGATTTTGACAAAGTCATAAGACCCGCAACTGCAGCAAAAACATGAAAACTTTTAAAGTTTTTACAAATCGAATTTTATTTGTTACTAAACATTAGTTATGCTAGCCTAGCCTGTTTACCTAGCTAAGTTTGATTTGCTTTGAAAAATCAGTTTTTTGGAATTTCGGTACTTTTGCATGTTAAACGAAGCCGCGGTTTTCTCGAATAAATAATAAGGACTTGATAAAATTGTCCCATGTAATCTGAAATAGGTAATGTAGCCAAAGGTTTGCCCTACATAACAATTACCAGCGCTCTTCAAAAATGTCAGGATAAAAATTCTCAAAATTTAGGAAAGGTTTGGCGTTACATTGAGCTGCTCAAAAAGTCATGGCGACAGCATTGCAAAGACAGGGTAGATCAGTGTGCAAGTATAGCTGTAAGAAAGGGGAAGAAAATCTGAATCAAATGGTGCCTACATCGCTCATGGACTGATGTTCTGTGAGTTTTAGTGAGCGATGAAAGAAACCGACAAAACTTTCGGGACAACCTAATATAATTAGGAGTCTAAAAAACCAGCTGCCCCATTTTTCGCTTTCAGTGGTTTTGCTTTTAGGAATCATGCAGATTAAAGAAGATGAAATAGGCTTGAATTACTCTTGCCCAAACTACGAGTTTTATTCTATCGAACACTGTCTGTAATATTCGCGAAACGTTTCTTCTCTTCGCACTGATAATTCCGTCCGAAATCGTTTCTTTTATAAGATTGAAAAGCCGTTTTCTTCTTAATTGTGGAAAATATTGGTAGCATGCTAAGTCTGTGTTACAACATACATATCTTAGTTCCTTAGTGGAAAGACATCATGAGCAATCATAGTAAATAGGTAGCAAAAAAGAACTGTTGAGTCGAGAAACTGACTCAAGAAAGTGCTCCACAAGTCATAATTCATGACCAGACGTTATATAATGAATGACAAACTAGTGCAAATGGCTAGCACGTAGGGAAATCACCATTCACTTGACCGAAAGCAGAAAAACTTCAGACTTCTTATCGACAACTTCAAGAAATTTTTTTCTTGTGTTAGGGGAGAAATCTTTTGCTTTGAACGCACTGCAGCTTATTCTGTTTGCAAAAACACTAGAAACTGAAAATAAAAAAATGTCGCCGTGCAATTAAACATACTGTAACTGCAATGTTGTGCACTGAAGACTTCGTTCGCGGACCGCGATCAGTAGTCCATCTTCCCAATGGGTCTTTTTTACCACTTAAGTACCATTCGGTAGAGGAGGCTTTAACTTAGATTTGCAGTATCGATCGACTCACCGATAGTTCTTCGTTACTGTAGGATTTTGGTAAGAATTTCTAGCCTGTGGAACCATTGTGAACTAAACCATTTGACAAAATTTTTTTCAAAAAATCTGAAAATCGTGTACTGGGTTTTCGCGCACGCTGGTTCCACCACACAAATTTTTACGAGTGTTTTGAGCTTTTTTGACTGTGTAATCACATTTCTGACAAATACTGGGAATTCGGTCATCACGGTTTACCTGGGATAAACTTGGAAAGAAGCATCGCAGTAAATTGTAAATTTTATATTTGGCGGCTTCCATTGCCATAGAATTAGAGTTTTTGGCTTGTTTGGTTTCGTTTCAAGGCAGAATATGGCTTCCAATGGTCTAAAATCCTTGTCGAAGTTCCTACAGTAATCCTACAGTAACGAAGTGCGATTGGTGATTTGCTCGATACTGCAAATTCTAAGTTGAAGCCTCCTCTACATAATAGTACATGAATGGCAGGAAAAGACACAGTGGTAAGAGAGATATTAACGATCGGAAAGTGTGTACTTACTTTGGACACCCTGTATATTAGAACATTACGAAAGTCGTTTCGCTTCGAGGCGTAATATACAGCAGAAAAATGATCCTCGAAGCAGATTTTCATCATCTTTTGAATGGTAATCATCCTCTTCCAGTTCAACTAACGAACTCTCAAATGACAAAAAAACTGCGACCCATGGTTTTGCCACAAGGCTATTTTCAAAAATTTCTGTACCTACCCCATAAAAGTCTAAGTAACGGGTAAATAGAGCAAACACTACAAGATATGAAAACATTTTTTCTTTCCTAAGTTTTCTTTTCAAAATTTTAAGTATTGATGATATTGATGATGATAATAAATGTAAATTTTTGATGATATCAGATTCTATGTTTGGTTAGTTTGAACCTCAAAAACACCAACCAGCAAGCAATTTGGGTGTCATTTGATGCAGCTTTTCCTTCTCTTTCTATGTTTGTGTGCTTCTCGATTTATAAAGATCTCGATGGTAAAAACCTCATAATTAACGCTCCCCGGGGTATACGCGGAAAATTCAAGGTTGGTATTTCGAATCTGTAAACGCTTGTTTGCTTTGCATAATAAATGTTCGATCATAATCCACCTCATAGGTGCGATAAGGTGAGAATGACCTCTCCAGGGTGAAGGGGGTCACGGTGGTCGCAGCCCCTCCAGGGTGAAGGGGGTCAGAGGGGGTGGGGGGGGGGGGGTTGGGGGGGGGGAGAGTGCGTGTGTGAATGTGGGTGTGCAATTACACACAACGCGCCGCCAGGAACGGCATCGTTCCTTTCACAACCTCATTTTATGAGGACCGATTTTATAGGACTGAAAAAGTGAGTGTGGTCAAAATTATTGGATGGTACACAAGTGCAAAACTGAGGTTTTTGCAGGCGTAATGTTCGAGAAGGAAAGGTTATACAACGCTTGTCACTTGCTTCATACGAATATGAGATGAAGGTCCGGACCGACCGATGACTGTATTCTTGTCTTAATGTTGCCGTTTCATGCTTTGTAATTTAATGAAAATATTGAAAGATGACGACTATCAACTATTGTGAGGCCATCAGAAGTTGTAATAGAAAGTGGTTCTGAGAAGTGTGATGATAGGAAGTATCAAAAATTATGAATGATGAAGCACGTAGAAAGAAGTAAATTATTGTCTGCCCAGGAAACTCTGAAAGATACAGTAAAATTATTGCATGTATAAATGGCCATTCTTGGTAAATGTGCACGTAAATGGTAAGAAGGAAACACACCGGAGCAGGATTGGAACCTTCTCGTTATCTTCTAAAAAAGGCATTGGATGACAATGGAAGAAACAAGGACAGGAAAATCGGAACGCCTGACCGCCACGAAAAATTTATTCCGCTGAAGACTACTGGACACTGCGTAATACTGAACTTGTTAAATTCGGCAATTGGAAAAATTAGGGTTGTTGAAACAAAGTGAGGTTGTAACTACTTCTTGTTTAAATTTAGATTTAGCATAGGAGATATTTGTACGAAAATTGTTTGTGTATCGGAAAGGAGGGAGAAGATTTATAGGCAAAATTTGAAAAAATTCAATTAAAAATTCATAACGTTTGTAGATGAACAGCTAGTACAAGGAAATGCTCACCATTGAAACCGTTTCTTCCTCTGCTTTCAGAAAATATATAGTTTGTCTGGGATCCGTTGAAAAAAGTGCGTGGTGAAGGGGGTGCCTATTGATTTCTGGAGATTTTCGAGTTTTCAACATAAAAAAATTCATAACTTCTGTAGATGAACAGCTAGTACAAGGAGATGCTCACCATTAGAACCGTCTCATTCTCCGCTTTCAGAAAATATATAGTTTGTAAGGGATCCCTTGCAAAAAGTGCCTGGTGAAGGGGGGGTGAGAATTTTATAACGGGAGTTCTCAGGTAGACGTCTTTTTACAA
>CATQJL010000326.1:32136647-32203854 GCA_958299035.1 Cylicocyclus nassatus
AAGCAGTGGTATCAACGCAGAGTACTTGGGTTTTGGTCAAAATGTTCATGCTCTTAAATTGCAAGGAAACTTCGCTTATAGAGGTTTTCGAACACGCTTTTTACGAAAATCGTGGTCTTTGAGGGTTACAGTGTCTTTTTGGTGAGATACGGTGAGGTGATTGTAATTGCATCACGAAAGTGCGTAACTTTGCCCGCCCTTCTCGCGTATCTGTCAGCAACCTTGCCTGCTTGCTTTTCTCAGTCAAAGTTACTAGGAACAGTGCTATCGAACGATGCATGACTCAGGCTCCAGTCTATAGAAATCACCGAGTTACGAGCCTATGAAAACACGTCCTCATGAATTTTGCCCAAAATCTAAAGATCGCAAATCTCGTCGAAAATACACCGTGAGTGCTTGTATGACACTCGCATTGCGGATATTGTGTTCGCTTCGCCCAAAAACTCCTACTGTATTGAATATGGTACTTGCATATGCTTCAGCTGCTCAGTTGAATACCAAAGCTATTTCAGTGGCTAGAACTCAAACTACGAAATCTAACACAATAAGATCCATTAAGGACGTGAAAGATTTTGATCGACGTGTTGTACAAGCGCTCACGGTGGAATTTCGACGAGATTTGCGATCTTTAGATTTTGGGCAAAATTCATGAGGACGTGTTTTCATAGGCTCGTAACTCGGTGATTTTTACAGACTGGAGCCTGAGTCATGCATCGTTCGATAGCACTGTTCCTAGTAACTTTGACTGAGAAGAGCAAGCAGGCAAGGTTGCTGACAGATACGCGAGAAGGGCGGGCAAAGTTACGCACTTTCGTGATACAATTACAATCACCTCACCGTATCTCACCAAAAAGACACTGTAACCCTCAAAGACCACGATTTTCGTAAAAAACGTGTTCGAAAACCTCTATAAGCGAAGTTTCCTTGCAATTCAAGAGCACGAACATTTTGACCAAAACCCATCGGCCAGCTTCAGAGCGTAAAACGAGAAAAAATGAAATTACTCGAACATCTTGGAAAACTTGCACATAAGGGTTATCCGACCTGATGATTACGAAAATCACATCTGCTTAGCAAGAGAGCTTCATATTTTAGAGTTACGTTGAGAAAAATTTAGAAAGACATGATTTTTCCAGAATTCACCAGCCCTTCTAACTCCTTTGGAAAGAAGTGTGCGGCTACTTTCTAGCGCTCCATAATCTACAGAAGAAGTACTATCGAAAATTTCTTTCTGAATGTACTGGGGGCAATACGCGCTGCTTCACACCTTTGCGAAGAGACGCCTGCAGAAAGTTTTGAGAATACTGAAATCGATATATCAAGGACATTCTGCATACCGAAAGATTTGCCTTGATGAGCTGAGCACAATGCATTTTTCGGATTCAGAAAATATCCACTCCAAAGAAAGTTACGGCGAGTAGAATCTGGAAACGAGTGATTTTCCAGAATTTACCAACGCTTTTTTCTCTTTTGAAAAGAAGTCTGCGGCAGCTTCCTAGCGCTCTATAATGTACAAAAAAAGCACTATCGATTGGTGCTTACTGGAAGCTTTCATGTTGGATAGGCGCTGCATTACATACTTGCAAAGGGACCTCCTCAGAACAATTTGAGAAAACTGGAAACAAAATATAGATGACATGGCGTATGTCGAAAGATTCGCCTTGACGAGATGAACACAATGCTGCTTTCAAATTTAGAATATATTCATTCCGAAGGAAGTTATGGCGCTGCATAATTCTCGATATTCCGGAATCGCGAAATTTCTGGAATTTCGCGAAATTCCCGTTCTGTGTGTGGTATTGTACATTGCACAGCACGCGCGGCATTCCGCGATATGTGCTTCTCATGCGATTTCCAACCATTTCCCTTCGTCTTCCTGCATTTTGGGACCCGCCATACTTCGCCGAGAAAAGCCCAGTTTCACACATATCCATGCAGAA
This sequence comes from Cylicocyclus nassatus, assembly GCA_958299035.1. Classification (NCBI taxonomy): domain Eukaryota; kingdom Metazoa; phylum Nematoda; class Chromadorea; order Rhabditida; family Strongylidae; genus Cylicocyclus; species Cylicocyclus nassatus. The sequence continues at coordinate 32,138,588 of CATQJL010000326.1, forward strand.
TGAGCTCTTAAACTATACCTGCCCTATTTCTGCAGTGCTCAACAGAATGTGTATGTAGCCTCTGGAATCAGCACACTGAATGGTCCATTTACACTAAAATTCCAGGAAGGAAACTTATATCCCACAACTAGGCACATCCGTATACTGGAAGATGCGCCTCGCCGAGCTGAGTTGAATGGTACTCTTATATATAGAATTCATAAATTTTGAATCAAGATAAGGTCTTTTTTTATTAAAAGTTAGGCGTTGCGCGACAAAGTTAGGTGACTTTTGCCGCTTTTCCGCCGACTTTTGTCGCGCGACGCGGCAAAAGTCACCTAACTGCGGCGGCGCCGCGTAAGTTAAGTGCCGCCGCCATTTTTTTTTCACAAATTACGGGTGGTATTGTATTAGCTAGCAATCTCCACTATGCTTCTGAGGTATTTTGAAACCAAATTTCTCAGGTGTGTTGCTTCTATCAGCCAATTCTGCGATCATCTAACATGCAAAAACGGCGAGCCGGAGTTCAGGTAATTGCCGAATTCTGCCTATTTGCCTTTTCTTTGTCAGTGTAATGTTTTAGCTCATCAAATACAAGTTGCGTTTGCCATCACAATCCTGCGGATTATCCGTATCATATATGCAAATCGCTCTATACTCGAAATAGTCCTACCTATACCGAGTCGTCGCAGGCGCTGCGAAATTCTGGTATGGACAAGGAGCGGAGGCATAAGGTGAGTTGTTTAGATCGTAGCATCACTAGAAATTTTCCTCGGAATCTCAACTTCTACTATCACAGTCTGCATGGTTTCCAGAATTCGTTCTCATTCCTTGGTCTGACCATTCCATCGTCAATCGTCACGTACATCATCATAGGTCTCCTTATTGGGGGAATTTTACTGACGGCGATAATTCTGGTGGTCGGAAACCGGAGGAGGCAAAAACGACGCGAGGATAATACTCGTCAAAGACAAACTGCTCACGAAGCCCTGCTGATGCAGCGAGCCGATGACGATCGATATCTACCCTCTGTGTGTGGGTTTATCCATGTAGAAAATAGTATAGAACTTCCACATTCTCTGCACATATTTTGACACTCGCAGGGCTGTACGGACTCGAATCAAATCTAGCTTTAGCCTGTCAACAATAACAGATTCAAGTGCTTTATTGCTAGTCACTCCTACATACTAGATTGTCTTGAATGTCTCGTCACAACATGTACACGTCACTGCGCCGTTTGATACGGGCTTCTAAGATTTTACATAAGTTGATACTGATAGGTTCTTACCTCCGTATTTTATTAGGGCGCAGTCAGGATAGCGCAGCTATAGATTTGAATCAAGTCTATAGAACTTTTTTTGCTAGTAGTGCATAGTATCAACGTTTGTTATTCTTTTCATTAGCTTCCACTTCACCGCAATAACAATCATCGGGTAATGACCGAACTCCGTCAATGTCCGCTAAAACGTTGGTCTCGGATTCTATACCATAATCAAAACTGTATCCCTAACTTCAAAATTTTGTTTCTACCTAGCTTATCAGTCATTGATGGTTTCTCAAAATCATTGCGGATTTTTCTTTATACAATTAGATACACTTGTTCTGTATATTTCATGATGATTAGTTACCGTATATCTCTCATTCTTATCAAGTTATTGCTCCAAAATCTCATGAAATTCGCATATAATGAAGTTTCTAGAAGTATGTTGCTTTGTGAAAGATGAGTCGACGAAGGGCTAACTGCAGCCACTGAATGGCAATACTCAGCTGATATAATATCATTACAAAGATTCCGAATTTCTACAAGGAAAACAAGTTACCTATTCGTGTTGTTCGAACTTATGCAAGCAGCTCCATTGCCCGTATTAGTAATGAACGCAATGGTTTTTTTTACAATTTGCGTTGAGAATGCCAGAACTTGATTGAGTCTTTATCACGAATTGTCAAAAAATGTACCCATTCCAGCATAAAGACAGATAGGATACATGAATTTGACAATGAGCACAATTCGTAATAAAAAATATAATTATCAAAATAAAAGCTTTTCAAGCTATTCCATGCTGCACATTTTTCATTGAATAACACGTGTTGAAGAGGTAATCGCAAGTCTTACAGAGATTAACAATGTAAAATGGCTTGTTGATCAGATTAAGTGAAGCACCTTAAAAATCAATGCATGAGAAGAGGGCTATAGCGGAAGTGCGGAACAAAAAGACTTTGAGCGTTGAAGTGCATGGCAAGATTTTAATTTGTCGGTAGAATTTTCTTAGACCCTTCGAGGACTTCGTGAATTCTGCCGTAGACGAATATATCGCTCAGCATCAGTTATTGCCCCATAGGGTCTGTCAGTTATCTCATTCTGGATCTCTCGTCTTTTCACTTCATCCTGTTCTAGCCTATTGTACATGTCAAAATAGGTGGCCATAGCAAACAACCCGAAGTTCATGGAGTAGGGGAAGATCCGTTCGTATGCCTCGTACACCCTCAAAACGTTGACTTTAACGTAGCCGCAAAGAGCAACATAATGTTTTTTTACCTTGGAAATGGGGTAAGGCGGATTGCCGTTGGACAGTGATGTTAATGTGTCATGGTAACGCTTGAGGAGTCTAAACAAGAAATTTCCAATCATTTCAGAAAACGATGTTGATGAAGTACTTTCCCCGGAGCAGTGTCCAAGAGATAATGAAAAGTGAATTTAATCCGTTCCGTATAACTTACGCATTCGTATGGTTCCATCGTTGCTGTCGCGACATCGTGAGCATCAACGTTCGCGCGATGTCTTCAGCGAAATTACCGGTGTGTAGGAGTTGATAGTCAATTATTGCAACGAGCTGGAAAGAGATCACGAAAGCTCAAAGTTGGTATGAACTGTTCTCCATTGAGAACCAACAATTTTTATTCAGTTTTCAGTAAACAAAATTGAACCAGTGCATCCTAGTTGCCTCACTCTACAGCCACACTGCACCAAAAAACCTCTGCGGCGCAAACTTTTCATGATTCTTCCGGACTATTCAACTTGCGTGGGAAAACTGCATGGACGATCATAGTGTCTGGATAGAGAGATTTGCTCACCTTCCTCATTTCCGTGTCCCATAATAAGTTTGTGGGATTCAAGTCGAAGTGGACTGGAGCTGGAGGGACTCCTGATATCAATTTCGGTGAAGGCAGAGTCAATGAGATACATTTGAAACAAACCTAATCTTATATGTAAAGCTGAATGTATGTTTGTCTGTCTGTCTGTCTGTCTGTATGTCTGTCTGTACGTATGTTCCGAATAGAAAATTCCATTTCTGAACCGATCGGGACCAAACTTGGCACACATACACTTTGGGCCCCGGCGGGTGTCATAGGCTACTTTTCGTCATCGATCGATATCGATTTTACCGATTTTTTGCAAATTTTGAGCTAGGGGGCTGGAATTTGGCAGGGGGTGTAATCGAGCATGCTGATCACCCCCGTGGGGTGATCAGCATGCTCGATTACACCCGTGGGGGTGATCAGCATGCTCGATTACACCCCCTGCCAAATTCCAGCCCCCTAGCTCAAAATTTGCAAAAAATCGGTAAAATCGACATCGATCGATAGCGAAAAGTAGCCTATGACACCCGCCAGGGCCCGAAGTGTATGTGTGTCAAGTTTGGTCCGGATCGGTTAAGAGATGGAATTTTCTATTTAACATACGGCGGAGCCGGGTAAGCCAGCTAGTTCTTTATAAGAGTAACTAGCTGGCTTACCCGGCTCCGCCGTATGTTCCGAATAGAAAATTCCATTTCTTAACCGACCCGGACCAAACTTGGCACACACGAGGGTGATCAGCATGCTCGATTACACCCCCTGCCAAATTCCAGCCCCCTAGCTCAAAATTTGCAAAAAATCGGTAAAATCGACATCGATCGATAGCGAAAAGTAGCCTATGACACCCGCCAGGGCCCGAAGTGTATGTGTGTCAAGTTTGGTCCGGATCGGTTAAGAGATGGAATTTTCTATTTGGAACATACGGCGGAGCCGGGTAAGCCAGCTAGTTCTTTATAAGAGTAACTAGCTGGCTTACCCGGCTCCGCCGTATGTTCCGAATAGAAAATTCCATTTCTTAACCGACCCGGACCAAACTTGGCACACACGGGGGTGATCAGCATGCTCGATTACACCCCCTGCCAAATTCCAGCCCCCTAGCTCAAAATTTGCAAAAAATCGGTAAAATCGACATCGATCGATAGCGAAAAGTAGCCTATGACACCCGCCAGGGCCCGAAGTGTATGTGTGTCAAGTTTGGTCCGGATCGGTTAAGAGATGGAATTTTCTATTTGGAACATACGGCGGAGCCGGGTAAGCCAGCTAGTTCTTTATAAGAGTAACTAGCTGGCTTACCCGGCTCCGCCGTATGTTCCGAATAGAAAATTCCATTTCTTAACCGACCCGGACCAAACTTGGCACACATGGGGGTGATCAGCATGCTCGATTACCCCCCTGTGCTCCCAGCCCCGTAGCTCAAATTTTGCAAAAAAATCGATAAAATCGATATCGATCGATGACGAGTAGCCTATGTGACACCCGCCGGGGCCCGAAGTATATGTGTGCTAAGTTCGGTCCCGATCGGTTCAGAAATGGAATTTTCTATTCGGAACATACGTACACGCAGACATACATACAGACAGACAGACAGACAGACAAACAGACATTCAGCTTTATATAGATGAGCGCTCGTCGCCGCCTCAAGGCTGAAGTATTCCTTCAGCGCTGATACTTTTGATTTGAACAAATCTGGTCGAATCTTCTCAAACATCTGGGAGGCGCCAAACTGCAATTAAGGTACGTGCACGCACACATGAGAAAATGTGCACTCGACTTCTTTGTGAAAAATTTTTTGGTAGTCAAGTACTTCAAACAAAGAAATTCATTGCCTGCACATCCTGGAACTCTTTCTCGATTTCGGAAGCTCTGTCAAAAGAAGACACCCACGACTGATCTTCCTTGGTGTAGAAATGATGATGGAACCCAGCCAAAGCATCCATAACTCTTTCCAACTCAAATGCAAGAGTGAAAATGGTTGTAAGAAACTTGTGCAATGTACCTGGATTAATGACAGACCAGGAAAAAGGTCCATCGTTTTTACGTGGTCGCTAAGGTCTTCTAAAGCAATTATTCCCGTCCCTGGTTCTGTGACATCTTCGGCAGCGTAAAATTTTGGCATTGGAAAGTGTGGAATGATATCGTTTCCATAGTTTCGATAAAATGACACTTCGTACTGCAAGCATGACTTTCACGTCATCTACTTTTATTCTGCATAGTGTAGGACATGCCTTTGTGAGTATAAGCAGACATTCAGCTTCTTTGGCAGCTTCAAGGTCACTGTAGTCGTTCGCCTCCCCAAATCTCACATTTTCGGAAACCCGCGGGATCCAGAATTGAGTTTTCATTTGGTTACTTTCAATTATACGATTATTTGGTCATATGAACATAATCTATGCTTCTTATCTAAAACAACCGTAATCAAAAGTGTCAATAGGTGGTGAACAGCAAGGCGATTAGTGCAAAATGAGCGGAAAAACATAAGATCTAGACCTTCATAAAAATGGACGTGGGGTGATCTTGTCCTTCTTCTACATTCTTCCAATCCAGGTGCACACGTACGATCTTTGACCAAAAACTTCTATTGTCCGCTTGGATTACAAATGTGCAGCTGACATCTTTGTCAAAGTTGGTGTGCGGAAAGCACTGTTGCAGAAGCGATTTAACTCATCCTGTTTCTTCCTCTGCTAGCCCGTGGACAGCCATGAACCTACAGACTTTACAAAATGGAATACAAGCAGTAGTATGAGGTGCCTTTTTCCTTTGAAAATAAGTACTTGAAATAAGCTCTAAGGAAGTACAAAATGTAGGAAGCTGCAAATCGAGATTTCGATCACGGACATAAATTGAGATAGACAAATTTCTTTGGCGATCGTGTAGGCAGATATTGCAGAAGATCACGATAGTTGGGCGAATAGAACAGAGCAAAGAAAACTACAGTGCTGGCCAAAACTATAAATCCACTCTGAAAACTGCCGTAACTCATCTGCTTCTCAACGAATTGATCTGAAATTTGGTACAGCAGCGTGTTTAACAGGCTACCATTAGTGCCCAGAATGGATCCCGATTTCGTTTGATTCAGGAAAAAATCAAAAATTTTGAAAAAAGCACGCTTGAAGGTGGCCAAAACTATAGATCCACCTAGAGTTTTTGCCCACTAAAGTGATTCTCGGCTCCCAAAGTCTTTTGTGCATATACATAGTTATGAGTCAAAACAGTCGTTTTAGTCTAGCTGTGTGATATCCTTATAAGAAACGCTTATTTGCTTCTTTTTTTGATTCAAGATACTTTCAAGCGCATTTTATTCTCAAGAACGTATTTTTATAGATGATTCCGCGGTATTTTTCATGATTTGGAAGCGATAGGGCTCCATCTATCATATAGATGCTAAGGGAAGTGAGAACTAGGAAAAAATCTGAGTTTTTGTATTTAAAGCGCACCCGACATGGACCTAACAGCATGCCTGCGCTCAAATTTATGCCTTCAAAATTGGTTCATGCTATTTTTTTGAGCTTAAAATGTACAAGCATTACATACTTAGAAAGAAAGTTTGTACACTACACTCACGAGTGTTCGCGAAGTCGCATTTCGCTTCGTTTCAATGTATAAGTCTCGCGGTTCAATTATAACGTTAGGTAATACCAAAATACTTATACTTACCAAGTAGTACAGTCGAGTAGATTTCCTGCTTAATATAGTGTCCCTGCAGACGCGACAATGCTGAGGCGTCAATAAATGCCTTGCGAGTTCCCGAATTAGTGTTTTCCATTGTTTTCTTTGCTTATTTCATGCTTTTTAGTTGAGTCGTTGCTGATAAAGAGAAAAAGGGTAAGTTAAAGAGTAGTTTCTGGTTTTCTGAGAAGTTCTGTCATCGCATATTCACAGATATTCACGTGGAAGCATTTCGCGTCAGCTTCTTGTCTATTTTTTGGTCACTTCATGTCTCTTTCTTCTTGTGAGGTACCTCTTTGAACGCTAGTGGGTTTTTACGATTGACTTATCGTCTTTATCACATGAAGTACTTGATTAAAATGCTATTTCTTGTGGATGAAAGCCGAAGCTGCTGCAAGACAAGCCAACTAGCGTTCAAAGAAACGCCTCACAAGAAGGAGGAAGTCGGAAAGAAGAAATGACAGAAGAAAAGGAAATGACAGAAAAAAATAGACAAGAAGCTGACGCGAAATGCTTCCACGTGAATATCTGTGAATATGCGATGACAGAACTTCTCAGAAAACAGAAACTACTCTTAAACTTACCCTTTTTCTCTTTATCAGCGACGAATCACCTAAAAAGCATAGAATAGGCAAAGAAAACACTGGAAAACACTAGTTCGGGGACTCGCAAGGCGTTTATTGACGCCTCAGCGTTGTCGCGTCTGCAGGGACACTATATTAAGCAGGAAATCTACTCGACTGTACCTTTCCTGATTTTCTGCCACTATTTAGCTGCTAAATAGTGAACACTGTATTGTATGTGCCTTGTGACTCACATGAGTTCTGTGGTCAAAACCGAAAAATGACTTTGAGGCTTGTTGCAAATCAGTTTTTGCAGAATGAACTCCTCAATTAGCATGCATGCTAGAGTCTACAGAAATCTGCAAGCAACTGGATACGGACTCCCATACATACAGACAATGTCGTTACTCCACTTCACGTTCATGGGAACATTGCAGAAAGAGTTTGAAGGGCATAAATTTGAGCGCAGGCATGCTGTTAGGTCTATGTCGGGTGCGCTTTGAATATGAAAACTCAGATTTTTTCCTAGTTCTCACTTCTCTTAGCATCTATATGATAGATGGAGCCCTATCGCTTCCAAACCAGTTAAAAAACATCGCGGAATCATTTATAAAAAGACGTTCTTGAGAATAAAATACGCTTGAAAGTATCTTGAATCAAAAAAAGAAGCAAATAAGCGTTTCTTATAAAGATATCACACAGCTAGACTAAAACGACTGTTTTGACTCATGACTATGTATATGCACAAAAGACTTTGGGAGCCGAGAATCACTTTAGTGGGCAAAAACTCTAGGTGGATCTATAGTTTTGGCCACCTTCAAGCGTGCTTTTTTCAAAATTTTTGATTTTTTTGAACAATCAAACGAAATCGGGATCCATTCTGGGCACTGATGGTAGCCTGTTAAACACGCTGCTGTACCAAATTTCAGATCAATTCGTTGAGAAGCAGATAAGGGCCAGCACTGTATAGAAGATGTCAAGAAGTGCCTGATGCACTGACTCAGAAGGGCTTGCTATAGTCAGCATGGTGCTCCTTCTCAGGAAGAGAACTGTGGTGCACGACCTGATGTCATTTACGAGACGATAAGATACACTGGCTTATCAAGCCTGGTGTGACAAGTCTACTGCAAGTGCATTTGCCTTACCTACAATAAGCACGACAAGAATACTCAAACACACACGTCATTTCTTCTAACAAAAATTTCGAAAGAGCTAAGCATTTGAAGGAAAAATGCGTCTTGACACAGCACCCCTATCAGTTTTTGTTTCCATATTTTTTCTTTCATTTTATCATGGAGAACTGGACTGATATACTATAGGCATAGGCGGTAATATTTGACGAGTTCAAGTTTATTCAAATGTTGGTGTAGAGTGCACAATTCCCTCAGAGGGTGGCATCTCGATTTGCCTTATGGCAGATATCAGAGCAACCATTAGATTCAAACAATCAATGAGAGTATTGCCCACTTGCACATGGGTACTATTTTGTTCACGATATTATGTAAATAAAAGTGACTGTTGCTGTATTCGGTGCACGTGAGCACTGCAAGATAAGAAAGTTGATACGAACATGTTCGGTTTGACATAAATGGATCTTTGAGCAGGTGCAGAAGATTCTTATGTTAACGACTTTGCTACAAGTCCCTGCATATGGCCTTTTTTCTAATGCCCTTTCTTTTTTCTAACCTCCACGTTTATCTTCACTGAGAAAGTGAGAGCAAGCGGTAGCTATTAGGCAATTTTCCACGAATGAACAGTGTGAATGCGGGGACGGCTGCAACCCAATCCGACCGCAAAGCGTCTCTTCCGACAAAGTTTTCAAATGGTAATCGAGCGCCTTCAACGCTTCTAATGGATAACAGACGGCACGGCATTGCTTCTCCTTGGGATATAGTTTCCGGATGGAATTGCCAGTACTCATGAGTTCATCGCTGCCGACCTGCACATCGTCCGCTGCTTTCAACGTACCAGTCCCTACCGAGGATGCGGAAGCAGTTCATAACTATGAGACAAATTGTCATGCTCATATCGCCGCACCAGGTGACTATCTACAGTCATCTTTCAGCAACCCGGCGAATATGTGCTATGCATCCAAATCCACCACTTCTAACCCGTACATGCAATATCAGATGGCAGCTGGAGCCCATCTGGCGTACTTCAGTAAGTCAAAAAAAGAATAACTAGGAAAAAATGTTTGCAGACACCATTATGCGCACAAACTAAACCACTAAAGATTGCAGCATAACTTTTCGATCACAACAGAACAGAAGAAAGCCCGTTCTGTTTACACAGCGACAAGTAGGTTCACTACCGTATAGGGTCAAGCCACTGCTGTCAACTGAAAATCAGTCAAACAGTGAGCGTTAGCCCAGTGGGAACGGCTTAGAATAATACAGCTGTCGTAACACCAGAATACTAAGCAGTTTATTGTAGTTGACACAGGCTGCAGTATAGGAATATGGACATGAGTATCATAAATCCTCGGTTGGTGACGACGGCTATGACGACGGGGCAAACGTCCGCCCGGGGATGAGGAGAGCGCCACCGCTCGGGAGCTGGGATCGGAACCTCTCTAGCTTGAAGATGCTTGCGCGGCCACGCCCTGAAATAGATGAGTCAGCGCTGGCGTACTGTAGGCTTAGATGTTAAGATAAAATACCAGCGCGTAGCGCTGCTCTTACACCTCCCCCATTTTCTTCAAGTCCGTCCCGGACTTACGAAAAAAATCAAGGAGGGGAAGAGAAGTACTCACCTTGCGCGTCAAAAGAGATTAAAGATATTGATCGAGTTGGACAGGAGTAACAACGGCATTGATCGAGGCTGACCACGTGAGGACTTTGTTCCAGTACGGCACCCTTCGTAGCATGGCGGCGTTACCTATAATGAACTGACCCTGGCGACAACGTGACAGTGCGACATTCATGCGTCGGTAGTCATCGAAAAATTCGGCGGAATCCGGGTCGACATCTGTCCTTGTTGTGAGTAGTACGACGACTTCCTTCTCACGGCCTTGCACTGAATCGACCGTGGAGAGCTCGACTCCAACCTCTTCAGCTGTGTCCCGTAGACGGCGGTACTGCTCGCGGTAAAACGTGATGACACAGATTGATGAAGCGTCGATGCCGCGGCCACGGAGGCGATCGATCATTTCCCAACACATGCGGGCCTCGGTTTCGTTATAGAGAGACTTACTCGGTGCTCGGATGGAACTGGAAGGCAAGTCGAGAAATAGGAATGGGATTTGTGGATGCGGGAAATGCATGACGGATAGCAGCATCTGACGATCTTGACGACGGATTCCACTGATCAATCGGCCCTCGTAAGCGACCCGGTTCGAGAGCTGGATGAGGTCTGGATGGACTCTGAAAGTGGTGTGGAGGGGTGCTACGGGAACAGCGCGAGCCTTATTGAGGACGTCCATTATACTCCGTGCACCGTAGATAGCCGGATTTGCTGTTCGGGAGCACTTGGCGTGTGGCTCAAGTTGATACACGTCCCCAATGTAGATATGACGAACAGATGGTAGTCTGATGGCGAGCGCTACCAAAACTGGTTCCGGAATTTGGGATGCCTCATCGCCTATGAGGACTTTGAAGGGGTGGATGTGCCTGGTGAAAATGCCTCCCGGTGATGTTGTATTGAGCAACGAAGCCGTAGTAGCGAGTAAGATGTTCGGCGATCGGAGTCGGAAAAGCAGGTTGACCATCTTCTGTAGATTACGCGAAACAAACCTCTCCGACAATAGGTACTCCTCCTTGTCCTCTTCCGTCATCTGTAGGACCTGATCAGGGTCTTGGAGATATCGCTCGATTACCCGACGACCATCCCGGTAGTCGCGGCAGAGGGTGATCTCTTCTTCCGTCATTTGACCGCCGTGTTCGGCTTCCAAGTTTGCCAGTAGCGTGTTAAGGTCGACCGGTGTTGGGTTAGTGTTATCCGAGGCCGCCGAGTCGGAAAGATAGCGAACGGGGACGAGCTCTGGGTTGTTAAGTGCGAGGAGGGTTTCGGCGAATTGCGCTACTGCAGCGTTCGTCGTCGCTGTGACGATAACTGGACACGAGGCTCGTGTCAACAGTGCTGCTATTAGTGCTCCTACCACAGTCTTCCCTGTGCCGAAGGCCGCCTGGATGGCTACAATAGGATAGCGACTGAGGCCTAAGGCGACGGCTGCTCGTTGGTCGGGCGTGAGAGTAACTTCTCTGCCGTTGAGGAGACATTGCACCTCTCCGTCCTGTGGGCTGAAAAGTACAGGGTCGTTCACGTTAGCGCAGGTGATTGATGCTCGCCCATAGGTGGTGTCGATCACCGCGTCGCCGATGCTCGACGGAACCAAAGCGTTAACAAGGTTCATGCGGGAGATGATCTCGTAGTAAGGGCTAGAAGTTGTGAGTTGCTGTTTGCCAAGCCGGACACAGATATCGACGAAGGTCCGTTCTTCAAAATGTCTGCCGTAAGTGGTGATGCTGCGAGCGATGGGTTCGTGTGACCAAGGAAAGGCCTGAGCGGTTATTATCAGGAGTTTTTCATGGGCTCGGGTCTCAACCGACCGAATTTGAGCTCGGGAAATAGACGAAGCGCCTACGACCCACAGTGAGATGGATCGATTAGACATCCATCCTGCCTCGCTGGCCATATTTTCCAGCCGGAAGTCCAATCTGATAGGGTAGGCGGTCAGATTGGGAATGGTGGCGGTGACCCAGTGCGAGACTTTGTCGTCCACAAGGGAGTCGAGTGCCGCCAATGCAGAGCAGGCGACATTAAACAGTTTGGACATCTTACGTTTGGCTGTTTGAGGGTCCTCGTGAAAAGAATCAAACTTTCCCAAGCGATCGTCCAGCCATGCATATTCCTGAGGATCGAGGCGGAAGACCTTGAGGGGAAGTAACCCTTCACTAGGGTGCATCGGGAGAGTGTGACGGATGGCCTCACAGAGTTGATTTTGCGCCTGAACGGAGACGGGCGGTTCCGAGAATCTGATGGCCGTTGAGACGTTGTAACGAGATTCGGCAAGCAACATCTCGTCCTGCTGTACTGTCGCGATGTCGAACGCACAGACCGATGGGGGTACGACCACGGGATCCGGGGCGTCTTCGAAAGCGGCCTGGAACGATTGTATCCTGTCCCGGCGTACTAGGGTAGATAGTACGATTCCAAAGATTTTGTCGTCGCGTTGTCGTGGCGTTACAAACGCGAAGTGGTCGACTCTGAAGAAATAAGCCGAATTACTCTCGAGAGCCGTTGTGCGGGGAATGCGGGATTTTCGCAATACACCGTGCGGGTTTTGCATCGCCTGAATCGACGGTTTGACATCATACACCCATACGAAATCTTTGACGGAGACCATGAATTTATCGAATCCTCTGTGTCCAGACACAAGATTGATTGCGAAGTTATCCAGTATAATGCAGTGCAGATCGCGACGATCTGGTCCGATGGTGAAGAAGTCTTTAGCTTCCAGTATGACGCCGGTACCCCAAGCTGTGGAGACCACCTGGTAGAGAACGGGTCGAATATTGTTCCAAATCGGGGGAACGATGATGGTCGGATGTTCGCCTAACGGCTGACGTTGAATGTTGCTAGTATCCTCTTCACGGTACTGGCCTGCAAGGACTTGCGTGATGAGTCGCGACGTCCGTTGGCGAAATGCGATGGCATCCTCTACGTGCTGCAGCTCAATAAAGGGCGATGTCTCGGGCGGGCGATCCGCCTGGATAGGCACCTGTGGGAAGAGAGACTTCGCAAACCTGTGAGACAAGTATCCGGAAGCAGGAAGCTGGCGATACACGTCATTGTCGAGCACTATTCCGGCCTGGAGATCTTGATCGCGCAGAACGCGAATTGGGCGAGGGGCTATGAGGTTGGCCCATGGATGCAGCCCTGTCAGATAGTGACTGTAATTCTCTGGAGTACGTTGGGGCAATTCAGCTGGTCTTGTGGCCCGACTCGCAGAACGTGAAGCACGGCGTGCTCGTAGCGACTGAGTTCTGCTTCTGGCCGCGGGGCGACCACGTGAGCTGGTTTGGCGCTGCTGCGACTGCTTCCTGGGGAATCTTCCAGCACCGAGTGACTTGGATCTGCCACGGGATGGACCGGGGCGGGGTTGACCGACGGGGATGGGATCACAGTGACGTTTTGGGAAAGGTGCGGCTGCCATATCGCCCTCTTTCACATCAGCGGTGGAAAAGCCTGCAGGGGCGTGAGGTGGCGAATAATCCAATGATGTTGAGGACGAGGAGTCCGGAGTAGACACACGAATATCTGGGGATTGATGACGACTGGGTGACGAGCACTCCATGCTCTTGGGGGATGGAGCCCGAGACTGGCGAGATTCCGGATCGGAAGCTAAAAGGGCCTCCTCCGAGAGATCGAGTGGCTGGAGGGGCTCGTGCGCCGTGGCTGGAGGGGTAGCGAGGAGTTCGGCTGTGGGCGACGAGGCTGGTGGCGGGATGGTTGCATCCTGATCCGTGGTGGTATCCATTGGCTCGTCAATAGACCCCTCGGTTTCGAGTGGAACCGAGTCGTGCCCGGTGGAGGAAGCATCGGGGTGCGCCGATGATGAAGTCTCCGGCTGCAGAGTCAGCGGAAATGTTAGTAGAAACAGAAGTGTTGGATAACAATAAGTTCAAGGCGACGGCCGGTTCCCGGCCAGAAACAGAAAAGGACTTCCCTGCATCCTGGTGGTTTGGATCTGGGGGATCGTCCATTGTACTTCGATTGCTTTTGAAAGTTGAACGCTCGATCGATCGCTGATTGTCGGGTTTACCCAGGCTCTGAAAAAAAAACAGTATGGGTTGGTGAAAGGTGCCGATAAAGACGACACAACGACGGTACGGAACGAAACGGTGATATCTCGAACACAACCACGTGCACAACGATTAGGTGGTAAAGCGGTGAGAACTGAAGAAAACTGCCGTTAGAAATGTGAGGGAAAAACGTAGTCATGGTGATGCAACAGAAATGATGAACTGAAGGGAAACTGAAATAGTGTGGAGTATTGAAAAAGGAGAGGATTGAGGGAGGCTTCGGACCGACCGGTCATAGAGAAGTGCGACGTGTTCTGAAGCGAGTGTTATATTGGTGAGTAGGTGGTGTGGATGGTGCTGGTGATTCTTGTAGGTCGGGAGTGATATTATAGTCACGACCAGGAATAACTATGTCAGAAGCGTGAATATCATGCAACTGCTGCTGCTCTTCTTCAGGTAGCCATGGCGAAGTGAATACTGGACCTGACAAGCTGAAACACTTCTTAACTTGGTTCATGTGCACTGTTCTAGTTCTAGCTTGCGGTGAAGAAACGCTAGTAATGGTGATGTGAGGGGGATCAATAGCTACTACACGAAACTGACCCAACCATGGGTTACATAACTTCTGAGACAGATCAGTTTTAGGGGTAAAATCTCTGAGAAAAACTCTATCACCTACCTGGATGTTGATAGGGTTCAAATGAGACCTGTCGTACTGCGTTTTGAAGCGTTGGCTTTGGCGTTTGTTGACGGAGGCAGCTGAGCGCCACGCGGCGTGTAAGGTAGTGACCAATGTCTCAACATATATTGCGGCATCTTCATCTGCAGACCAACGACGCTGGAGATCACGCTTAATTAGTAAATCGATATTGAATATAGGGTCCCTGCCGAACATGAGAAAGAAGGGAGTGTTGTTGGTGCTACTGTGAACAGTCGTATTATACATAAAGGCACACGCAGCGACGTACTTGTCCCAGTCTAGCTGATTTTCGTTTATGTAGGCGCGCAACATCGGGTGGAAGGTTGCGAAAACGCGCTCGCAAGCACCATTACCTTCGTGGTGATACGGTGTCGTGTAATAGCGGTGAATTCTTAGTAGGCGGCCAATTTCGGATACTACCTCGCCGCGCAGATATGCTGCATTGTCAGAGATAAGTTCACTCATAGCGCCATACTTGAGAACACATTCGGTCATTATTGCGTGTGCTACAGAGATCGCTGTGCAGTCAGGTAGGGGGACGGCTACCACATACTTGGTGAAATGATCGATCATGGCTATGATATATTTGTTACCGTTCTCAGTTGCGCGTAATGGTCTCGTTAGGTCGACGTAGACCTTGTCGAAGACTGCATTGGTTGAGACTGGTATAAGCAGCTCTTTGTTCATATTATGCGTACGTTTACGCTGGCAAGCTTCACAAGAGCGGGCTAGCAGGAAAACGTCTTCGGCCATATGAGGCCAATAGTATTTGCGCGAGAGATTTTAGCTAGGGTCTTTCGCCAATGGAAGTGACCGCCAGCGGAAGGGCTTGAATGGAAGGCAAGAAAGACCGGCTCTTTGAGTTTATCGGGTACGACTAAGCGCTCGTGACTGAACCTGGAATTTGGGGAGCTATCGGTGTAATAAAGGCAACCATTGTTCCTAATTGTACAGTGCTCGGCTATTTTGAGTAAGAGGTCTTTCTCTTCATCAGTCACAGGAAAGATTGCGTCTCTAAAAATGTCATTATGGGTGAGCATAGTTTGTCACTTTTCTGTTCGAGGAGCGCATCGTATGGGCGAATGGCTGTGAGGGCGCCAACAAAGAGTGTGCGCGGTCGGAGGGAATAGCTGGTGGGGCGCAAGTTATTGATGCTAACTGGGAACTCTACAATATCAGAGGCCTCGGGACTACCGTCCTGAAAACGAACATGCTTATTTACGGATCGGACAGGGCGTCGGCAACGACGTTCGTAGAGCCTTTGTGATACTCGATGGAGACGTCGTAGCTCTGCAATTCAACAACCCACCGAGCTAGGTTATCATGGGTCTTATTGTGGTTCAGTAGGAAGGTTAATGGTCGGTGATCCGAATATATGGTTGTATGATTACCGTAAATGGTGGTGCGGAAGAAGCGTAGGGCGCTAATGATGGCAAAGAGTTCTATGTGAGTTGGGCTCCACTTCTTTTGTGAATCAGAAAGAGCCTTACTGTAGTATCCTACTGCCACCAGCTGACCATCGGCCACGGACTTTTGAAAGAGCGCAGCGCCTACCGCAATCTGACTACCGTCCGTATGAAGGAAGAATTCTCTGTCTTCGGGGAATGCTAAGCACGGTTTGGATAGGAGAGCGGTCTTCAAACGTTGGAAAGCTTCCTCCTGGTCAACGCCCCAAACGAATTTCGCCTTATCTTTGAGCATCGCATATAGGGGAGCGGCGATCGTGGAGAAATCCGCTATGAATTTGCGAAAAAAGTTAGCCATACCCACGAATCCTTTGACTTCCTTTATCGATGTGGGCGTCGGGAAGTTCTGTATAGCGCGGAGGTTGCGGTCGGCCGGAGTGTATGACTGCTCAGAGATCTCGTGACCTAAAAAGGTGATCTTACTACGTGCGATTTCGGTGAGCTTCTTACCGGAGGCCTTGATGTTAAACTGGCGGAAACGATAAAAGACTTTACGAAGGGAGGATAAATGGCTGGGAAAGTCTTTGTTGAATATGATAATGTCATCGAGATATGCTAAGCAGTTATTCTCTAATCCCGACAATATGCGAGCCATGGCGCGGGAGAAGTACGCACCGGCATTTTTCAAACCGAATGGCAAGTAGACGAACTGGTATACCCCTCTATGCGTCGCCCAGCCACATTTCTCTTGGCTTTCCGGGGATAGTAACAGCTGCATGTAGCCGGAAGCTAGGTCTAAGGTGGTGTAGAACTTATTACCAGCTACTTTAGCTAGAATATCTTCGATTCGCGGAAGAGGATAGTGATCGGGGATCGTGATGTTATTCAGTGGTCGAAAGTCAAGACATACCCGAAGGGATCCGTCTTTTTTCTTCACCAATACGGTGTTATGAATCCACGGAGTATCGCTTTCGACTATTCGGCCAGCGCGCAACAGTTTGTTTATGTGTTCGTCAAGTTCCTTTTGAAACTTGACTGGTATTCGAGGAGGGCGAAAGCGCGTGGGGGGTACCTCAGATGTTGTCTTGATGACGATCTCAGATTCTTCGTATGATCCGAGGTCATAAGAATCGTGAGAGATTCGGTCGCTGAATTCCCGAAAGAGTTCACGGAGCTGTTGACGTTGTGAATCGGAAACCTCCGCTCTGGAAAGGTCTACCTCAAACGAGGGAGAAGGTTTTAAGATTTCGTGGCGTTCCGCCTGGGTTGCTGCTACAGTAGGGGGGATGCTAGGAATACGGTGGGTTATGCGAGCAATCGCCGTGATCATGTAAAGACGAAGCTAACGATATTTGTTGGCCTTTGTACAGAGTTACCGGCGAGGCGTTAGGGTTGGCGACAAGAACCTGAGCTTTACCCGTATTAATAACTGCTGGGCTGACCATAAGCGATTTAGTGGTAAGCGGCTCAGCTTGGGATGTTAGTACTAATTGATCGCACTGTGCTGTACTCTCGCAAGGGACAAAGGTCTCAACTTCCGGTGGGAGCACCGTAGTCTCTGCGACGCGCACCGGAATTGAATCATCCGCAACAATGGGTGATGATAGCGAGGAGCACAGAATGCTTACCTGCTGGTCCGCTAAGGAAAAGGTTTTGGTATTATAGTCGATGCTCCATGGGGGAAGTCGAGATAATAGGTCGTTGCCCATGATGATATTGTATGATTCGACTGATTGGGGAACACAAGAAGATTCCGTGAAATAGACAGGATGGTTGAGATTAAGGGAGCCAATTTGAAAGCGAAGATGCGCCATGCCAAGCAGTTTGATGGGAATCCCGGCCATACCGATTGCAGATGGAACGTCGCTTTTGTTGAAGGTGAAAACACCTAATAAGGGAGCTGTAGCGCGCGAAGTCACTGTAATCGCAGCACCCGTGTCCACGAGAGCCAGAACGCTAACGTCATTGACTTTGATGGGGATTTGCGCTATGAAGAAGCGCTGCATGTTATCGAACACGAGGACGTTTACAGGTGCTAAGGTGGCTCGAGGGGGCCAAACCGAGGTAGAGTCAATCGCCACCTGAGCCAATTCGACCTGTTCGAGCGCCGGAGAATGGTTTCGCTGATCTTTCGCGCTTTCTCCAATTAACGTTGGCGGGTATGGTTGTGATACCGGGTTAGTGGGAAAGCTTGCGGCTGTAAAAATGTTACGAAGTCGGGGCAGCCAGCCCGGGTAAGCAATATTGCAGTATAGCACTAAAAGAGTCTTCACTATACTAAGAGAAACGATAACGGAGCAAGTAGCGATCCAGGCGTCAAAGAGGGACCAAGATCCTAAGAGAAGGGCGGTTATAGAAAAATGAGGAGATTCTTCTTGATAGGAAGTGTGAGCGTGATTGGAAGTTCGAGATTTGTCTAAGTGCAGAAGACGTTCTTGATTCACAGTCGTCCAAAGCTCATGTAATTGATAGTCTTGTGTTAGCTCGGATAGATTGGTGAGTACGAGATTATGAAAGATTGTAAGTGGAAGAGCTAAAAACGAAGCATTTAGATGGGGTGGAGTAGTGATGGTCTGAACGTCTGGTAGGAAGCGAAAGCGGCCAGAAAAAGGGTCGAATTCGAAGTATTGCGAGTCTTGAATGAAGAAGAACTGCGGAACTGATGAGCATTGTATCGTCGGGGCTTCATATGAAACAACACGAGTGAACGGATCGATGAACGCTTGAAGAGAGGTACCACTATTGAGAGATATTTGAACGATGGGTTTTGAAAAGCAAGTACCGTTGAAAGGTGAAATGGTATGGTGGGTAGGTGGAATTTCGAGGCACCTATGGATCCGCACAAGATCATTGCCTAGATGAGAAGCTGCAATGTCCTGACGTTCAAGCAAGCTACGCATTGTGAGATGAAACTGTGGTAGTAACAATCTTGCAGAGAGAAGCGGGGGTATCATAGCGCTTGGTATTAGGGCGAAATACTTGTACGGATAAGGGTTTGGGAGAAGCGTTGACATTCGGGATAATACGCGAGCAATTATAAGACATGGGAATACGAGCAACGACATCGGAGGATTCTTGAGGACAAAGCCATACTGGAGGGGAGGAACAATTGGCGAGAGACACGGTTAAGGTGAGTACGAGACAGAACATGAGACGAATATCTGGCAGGGTGTTAGAGGGAGATTTTGAAGTAGAGGCTTTCCCAAAGGTGGAGTTAGCTAACTCCTCGTTACGTTTCATAAGCGCCGAAACTCGTGCATCAGAATTAGTGAGAGCGGACTGGGCTTCTTGAAGTGATAAGGAAAGCGATTTGATTTTCTCGCGCGCTTGCAAAAGTTCATCAGAAGGATCGAGAGGAGCAATATTCATAACACGAGAGGAAGTAGGACGGTTATTGTTGCGATAAGGAGATCGAGAACTAGTAAATGGAGGTCGCGTACCTCTGTTCCTCTGTTGTTGACCGCTCGGACATTGTCGCGCTGTGTGTCCCAATCCTCCACAATTAAAGCAGATTCGACTAGGAATACCATCTCGAAGATAGTCCCTGACTGGTGAAGGTGTCCTTCTGCGTCGATAGCGCTCATCTGAAACAGGTCTGGGTGATCTACTAGTATTTCGGAAAGTGTTTCTAAACCGGTCTCTTCCAGGACGATTCCATGTTGATTCGGGCTCAGCGAACTTGACCTCTATAGGTTTTGGTTCATGTGAGACATACGTATGATCTAATGGTGTGGTTTCCGCGATTTGTTCAACCATCTGTGCCACATCTAGAGCCTGCTGGAGTGTAGCCGGGTTATTGAGTTCGACTTGGAAACGCGTGCGGGGTCGAAGACGCGCTGTAAACTCCTCAAGGACTCGCTGCTGCTGTAGGGATATATCCTGATCCGGGGTAGCTGCCCTAACCAACTTAAAGATTCGGTCTGCAAACGCTGCGGCGGATTCCCCCAATTCTTGTTTAGCAACCGATAGGGCCCTACGAGCCATATTACGAAGGTGAGGACCTTCGTAATATTTCTTCAAATGCGCTACAACTGTATCGTAATCCTGCCGCTGTTCCTCGGTTAGTTCGTCTACCTTTTCACGCGCGGCCCCTTCCAAATATGCAATGAGGTGATAAGCTTTAAGCTTTTGCGAAAGAGGCGCGGGACGCAGGTTTTGAATATCTTCGAAGCGGCGCAGCCAAACCGAAAAAGGTGTAAGATCCCCTCCATTAGCCCCTGAAAAGTAAGGGATGCGAGGCAACGATGCCTCCGGCATACAAGGAAGAACCTGAGGGATACCGTCTATTCTTTGCCCTACCGCGCTAAAGGAGTCATTAAGGCCTTGTAATAAGGAACTGTTGGACTCATTTACCTGCTTAGCCAGTGCGGCTGTGGCTGATCGGGAGTCCTTCCATGCGTCCGAAATAGCTTGCGCTGTGGCATTCCGCAGTTCCTTGGCCTGATGACCCTTGACGGTCGCATCGTCCGCGACATCCACTAAAGTTGAAGTTACCTTTGAAGAAAATTCGCAAAGGTCTTCTAAAGAAATCGGGGCTACCGCCCGAGAGTCCGAAGACTGAGTGCGAGATCTCGTGTGAGGAGGTCCCATAGTTGAACGCGATGTAAAAGTACCAAACAGATGTGGCTGGGGAAAGGATAAGTAGGATTGACTCTACCCTCTATATATGCTAGCGCTCTAATCAGATAAGTATGAAAGGCTAAGAGTAAAATATCGCGGGAAGGAGATTTGTGTACAAGATGGGATGAGAAAGAGCGGCTATGTTTTTGTAATGGCAACGGATATCGATGTGAAGATCAGTAGCCGACGGGATAACGGAAGGAATGTTATTAGATGAACGAAGCATGAGAAAATACCAAAGCCGCGTCTTATCGGCGGTTGCCTGGTTCCGAGAGTTTAAACAAATGGCACTCTCGCAAGGAGTGAAAACATGGGAAAGTCGTGGTAACAAGATTACTCATCGGAGTTTGAATAAATGCCAAGGCATGATTGAATAACAGCGCGAACAAAGATACAAAGATGGTAAACCAAAGGGCAAGATCGTCTCATGAGATAATTACGGTATTCGAAAATGGCAAAAGATGGTACAATAGTAGAAAAAGCGCCTATTCCCAGAAAGTTCGTGATGACTAGCTGACAAGCCGCGAAAACAAAAGGTCAGCGCCGAAACGAGCCGCAATTTGAATGGTTCGAATGAACAAAGATTTAGAAACGCTTTTCCTAGTGGCTAATGCGAAAAGACTGTATTTTGACAATTTGAGGGTGAAAAATAAGAGAGAAGAGCATTTGCAATACTGACGCTGCGAAAAATGTACAGAATGAATGTTGCCATAATGCCTTGAAATGGTGCGACTTCGTAAAGTGAATGACTTAAATTACGCAAAAATACGTCAAAAGAGCTGCGAAATTAAGTTTTGCACAAAACTCGTTGTTTGCACACGAAATCGTAGCTTCTGATAATAAAGTGCTTAAAATGCTCGAATTCGGCATATTACAATGAATAACGGGAAGAAGAATGATGAAAATATCAGAAAAACTAGGTTGAGAACAATGTTGAATAAGTCGCGATAATTAACAAAAAAATAATGCATCGGAAACTACGTTTCGGAATTAATGCTTGCTATGACTCTCCGGGTGCCCGCGAACCGTACGGAGCGTGCCAACGGTCCTGTTGATATAGCGCCGCCGTCTTTGTTCCCTTGAACGGTGGATGGCGCAGCGCGAACAACACTTGTTCGCGTGCAACCCATGAGAGGTTCAATTCCTCTCCGGGACCGGCTGGTGATTGCAAAAATTACACGCGGATGCAGTAGTAATACTACACGGAGAGCATTGCACACCCCCCAAGTAAAACTCGCAAGGCCGGTAGCAGCGCTCGTCCATCGTTCCTTGGGGGGCTCTCCGCCCCCTGAACCTCGAAAGAGGGGAGGGGGGTCACTCGCACTTCTACATGTCAAGGGGGTTTTGCTTCGCGAGAGTGAGCGAACAAAGAAACTGTGCGAGGCGCAATCGTGGCAAACAAAGCTAACATATCGACGCGACGGCCGCGCTTGGAAACAAACATGGCAATACGAAACTTGAAGAGACGAAATGAACAGACCGGTCGTTAACTAACTAATTCGCATGCAATCTAATTTACAAGGTACCTTAATTCGCGAATTCGCGCCGATACGGCACAACCTCATGAGCTTTTGCTCATGTTACACCTGGCCATAAGCGTAGATACTACGCAACTCCATGGATAACCTAGTCCATGATCACTGACGCGTTCCTCACTTCTCAAAAATAATACGCGTAAATACTACGCAACCCCATGGATAACCTAGTCCATGATAAAACACGCGTCCGCCCGCTCCGCCATTACCACTGCGATCGCCTTACAACTCAACGCCAGGATTTCAACCGGTGCGCACCATGCTCAACACTCGGCGGGGGCAACTCATCTGCACTCAACTGGGGCCCATAACCTCATCATCGCAACACACACAAAAAAGAAAAGTAAAAACACGAAATCGGCATGCGTCCACGCCACAATACTGCATCCGACGCGTACGGCTGCAGGGAGAGGTTCCAACATGATACTAACGCAATTTGGTTACCTACCGCGCCGGGAGACTTAATAAATGGCCAGTTTAGAAAGTCGGCCCTACAGGGCGGTGGCAATCATACAAAAAATAATAAAAAACGCAAATCACTCACCCTCGGCGTCCGTCCATCCACGTCCTGCGATGGATGTCACTCGCTGCTACCAGTGAGCGTTAGCCCAGTGGAAACGGCTTAGAATAATACAGCTGTCGTAACACCAGAATACTAAGCAGTTTATTGTAGTTGACACAGGCTGCAGTATAGGAATATGGACATGAGTATCATAAATCCTCGGTTGGTGACGACGGCTATGACGACGGGGCAAACGTCCGCCCGGGGATGAGGAGAGCGCCACCGCTCGGGAGCTGGGATCGGAACCTCTCTAGCTTGAAGATGCTTGCGCGGCCACGCCCTGAAATAGATGAGTCAGCGCTGACGTACTGTAGGCTTAGATGTTAAGATAAAATACCAGCGCGTAGCGCTGCTCTTACAAAACACAGATAGTTGATAGTTGATACTAGACCAGTACATGGCTGAATTCGGGTAAACGAGCTGGAAGAGCGTTTCAAAAAGCAACGCTACGTAACCGCAAGCGAAAGGGAGGAGCTGGCTAACATATTAGGGCTAAGCGCCACCCAGGTGAGCTGGCGACTACATGTCATCGTTATATCTCAGCAAACAGATCAAAAAGGCGAGAAGATGTGCTCGAACCACATTGGGATTATGCAAAAACCGAAATTGCTGTACAAGCAAATAACAATTTTTCATTCATTTTTTATGAGCACCCCTCATTTGTGCTACTGCAAGCAACAAATATTACCCCAATTGTCTTCCATCATAGACTTATCATTTTGCAAGGTATCAGACACGATCTCAAATCATTTGCACAAGTCTGACTTTTATACAGGGTGTCCCAAAAAATGTGCACACGTTTGATTGTAAATAACTCTCTTGTGATGAAGTGTTTCGAGAAGCTCTAGGTACCATTTTGTAGAGCAAGGTTCAACTTAGATTTACTGTGTTGAGCGAATCGCCGATCGCTCATTCTTACTGTAGGATTACGCTAGAAACTTTGAAGAGGGTTTTGAGCCATGAAAGGCTATATTTTGTTCCAAAAAGGAACCAAACCACCTGAAAACTCTCACACTGGGCTAATTAGAGTTGCTGATTCTAAACATCAAAAATTTATGCGAGGTAAGCAATAGCGGGCAATTTTTCAGCGTTTTTGAAAAGTGCAGGTACACCGTTTAGAAAGCATCACAGCCTTGTAAAGAGTAGGGTACTGAATTCAGCGTTTATGAAAATCCTATTACACAGGTTTCCACATTTTTTTGAAAATTTTTTAAAACGGCCGCTCTTTTACAGTGACACCATATGTTTGATGTTTCTACCGTAATCCTACAGTAAGAATGAGCGATCGGCATTTCGCGCTACATTGTAAATCTAAGCTGAACCTCGCTCTACAAAATCGTACCTAAAGCTTCTCGAAACACTTCATTACAAGAGATTATTCACAATCACAATGTGCACATTTTTTGGGACACCCTGCATATCCACGTCGGCATAGCATAGATTAAAAAGCCCCTGATGAAAAGAAGCAAAGGAGAAAGAGGCATAAAAGAGACAAATCATGCGCAGTATACGAAAGCCTTGCTATATAGAGCTTCAACCTAACGTTGACAAATGAACGACCATAGGCTGAGCATGGCCAGCTTAAGACCTCAAATCAAGGATGTTTAGTTGAGGACCAGAATTGCAAATGCATGAAGTTCAAAAAATTACAAACTGAGTTTACCATGAGTCAGTTGAATGTGTAAAGAAGTTCACCAAAGCCTTGATTACTGGGACTACTTGCTTTTATGAAGTGATGATGGACAATAGATTGAATTTACCTATCCATGTTACTCAATCTAGTGATATGTTTCAGGTGAAAATCTTGGGGAACGGAACTTACCTACCCGAGATATTTTCGCACCTCATGGGTGTGTGCCTGCGGGGTATAATTAGGCATAGCGAGCTCGCTGATTTCAGATGCTCCTTAGGATACAGTGCTAAGCTAAGCCCCGCCCACACGTTGCACCTTTTTGGCATAGAACCAAGACATGCCAGAAAACCTGGCAATACCTGAGGACATCGCGGCTGGCTCAGCGCCAGAATGTGCTAAAAGATGGCTGCGAGGCTCAAAATGGGGCTAATGGAACGAAAAAAGGATGGTGATCATTGGGAGGATTAGGAATATGAATGGAACATGCTTCGAGAAATTTTGTAAGCTAAGTCATAGTCATACATTAATTATATAGGTAAAATGTTTAATTCACAAGAATATGTGCAGCGTCCTGTACACGCTGATTGTTTGATAGATTAGCCCACCTTCATAGACTTTTACCAGTAAGGTTACATCCTCATAGCATGCTGTCCTCATAGAAAAATGAGTCATTTTGTCAGACGTTCCGAGAGAATAAGTGAAAAAGCACTTTTACACGCTTCTGAAGCATGCTTTATTTTTGTTTGTCGAGATTTCTTAAGCTAAAAGTCGAATTCACCGCAAAAATATCGGCTCTGTAAGAGAAGACAGCGCAAAACCAATAGAATATTTGAAAAGAGCGCCTCAGAAAACCCCTAAATCTGCATCTCGATCGAAAATGCGCAGATAGTTGCTGAATATCAGTTTTGTGATTCCACTGAATTTCCGGTTTCATGATTGATGGATGCATCGCGAAAGCGTCGATGGATATGGGCGGGGCTTAGAATACACACAAATTAGGCTTTGTACATTATGCTAATTGCGTATCTGACTACTCATAATAACTAAGGTATGCTGCGGCAAGTCTTTCGGGTAGGTAAGTTCCCGCACCCTGAAAATCTGGTTCCAAAACAGAAGGTACAAGTGCAAAAGACTGGCACAGGACAGAACCTTGCAGCTTAGCCTGCAAAAGACTGGCACAAGACAGAACCTTGCAGCTTAGCCAACTTCCTTTTAATCCTGTAGGCACATTTTTGTGTTAAAATTACGAAAAGAGGTTCAGGTTTCATATTACAGTTATTCGCTTCGGCTATGCCATTTGGCTTCAACTGCATCAGCAAGGATTAGAAGAAGATAAAAGTTGATATAATGTCGTGGAGATTGTGCTGTATACTTCTACGATTTGTGAAATATGAATGCTTGTTTGTTTGTGACATACTTATACCAAAATGACGAATAAAATTCAAATATTGGCAGAGAAAGTAATACATAACCAGTTATAAAGAATATACGGAAATTCGAGCAACGATAGAAACAGTTCTCTTCACAATCGTTTATTGGAAAATTGACGTTGCCATCCATTTTTGACCACACTGGATGGAAGCCTGGAGGAATCAGAATAGCAAATAGAGTAAAACTTGTGTTGTGAGAGATACGTCTGGTATATTGTGTTACGAGAGGCTGATGAGGTCCCCTATAACCAAGCCTATGATCTCCGCTTTCGAGATATCGGCTATCCCGTCCAGGATTTCGACTTGCCAATCGAACGATTAAAGAAACGAGGGGGAGGAATGGGCGCGAAAGACTGTTCCAGAACTTCAGTATCACCATCTCACCTGCCGGAGCGCTGTGGTACATTTAAAAGGGCGGCTACTCACTTCCCTTTCTACTCATCTTTACCCATGAGGTTACCGCTACTACTAACCGTTATCGGGTTAGCAGTTGGTAAGTCCATTTCCCGCATATTTCCTTTTGTACGCTGTCTTGTTGCTACATTTCTTTTCTTTACCTTTAGGTCAGGATGAACGAATCTGTGACAGTCGTGTTAATGGACTCTACGCAGTAGGACCATGTTCACCCTATTACGACCATTGTTATAACGGGATAGCTGCGCGGAAGCCCTGTGGAGACGGTCTGGTCTTCAATCCAGATAGTAAAATGTGCGACTTCGATGGCAATGTAAAAGGATGCGCAAGTAAGTGTTTCCATACTTTAGTAGAAACAGTGTATGCCAGGGTTTACAGATCGAATGAAAATGTCATGCATGAACAAGAAAGACGGGACTTACACAATCGGATGCTCATCCACTTACTTCCATTGCGTGAATGGGCAAATTGTGAACAACCAAGTCGACACGTGCTCAAATGGACTTTTCTACGACAGCGAACGCAACATGGTACGATTTCAAGTTGATTATGACCTTAAATTTTTGATTTTCGGATCCATATTTGGCCTCTGCACAAAAAAAACTCATTTTCTGTTAAAAAGTTGTTCATGAGGCCACATGAACCGTTTTTCAGATCTTTAACAATAAACTAAATAGTGGTCTTAAGAGATGGAGGTAGGAAAAACCAAATAAAAGCAAGCATCCTAGTGAAAGTTTATCCTAAAGTAGTAGATGCTAACACGGTCACATTAGGCTTTGCAGAACTATTGGCGTAAATGCAATAAGTTTCCAGCATATGTTACTTACCCATGTAATTACACCAGAACTGCTAATTTTCCAAGGATCATCAGAATTGTGCACACGAAATACGACTGCATTTAGTGTGATTATAAATGGCGAGTGCGAGCATGCGACGAAATACGACTGCTTTTAGTGTGATTATAAATGGAGAGTGCGAGCATGCGACGAAATACGACTGCTTTTAGTGTGATTATAAATGGCGAGTGCGAGCATGCGGTGGAAATCCAGAATTAGAGAGTAAGTCGGTGACAAGTCCTCCGCTTGCATTAGCGACGCAACAACCAAAGATAGAACGAACCATTTACACTGCAAGTGAGTTTCAACATGGAGACGTACACTTTTTGGAGCTTAGGTGTAATTTTAGGGATCAGAGGACGAGGCCATCATCACCGACATTCAAGGCCTTCAACCAGTTGTCACGGTAAGCCTGACGGGCCACACCCAGTGAGCAGCTGCTCCCAGCAGGTCAGTCGGTGTCGTGCGAGTATGGAGTGGATACAAAAATTTCTATTCCAGTACATTACGTGCGCCAACGCTACGTCACAGCTGGCAGAATGCCCTGACTTCCAAGTCTTCAGCAGTGCAGAGCACAAGTGCGTGCCAATTGAAACTGTCCATGAATGCTCCGGGCCGAGTCCCGCATCCCAAATCGACTGTTCTTTTGAAGAAGATGGATACTACGAGCTAGGATGTACATCAAACTTTGTGTTTTGCAGTGACGGAAAAGCTTCAGCGATGGTAGGTCATCCTCAGAACCACCAATGATGATGTTCTCAACCAGAGGTGCGATAGTGGGAGCCGATTCTCCCCCTACCTTCACTGCAAAAGTTTTGTCAGTTTTTTCAATCCATCGGCAAACATGTTAGAATGAAGGTAAACTATGACTTCGAAATATACCCAATGCAGAATTTCTTCCTCTTTCCAGCTGCTAAACTTTCATTGTGTATCGTTGCGAAAGCGACGAGATATTTGATGGAATTTACAACCACTCCTTTTTACCATGTTCAAATTTCGCTAATTTTCAAATTTTTTCTATGAGACTTTCAGAGGAGAAGCGACAGATAGGGCAAACCTTTCTTAAGCAGTTCAGTCACCATTCGATGCAAATTTTTCTCCTCTTTCCAACACTTGCCTTTTTTGTCGAGACAGGCGAAATTTGTTGGAAAAATAGCAGTACTTTTCAATTTCAGGAGTGCGTGACGTAACGTATGCTTTAAAACCTTCATAATTTATAGCGAAAATCGCTCATTTACTTCGTTATGGTAGCGGTAGTAGTAGTCGTGTGTTGAAACCTCAGTTTTCTGTAGGTTTTGCTGTGTTTGGTGCAATAACAGGTTATGCGATTTTTCCAAAACACAAGACTTCTAGAAAATTATTTAGCAAAAACCTGAAAAAGCAGCTAAAGAAAAGAAAAATTGCGTAAGTTGGCAAAAGGTTTGCCCTATCTGCAGGTTATTAGCGCTCCTCCGAAAGTCTCATAGAAAAAAATTGAAAATTAGCGAAATTTGGACATGGTAAAACGAGTGGTTGTAATTTTCATCAAATATCTCATCGCTTTCGCAACGATACACAATGGAAGTTTAGCAGCTGGAAAGAGGAAGAAATTCTGCATTGGTATTTTGAAGTCATAGTTTACCTTCATTCTAACATGTTTGCCGATGGATTGAAAAAAGTGACGAAACTTTTGCACCCACCTAATATATTTGAAATAAACGTGTTCAGTAAATGGTGTACTTATGTAAAACTTAGCGAAAATGTACGGATCTTATTATGCAAGTTTTGTTATAACGTACAGTGAAGAAAGTAGATCAATCCAGGCAGTAACGGCCGAGAACCAGAGTTTCGAATAATTAATTAGTGAAAAATCATGCAATATTTCCACTGCTATAAATCTGTTGTTTGAAGATGTCAGCAGTTGCGACTTCATAGGTTTCAAAGAATAAATGGTGCTCTATCGGCTAGTGAAAAAGTTGAGTGGATTTGAAAGATAGTCGTTGAAAACCAGAATTCTAGAAATTTACGCCATTTTTGCGTGTTTTTTGACGTTGACAGTTAAACTCACATAAATCTTGAGTGTGAAAGTGTGTGATGTTGCGACTTCATAGGTTTTGTAGAGTAAGGTTTGCCTTATCAGGATATATCTTATCCGTTCCGATCCATTGGAACAACTCCGAGATCCAGAGTCTTGAAAAAGCAGGTAAAAAAGCGCTTTTTGAATTTCAACAGCTCATAACTTCTTCAGAACCGCATGAATCATGTTGCGACTTCATAAGTTAGATTCTTCTCATCAAGAGTTTCCAGAAGATATATAATATGTGGGGGTTTAGGGCCTCCTACGAATTATGCCCTGGGGAAAGCCATTTCATACCAAAGTCTCCCCCTCGGTACGGCTAAGATATACTCAAATAAGGCAAACCTTATTCTACAAAACATATGAAGTCGCAGCATCACACACTTTCACTTTAAGATTTAGGTGAGTTTTGTCAACTGTCAAAAAACACGCAAAATGGCGTAAATTTTTAGAATTCTGGTTTTCAACGACTATCTCTCAAATCGACTTCGGATCGAATTCCTTCAGTGTCTGATGGAGTACCATTTACTCTTCAAAACCTATGAAGTCGCAACTGCTGACATCTTCAAACAACAGATTTATAACAGTAGAAATTTCGCATGATTTTTCACTATCTAATTATTGAAAATTCTGGTTCTCGGCCGTTACCGCCCGGATCGAGCTACTTCTTATGTTATGACAAAATTTGCTCAATAAATTCCGTACAGTCCCACAAACTTTTACTTCCAAATACACCATTTATTAAACACGTGTATTCTAAATATATATAAAATTTATAAGTATTTTTTATATTCATCGTATCTGAGGCCCCAAAGAGGGCCGTTGGGTCACAGTTCGACCTAGAAAGATAGTTCTGTTCGTCCGTTCTACCCCCCTCCCCTTCCCCCCGGCCCACATTTTTGGGAAGTGGTGTCCGACACCACCACCTTCACCTTTGGCCGGCCAGTGGTAGCTGGGACCACCTTCACTTTTGGTGGGCGCGGCTCCCCCCATCGCACCTCTGATTAAGAGTCTTGTGCAGGAGTCAGCAGTTCGGGGGCTGCTGCGGTTGTTCACACACAACCTATCGTTGAAAACTCCAAATCCGTATCGTAAGCGCCATAGCATATACATTGGTCTACTGGGATAATGTCATAATAGATCTAGGACTTCATTTTGTTCCCTTCGAAAAGACGGTTTCTACTCAGAAGGCTGCAGTTGTGATTTTATTTTTTGCGACCATGGACATGCCACTTCTATGGTAAGTTCAATTTATTCAGAAGTTCCATTATGATACGCTTTCAAGAAATGTCCTCACGATCTGGTATTCAACCAAGAAAGGGGATATTGCGACCATCGGAAGTCCTGCAGCGAGCAGCACGCAAAGCTTTCACTTTCAAAGGATTCGATGTCAAGTTCTGCTGCCGTCGAAAGTCCAGGACTAAAGCACAGCTAGTGTCGTAGGTGTTCTTCTTCAGTGGAGCTATATGTCATGAAACAGCTAAAGTTTTCTAGGACTGTAGACTGCACCGGAAGAAGAGATGGCTACTATTCGAAAGGATGCACTTCGGAATTTATTTTTTGCAATGATGGAAACGCAACGCCCCTGGTACCTTTTCGAGGTCCTAACTAGGACGTCAGATACTTTGATGCGAAATTTCCAGAAATGTCCATCTTCGCTGGTGTTCAACATGAATAAACTGCGTTGTGACTATGTCGAGAGTTGTGCGGCGGAAGCTCCAGGCGTTACAACCAGTGCACCAGTTCGAGCTCCTCCAGGAGTAACGTAAGTTTTTTTTGGAAATTTTAAGACATTTTTTCTGAGAAAGCATAATTCAAAGCTGTTTCTTGCGATGGGAAAGAAAAAGGTTACTACTCGAATGGTTGTACGCCTAATTACGTGTTTTGCAACGAAGGGATCGCAACGGCTGTGATATTCACCGCTGAGCTTTTCATATGATCGTCTTCATGTCTTTTGCAGAGATGTCCGTCATCACTCGTATTCAACCAAAAGAAAGGTTTATGTGACTATCCAGAGGAGTGCTCAGGAGAGATAAACATGCTTGAACCTGAAGCATTGTCACAGCCTCAACAACATTCCACATCACTTCAGTCGCAGACAGTTGTTAGGTATCATAAATAAACGCAGATACGAATTTTCTGTTAAGAGCCATCATGTTTATTTAAAGTTCCGTTAACTGCGAAGGTAAGGAAGACGGTTATTATTTAAGTGGATGCACGGCACACTTTGTCTTTTGCAATGCTGGAAAATCAACAATGATGGTAAACTACACAATTTTTAATACATTTCTTTTTTAAGTATTTCAGAATTGCCCTACTGGACTAGTATTTAACGAACAAAAGGGGAATTGCGACTACCTCGAAAGTTGCATTTCTGAAGCTGCTTCACCCGTATTGGAGAAAACAGCATCCGTGGTGGAGACGGCCGCGTCTGTCCTGACTGCGGCACATGAAAGATAGGCTAGGTGCTTGGGTAGTGATGGAACTAGTCAACGTCTTCATTGTAGCAGCATCGATTGTAAGACGAAAGCTAATGGTTACTATGCGCTTGGTTGTAGTTCTTCATCGTCCATTCCAATGACGGATTTTGACGACCTTGGTAAGTAAAGTGCCCTAGCCTTCTCGTAAGCTTACAGCTTCATTCTAGAAATGTCCTTCTTCGCTAGTCTACAACGAGGATGAGGGAATCTGTGACTATCCCGAGAAGAGCTGCACACCCAACCCCCATCATACGCATGTTAGTCCTGAGGTGACAGTCAGGCAAGAGTGTGCAGGCTGTGACAACTGCTAAACACCAGGCTGCTCACGTGTCTCTTGGCGACAAGTAAGTTAGTGATTAGTGACAGTAGATCTGATCTTTCTCTTACCTTTTGAGGGTTGGATTGCAATGGAAAGAAAGATGGGTTCTATTCACGCGGCTGCGTTAATACCTATGTTTACTGCGAGAATGATTCAGCAACTACTATGGTGACTCCCTTTCTAAAGTAAAAGAAAGTTGCGATCAAGCACAAGCATCTTCCAGAACTGCCCTCACACGTTGGTATTCAACGAGAGGAAGGGCCGTTGCGATTACTTAGAAACTTGTCAGACAGAGGTCAAAACATCTTTGGCAACACCATCTCCCTTCATCACTCCTGCCCCAACTGTGGAGATACCAAAGCTGCTCAAAAGTTCGTTTTTTCTTTTGATTTTGTTTCAGACAATTCTGGAAATGTAGTAACGGTAATGAATTTACCACTGATAATACAGAGAAATTACAGGTCTTTCGAATGCAAGGGAAAATCTAATGGATACTATTCCCTTGGGTGCACACCTGACTACGTTGCATGCATTGAAGGAGTAGCCACTGCAATGGTAAACTTTATCTGATTACGGCTATAAACTCCTAAGACCATTTTTACTCTTTCAGATGTGTCCTTCTAATATGGTGTTCAACGAAAAGAAAGTAGCCCTCGATTATCTGGAAAATTGCTTAAAGGCGCCGATCGCTCCATCTTTGCCAGTTTCCACGGATTTGGTGCAAAGTGTCGTTCAACATACAACATCGGAAATGACATTGGAGTGAGTGGAGAGCTTCCAACTTCAATGCTGGAATCACGTTTTGCTTGCGATTTAGAGAAATCGACCGTTCTGGAAAGAAGAACGGGTACTACTCCGAAGGTTGCTCCTCCACTTTCGTACTGTGCAACGATGGAGTGGCGGTGACGATGGTAGTCCATTACTGAATATTACTAGTATTTGCAAAAGCTTGACTTGACCTCCACAGAAATGTCCTCCGACACTTGTCTTCGATGAGAGAAAAGGACATTGTGACTACTTGGAAAGCTGTTGCAGGCCACAGTGGTCACATTTCCACCATGATCAAGCAATGTAACCAATGATTCTTTGCTTATGTACTACTAGCTGGCTT
The DNA here is from genome assembly GCA_958299035.1 of Cylicocyclus nassatus. Classification (NCBI taxonomy): domain Eukaryota; kingdom Metazoa; phylum Nematoda; class Chromadorea; order Rhabditida; family Strongylidae; genus Cylicocyclus; species Cylicocyclus nassatus. The sequence continues at coordinate 32,171,716 of CATQJL010000326.1, forward strand.
ACCCGGCTCCGCCGTATCCGAACCAAACTTGGCACACATACACTTCGGGCCCGGCGGGTGTCACAGTCCACTTTTCGTTATCGATCGATGTAGATTTTACCGATTTTTATCGATTTTTTTTGCAGAGTTCACCTACAGGGCTAGGAGTTGGCACAGGGGGGAAGTGAGCATGGGGATTCCGAATACAATATTAGTTTTCAGAATTATCGATTACTTTTATTGATTTTATCGATTTTTTGTAAATTTTGACATGCGAGGCTGGGATTTTGCACAGGGGGTAATCGAGCATGCTGATTACGAACACAATATTAGTTTTCAGGATCGTCCATTACTTTTATCGATTTTATCGATTTTTTTTGTAAAGTTTGACCTGCGGGGCTGGGAGTTTGCACAGGGGGGTAATCGAGCATGCAGATTACGAACACAATATTAGTTTTCAAGATCGTCCATTACTTTTATCGATTTTATCGATTTTTTGAAAATTTGAGCTAGGGGACTGGAATTTGGCACAGGGGTGTAATCTAGCATGCTGATCACCCCCCTTGGGGATGATCAGCATGCTCGATTACCCCCCTGTGCCAACTCTCAGCCCCCTAGCTCAAACTTTGCAAAAAAATCGATAAAATCGATAAAAGTAATCGATAATCCTGAAAACCAATATTGTATTCGGAATCCCCATGCTCGATTACCCCCCTGTGCGAACTCCCAGCCCCGTAGCTCAAACTTTGCAAAAAATCGATAAAATCGATAAAAGTAATCGATAATCCTGAAAACCAATATTGTATTCGGAATCCCCATGCTCGATTACCCTCCTATGCCAACTCCCAGCCCCGTAGCTCAAACTTTGCAAAAAAATCGATAAAATCGATAAAAGTAATCGATAATCCTGAAAACCAATATTGTATTCGGAATCCCCATGCTCGATTACCCCCCTGTGCCAACTCCCAGCCCCGTAGGTGAACTCAGCAAAAAAATCGATAAAAATCGATAAAATCGATATCGATCGATGACGAAAAGTAGCCTATGACACCCGCCCGGCCCCGAAGGGTATGTGTGCCAAGTTTGGTCCGGATCGGTTAAGAAATAAAATTTTCTATTCGGAACATACGTACATACATACAGACATACAGACATACATACAGACATACATACAGACAAACAGACATTCAGCTTTATATATAAGATGTAGATGTGCAAAGAATCGCTGATTACATTGATTCAACCGCATGCGAGGAATCCTCAGTTACATTGCCTTCACTGTATGCATAAAATCATCAAGTTCAAAGTATCTAGCGTGCTCCGGCATTGTAAACCATGCGCGCCGGCTAATTTAGTACCGGGTCATGCGGCGCGCTTTGCGCAGCCATGTGTAGATTTAATGTTGTAATGGAGTACATGTTTAATGGAAAAATTCTTGCAGAAATGCCCTGCTCCACTTGTCTTCGATCAGAAGAAGGGGCAATGTGATTATCTGGAAAACTGCAACAAGAAGTCGAGTCCTTTGCCGCTAGCAAGTACAGTATACAAACCTCAGGCTCCATTCGTGCCGGATGTTGTCGACTGCACAGGGAAACCTAACGGATACTGTGCGAATGGCTGCTCGCCTTCCTTTGCGTACTGCCTGGATGGAGTCGCGACACCCATGGTGAGGAGAGATCTCTAAAAGCTTCTGACAAATTTCAATGTTCATGTTCAGAGATGTCCACCTTCTTCGGTGTCTAAGCAAAATAAAGGGCAGTGTGACTTCGCGGAGCGCTGCTCGACCAAGGTTCCACTGCCTGGGACAGTATCTGTGCCGCACCAGACACCGGTGCCTGTGGTGCAACAACCGGCCCGCCTGTGGTGCAACAACGGCCCCTGCGCCTGTGGTGCAACAACGCCCCTGCGCCTGTGGTGCAACAACCGGCACCTGCGTTCACAAGCCTCCTATCCCTCAACAGTCTCCTCCACCGTCGTCGTGAGTTTCAAGGATCATAGCACCCCTCTTGTCTTCTTTAGGAAGTTAGTCTTCAAAGATCTCACATGCTATAATCGTGAAGAGATACTACTCGGATGGATGCTCTTCCGAATTTGTCTACTATTTCGAGGGAGAGGCTTCATATTTCGTGAGAGTTCTAGTTACAGACATATTAGTTCACTTGCATTGTTTGTTTGCGGAAGTGCCCAGCGGGTTTGGCCTACGATGAGAAGGCTGGATATTGCGACTATTCGGAAAACTGTGGCGGTAGATCCGGCGGAATCTGTTCTGAAACCATCCAAGGTTTTAACTGTTACTGTGACCATCAGGGGAGCTGATTCCACTACATGGGTTTTTGCAACGAAATTTAAGCTCAATTTACATTATTGTAGCGGGCACAGTTGCAAAGGATGACCAGAGGGGTACTATGCTAATGGTTGCTCGCCCGAATTTATTCATTGCAGTGATGGAGTTACGACTCGAATAGTAAGTAAACACACTTTGTATCACTTTTGCTTGTTTCTTATTCACTAACAACGCAGCATTTGTTCCAGAGATGCCCTTCTTCGCTAGTCTTCAATCAAGAAATGAACTACTGTGACTACCCTGAAGTTTGTTCTCTTCAAGAGGAACAGAGGCATTCTGTCGCAGCACGACTTTCCAAGCCACAGATCAGCTTTGGTAAGTGTACTTTTTTCCTCTTACCTCACCCTCTCAAGAAACGTCCTTTTCAGTTTGCCCCGAGTCGACTGGAGTCTTCTCGCTTGGTTGCACGTCGAAGTTTGCAGTGTGCTCTCACAAGGTTGCGCAAGTAATGACTTGTCCCGAAGGGTTGGTCTTCAATTTTGCTAAGGGGAACTGCGATTAAAAGGAGAAATGTCATGAAGGGAAAAGGTAACGATACCGACTGATTGTGGAACTCATAGCATATATCTTTCCTCATAGGACAAGCCTGCTGCAGACACACCTGCCCCGACGGCTGAGCCAAGTTCTTCTAGGATCTCAAACGGAAACAGAATATGAAATCATTTGTAAAGAGTCTGCCATCCAACTGCGTTCGAAACAGCGACATCTTGAGAATGCAAAAACCTTCCCGATGGCATATATGGATCACACTGCGGTTCATCCTTCATTATCTGCGTCAGTGGAGTGGCGTACACCATGAACTGCCCTTCGGACTTGGTCTTCGATGCTAAAAATAATCGCTGTGTCTTCTCAAAAGACTGTGACGAGAAATCAGCTGGGAAGAAACATGGCAAGGCCACAGCTGCACTGCATAGCCCACAGACCACACGAAACGTTTAATTTTCTTCGATATTTTTAGTGCGATTGATCATGTGAAGTTAGTTTCAGATTGCATGGTAAACAAGATGGCTTGCGTTCTCTCGGGTGCGTTGGAGAATTTTGCTTGCATTGCCCTGCAAGACTATTTTCATAGAACGACTTAGTGTCTGCGGTGAGCCCTTCACCTGCAAACAGCTGCACAGACCGAAGAATGTAAGCACTCTATTGACATATGAGCCCATTGTAAGTTCTCCTGAAGATACAGGTGGGTAGAATAGCATCTACCTCTTATGTTACATATGTGGCTTCGCTTAAGAATGCGAACTGAAGGGTATTTTGCACACTTTTCTTCTGTGGAGTTTTATAACTGTGTGCATGGCAAGCTCTTTGCCGGAAAATGCCCTGTTGAGCTGGTCTTCAATCCTGACAAGTATGTTTGCGAAAATGTGGAGAGCTGTGCGGGCATCACGGAAAGCAAACAGCAATCCAGCAACCCTAACAGTGCCTTAAACCGAATTTAGCCAAGTTTGCCATCCTTTATGAATCTGCAAGGTGCTTTAATCGTCAATAAGCAGATATATCCTGTAAAAATCGACCAGATGGAGTTACTAGTGACCTCGATTGCCAGCCACACTTTACCACCTGCCTGGCTGTGCAGATTAACAGTCCGGTTTTTAACACCTTGTCACTTCTGCAATGCCGTGTTCATCTTTTGTCGTATTCCAGACGTGCAAGGAGAATGGTTTCTACTCGTACGGAAATTGCACGGACCTGTTTTATGCTTGCTCGAACGGTAACGTTCACTTCTCTGCGCTTCGTGTACAAGACAGAGTACATTAAGGGCGTCAAATCACTATGAATTGTCCAGCTGACCTAGCATTCGATCAAGGCAAACGGCTGTGTGATTACAAGGATGCTGTCGATATATGCAGGGAAAATGTGGGAACTAGTGTAAAAGTTCACTCCTGTCAAAGAGACCACGCAATCGTAAAAGAGATTACCACTGTGACGCCTGTTGAAGAAGTCGCTAAAATGGTCATAGAAGAAACTATCGAGTTACCCTCTGAGGAGACGACTGTGTTTCCTGCGAGAGACTCTATCGAGCAGCATGGAGAAGATTTCTTTGAGCATTACAGGAGAGAGCCTGCTGAAAAAACCACGGTCGCAGTGACGGAGGAGCCTGAAGAGATGACTACAGAAACTCCCACGGGGACCACCAAGGATCAGTCGAGTTTATCGAAGATCATGGAAAGAAGTACATCGTGTACTACGGAAAGCCAGTGAAACTACCACCAAGCTTATGGAAACAGTAAAGATTCTTGTGAAAGATACGGCTGCAACTGTCATACAAACTAAGGACCTAGGGGAATACATCAAAGACCATTACGAGAAATCTATGGAAGATTTTGCAAAGCAAACTACCGAGATGCCTGTCATGCAACCTGTCGAACATGAGAAGTTTGTCAACGCTACCGAGACGCCTGTGAGGGTGCTGATCGACAAGTATGGAGTATTCGTCGAGAGTCTAATGATTTCTCTGATATGCAAGGAAGAATACACAGCCGTCAAAGTAACTGGGAAACCAACTACGGAGGTGCCGTTAACAGCAGCTACTGACCACCAAGAGAGCGATTACGAAGTCCGGCACGGATTAGGGTTCAGTCAGCCTCACAGAGAAAGTACATTTCCTTTTCTTTAATTCGTTTGGAAAGCCGATGGCAGTATATGGGTGAAGCATCAGGAAAATTCTGGTGATGTCAGCGGTCTGTCGGTAGAAGAGGCATCAGGCAGATTTGCTGGTGAAGCTCAAGGATTGTTCATTGAAGAGGCATGTGGAAGATACCCTTTGCTTAAACCAGATCGGTTGCTGGAAGGCTGATCTCATGACCTAGTAAGCGATTACTCGCGTCCGCAACGCAGTCTGCGCCTTCCTCGCGAACATGCTCCCTAATCACTTTCCAGCCTTAATTAGGTCACGGAGGCCAGACCTCCGGCCGCCGATCTGGTTGAAGCAAAGGGTACACCGGCGAAGCGGAAGGGCTGTTGGTGGGAGACTTCAGGCGAATTCATTGGTGGAGCTCGAGGCCATTTTATGGGCTGCAACGGGACAGATCGCAGGAGAGTTCATAGGGCGTTGGGGGATTTTCTCAAGCTACTTCTCGGGCGAATCTTCTGGATTAGCTGAAGTAGAGCAGATCCCGCGGCAATTTTCGGGCGACTAGTGCCAGCTGTACCATTTCTGATATGATTAGTTTCATTTACACTACAGTGCTAGGCGGCGTTAATCTTGTTTGTATAGCTGATTCTCGGTGCATTTTTTGCTGCCATCTAATGATTTTGCATGTAAATATTATTAAATCTATCAGTTCGTTTCTGCGGTTTTGAAAGAATGTTTGCTCATTCTCCTACTTCTTCGTAACCAATATTAGTGGATATCGCATCCTAAATGTTGTAGTCATGGGGAGAACATGCGAAAATCCGCTGGACGAACTTAACCACGTTATGGAATTGAAACACATACCTGCGGATATATTCGAACGAGCAGGTGATTGAGCGAACGTACAACTGCTTTTTTCCTCCATACGATCCATATGTTATTGATAGCATTTCAGCTACTTGTTCTCCTATGCTCTCCAGCCTCGGGAAAGGAGGCATAGCCAGCACCACATGCAAGAGATCGCGCTCCTCAAGAGCAGGTCTCCAGTTCTCGGTCGCGCGGGTAGAACGCATGCTTCGAAAGGGCAACTATGCTCGCAGAATCAGTGGAGGAGCTCCCGTCTTCCTGGCTGCTGTTATCGAATACCTCGTCGCAGAGGTATTAGAACTTGCCGGCAACGCTGCTCGCCTCAACAAGAAGGCCAGGATCAATCCTCGCCATCTCCAACTCGCTGTTCGCAACGACGAGGAGCTGGACAGGCTGCTCTCAGGCGTCACCATCGCCCAAGGAGGAGTCGTGCCCTACATCCATCCCGCTTTATCTAAGCTCCAGACTTCCTCGCGCCTCTAATCATTCTTCGCACCTCTGATTACTTTACAAGCAAGATAATCAGACAAGAATCTCGATGAAGAGATCTCGATGAAGAGTATTTTACTCTAAATCAGGTTGAAAATCTTGCAGTTTTTTTTCAATCACAGCTACAGTAGGTTTCAGCCTACAGAATATCGCGTTCAGAGCAGTTTCCTTCAGGATTCATGGGGGTAGAAAGAAATAAGACTGTCGCAAAATAAAGAACGTAGCTATCAGTCTTTAAAGTCGTTGTTTTCAATTGGAATTATTGAGACGAAAAAGATTTACAAGAATATGGCCAACATTACGGCTTGAAGATTTGACAGCCCAAGTCATACTTCCATATCTACTCGTAATTTTGTTTTATACCCCCATGAATTCTGAAGGAAAATGCCTTGAACGCGATATTGTGTAGGCTAAAACCGAGTATAGCTGAGATTGAAATATTGGATTTGGCTGATTATAAGCCTTTTTTGGAACTTACTATTTCATGCTTCGAATACGACACATAAAACCTTTATCTCACAATTTACCACACTCGAAAAGTTTACGAATAATTGGGCATAGGCCATAATCAACTAGAAGAGGTGCGAAGAGTAATTAGAAGCGCGATGAATTCTGGACCCTTTGCTGCCTCCTGCCCGACCACCGCTCGCCCGAATTTGTTTATTGCAGTGATGGAGTCACGATTCGGTTGGTAAGTAAACTTTCTATCATTGTTCGATTTTATTCAATAACAATGCAACATTTATTCCAGAGATGCCCCTCATTGCAAGTCTTCAATCAAGAAATGAACTACTGTGACTACCCTGAAGTTTGTTTTCCCCAAGAGGAACAGAGGCATTCTGTCGCAGCACCATCTTCCAAGCCGCAGATCAGCTTTGGTAAGTGTATTTTTTCCTCTTACCTCACCCTCTCAAGAAACGTCCTTTTCAGTTTGCCCCGAGTCGACTGGAGTCTTCTCGCTTGGTTGCACGTCGAATTTTGTAGTGTGCGCATAGATGTTGCGCAAGTAATGACATGTCCCGAAGGTTTGATCTTCAATTTTGCTAAGGGGAAGTGCGATTACAATGAGAATGTCGTGAAAGGAAAAGGTAACGATACGGACTTATTTGTGTAGCTCATAGCACATATTTTTCCTCATAGGACAAGCCTGCTGCAGACACACCTGTCCCAACGGCTGCGCCAAGTACTTATAGGATCTCGAACGGTAAGAAGAATAGAAGCCATTTGTAAAAGGTCTTTGTCATCCAGCTGCACTCGAACCAGTGACATCTTTAGAGTGCAAAGACCTTTCTGATGGCATATATGGATCACACTGCGGTTCATCCTTCGCTGTCTGCGCCAATGGAGTAGCCTACACCATGAACTGCCCTTCGGATTTGGTCTTCGATGCTAAAAATAATCGCTGTGTCTTCTCAAAAGACTGTGGCGAGAAATCAGCTGGGAAGAAACATGGCGAGGTCACAGCTGCACTGCATAGCCCACAGAACACACGAGGCGGTTAAATTTCTTCGATATTTTTAGTGCGATTCATATGTGAAGTTAGTTTCAGATTGCATCGGTAAACCAGATGGCTTGCATTCTCTCGGATGCGTTGGAGAATTTTTGCAATGCGTTGGCGGAAGAACCTACAGCTTGCACTGCCCTGCCGGGCTAGTTTTCGTAGAACGACTTAGTGTCTGCGATGAGACTTCCACCTGCAAACAGCTGCACAGACCGAAGAATGTAAGCAGTCCATTGGCACATGAGCCCCTTGTGAGTTCTAGTCCCGAAGATACAGGTGGATAGAATAGCATCTGTCTCTTGTGTTCACGTATATGGGATCTTCGTTTGAGAATGCGAAGCTGAGGGATATTTTGCACACTTTTGTTCTGTGGAGTTTTATAATTGTGTGCATGGCAAGCTCTTTGCCGGAAAATGCCCTGCTGGGCTGGTCTTCAATTCTGACAAGTCTCTCTGTGAAAATGTGGAGAGCTGTGCGGGCATTACGGAAAGCAAACAGCGTTCGCCTACAACCCTAACAGTGCCTAAAACCGAATTTAGCCGAGGTTCGTCATCTTTCAAGAATCTGTAGGTTGCTGTAATCGTTGTTGTACCGACAATCTGTAAGGATCGACCGGATGGAGTAATTAGTGAGCTCGATTGCCAGCCACACTTTACCACCTGCCTGGCTGGCACAGCTTTTGTAACAAATTGCCCAGCGGGACTTGTCTATTCAGTGAAAGCAAAACTGTTAGTACCTTATTTTGTATGATCGTTTTGGAATGAGGTAAAAACTAAATCTATGTTTTCAGATGCGATTATCCTGATGCTTGTGGGAAGGAACAGCACTCCTCAGTAGCGCCTGCAGCTGAGCCTACTCAAACGGCTGCTGTGCATTATCAGGATACGGCATGATCACAATTTCCGTTGCTAAGAACACTCATATTCAACCTGCTTTCAGAATGCTTGTGTGCTGGAAAGACCTCTGGTCCCCTAGAACACTCGAACTGTAGATCATCGTTCTCCTTCTGTGTTCATGGAGCCCTTTACACCATGAATTGCGCCCCTGGATTGCTGTTTTCATTCGTGACGCACAGGTACATCAACTCCATATTTCGAGAAAGATCTTTCTGAAAACAGATTTTTAGATGTGAATGGCCATCGATGTGCAACATAGCTCCAAAAAATACTGAACCCGTACTGCCTCCTGCTTCTCAAAAAGTTGTAATCAGTACTTCTAGGGAACTGAAGGCAGAGCATTGCACAGGTTCGCTTCTTTTACTGGATGGGAGTGCAGCAACAGTTGGTTTGTTTGCAGATTATGACTGCACGTCCTTGCCAGATGGCAACTACCAGATTGGAGAATGCGTGGGACGTTTCGTGATGTGTTCGAATGGACGAGCGTATGTCCAGTTCTGTCCCAGTGGACTCGTCTATAATCCCGGGAAAGGTGTGAAATAGTTTTTGGTATAATTTATGTTAAGTGAATGTTCCTTTCATAATTTGAAGTTTAGGTTTGTGCGATTGCGAATGCGGAAGCCAGGTAGCTGCATCTCCAACCGAGGAGAAATATGTGTCGAATCAAGCACTGAGACCCTGTTCGCCGACCCCTACCTCATTCGAGGCATAAATCGCATTTTCGTGCTACATCATAAGAAGCACAGAGAACATGGTTGCGATCGTGATCGTAGCGGATGTGGTGACTCTCATGCTCCGGTGAACAGGACATCAGTGTGCGAAGTCTGTTCGGTGAAGATCTGCACAATGTAGAGCTTGCAATGCCGATTGAGGAAAGTCAACATTCTCTGGCAATGTTTCGAACATTAATCCAGTGTCTTCAAACTGATTATCGATTGCAGGTGAGAAGCAGCAGCCAAGTTCAAACAACACCAGTGAGTCTTTTTGATCAAAAGCTTTGGATGGGGCAGAAAATGTGTTCCTTTTTACGACTTCTTAGTTCTCTTCAGGATACGAGCTCCACTACTACCACTACTGCAACAACTACCACTACACCTAAAGATACAGTGGTCAAGGGGACGTTAAGCAATGCTGGTGTCATAAATGCTCGGTCATCCCTTCAAAGTGTAAGCCATCGAAATGAGACTGGCGAGGTAGAGGACATTCTCGAGGTAGCAAAAGTTCATTTGCAAGAGATTAGATCGTAGTCAAATGATCATCGTACCAGGTGTCAGGCATCCGGTGAAGAGGTGATAACAAGGCGAAAGCGAAGTTCTACTGTTACACATGAAGCAAAACATGATTATTTAATGTGCAACGCCAAAAGCACCCCTGAGTTTGTTTCGCTGGGAAATTGTCATCAGGACTTTGTCATCTGCAAAGCTGCTGTGCTGGATTGGTATGTTTTTCTAATCTAAATCAAAGCCTTTCCTCGTATCATGCTTTAGAGAGCTGCATGCCCTATCGGCGACCTGTTCGATGCTCAGTTGAATAAGTGCGTGTCTTCACAGTTCTGTGGAAAAGATGCATCGTACGATGAGCCATTGCTGCAGGGTAATAATCGGATTTTTTTCATAATCTGATGTAAGGCCACTGTTTTAGAGCAGAAGAAACATGTTAAATAGGTCATCGCTGCTTCTACAACGGCACCACGTCCGCGCAACCACCAATCTATAGGCCCCGCAAACGACTTGGGCATCCAGCACATCATAAGCCAACTACGCACTTTCGGCTTGAGCACAGTCGACCAATCCCCGTACATCCGGTGCCCATTCCGCCACCTCTTTCCGTACTGCAAACCACCGCGTCTCCGTCGCCGTCGTTGTCAGAAGCGCACCTTCCTTACGACTGCCCCACCAACGTGGATTACGCACTGGATTGTTGTGGTAACTATGTGAGATGTGCGAACGGCATCGTTTACAGGATGAAATGCTCTCAGGTCAGTTACCACTGATGGTTTCATGAACTGTTCTGATCACTATAGCATTTTGAATCTCGTTTTCAGGGATTGGTTTTCGATCAGATTAGACAGTACTGTGACTACCCACAACATGTAGCGCAGGATGCAGTACCAGCCAAGCTCCTTCCCTATTGCCGCAGCCTAAACCTTATCCGTATCGGCCGGAAGAACAAGAGCCAAAGCTGGTTAGGCCTGCGCTGCAGTCGGCTCTATTGCCGCACACTGCTAATCGCCCAGGTAGTCCAGGCAAATTTACACAACGATGAGCTAGGGTTAGTGAAGATGAGCATTCAGATCTGTGCACGTCATCCTCAGACGGACTCCTTGGAGAGGGCTGCACCGCCTCCTTTATAATTTGTGCGGGTAGTCGCATGCAAGCGTCTATGAATTGTCCAGCTGGTACCTTCTTCGAAGCAACTCGTAAGACCTGTGATTTCAAAGAAAGGGTAGTCGCTTGTGGTGGATCGCTTGATGGTACGTTTTCACGTTTGGTACGTGAGTGCAGGTTTATTTGTATTTACGACGTTTATTCAGAGCCTATTCCATCGGTGCATTCCCCTGTCGTGGCTAGAACCACCACGCCTGCGAGTGTGCATGCCCATAGTTGTGCGGCTCCGCTGCAGCCGCTTGGGCGTTGCTCGTCGAAATTCGTTGCCTGTTCAGATGGAGAACTTAGCGGTGAATATTTCTGTTACATCGCTTGGTTTGCTAGTTTTCTGAAAGTTTTATTCCCTAGAATCCCACTGCTTCAAACCCCTCGTATTCAATCCGCTTACGATTACTTGCGACTTCCGAGAATTCGTATCCGAATGCGCCGAGTACAAAGGCGCAGACGCTCCTACCACGCAGGTGGTAACTACCACTGTGCAAACGACGACCACAACTGAGGTGGAGGAATTGTATCAGTGCTTTCTGCTTAGCATAAAAAATGTGTTTATTTAGGCTCACAAATGCGTATTCAACGAGAAACGGCAGGCCTTCGCTTTCGACTACTGTGCGCGGGAGTATGGGCTGTGCTCAAAGCGTGGAGTAGTAGAACGTGCTGAATGCACTGTCGGATTCTTGTTTGATGCACACCTCAACACGTGTGTCCCTGCCGAGCAATGTGGACAGCGAAAATTGGAGGCTGTCCTCAGCAAGATAGGAAGTCTGCAGAAGTCTTTTCTGCAGCATCCAATACCTGTGTATCGCGAGCTACTGCTCCAGAATGTCATGCGTAACAGAAAATAGTACACACCTACGCGTCAGCGTCCGTGGAATCAAATGATCTGTCCATGTTCTGCAAAGTGCGAAGTGATGAACTATACAGAAATTCTTCCGATTGCTTAGGAATCCTTCAGGCACTATATTGCCAGATTCATACTCACCACTAGAAAGATGGAGCATGACATCTTTCAGTGCTTCGGAGGAGACGTGTGCGAGTACCCGCCGTGCTCATCTGGATTAGTGTTCAGCGAAGCTAAGAGCAAATGTGACTACGGAGACGCGGTACCGGAATGTAAATCATCATCCGCTGTAGCAGATGGTAAAGATTTTTCGGGGTTGGATTCTTGAGACCTTATAAGTTATGATGTTGTAATTTACAGAGATGAAAGGCTGTCGAGGAGCAAACCATGGTGAACTGATCCCACACGAGAGCAATTGCCAGTATTTCTATCGATGCTCGAGGAATCACTTGGAGAAGATGCACTGCCCCTAAGGAACAGTATTCAATCCAGATTTGTCGGTTTGCGACTACCCGGCCAGTGTGCCGCATTGTGCGAAACGTAAATAAGCATGAATTAGATAGCGTAGTTTTTGATGCTAGAGTCATGCTAATCTTTTGCTAATCAATGGTTTTTAGACATTTTTCCAACTCGGTGGGAACTGTGATACTTTGTGATTATTGCCTGTCATCTGTAATAATTTGTTTACTTTTAATAATGCTGTTTTACTGTTTTATGTTCCTTCTTCAAGTAAATTAAATATTAACGAAATTTTCCTATACTTTGTACGTGTACGGCAACTAGTCGCAGACATTCTGAAGTTTAACACTTCAGTGCAGAGCATCCGGTATAAGCCTCTCCTAGCGCCCCGAACCTCGAATGGGAAACAACAATTGACTTCTAGTGCGTCGGGTGACTCATAGTCGTCAATTATGCGCTCCAAGAAAAAACTGCATAGAATCCTACTCAGCCTGGGTGAAGCATCTCAAAAGTTTTTTTTTGCGAAATCGCAACTGGGTGGAAATTGGAGCTCATTATAGATTCGTCGCTATGACATCTACGCAATCTCAGGAAAGCTTTGAAAAAGCATTGAGTTCCCCTCCTCAGCGTAAGCTGATATAGAGAGAGTTCACGTCTGAGATTGCAATTTCAAGACGAAGAGGTTGAGAAATTGGAAAGTCAGTTAGAAAAAAGGAACTGCGGATTCTCCTTTTCTAATTTCCTGCTTCATTGTCATAAAAAAGAAAACAAATTACTTTGTGATTTGGTGCTATACATGAATCTATCTAAGCCTGCCTGCTAAGGCGGTGGACATAACTCACGCGATTTCAGTCGCTACGCGATTTGGCAATTTGCCAGTTGTCTTAAAATTCAATACTGGCAGATCCCAAATGCGCAGAATGTATAACTTTCGTAGGTTGATAACATGACCTATTTTGTGTACATACATTCAGAAACCCTTACGATGACTTATGATTTGGAGTACAGCTAAATCGCTCGCGACTAAAATCGCATGAGGTATGCCCAGGGCTTAAGTGTTACATTGAACATCCTGCATAGTAATGAGTAGCAATGGGACATGTATCCAATTTTTCTCCTGCAGTTCAAAAAAATTATGAGAAGATAGGTTGAGCGTTGTTTGAGTAAGTCCAGTGAGTCTAGTCCACAAAGTAGTCCGCCTTCTTACTTCCCACTCCAATTTTGCATGGATTCGTTGTAGACAAAATCTCATTCGTTGAAGCACATCAATGTAGTACATGAACAGTTCATAAATGCGATAGGTGGAGCTCTGACCCCTCTCACTTTAGGGCCGGCATCTGGCTGACCCCCTTAACTTGAGGTTGATACTAGAATCAAGGCATGACGACAGTATCAAATAGCTGTTACACCACCACTTTTTATTCGGAAAGGAAACGCCAGCTGCTCTTCTCCTCAGACATCAAGACTGCAAGAGAGCAGCGAAGCAACAGCGTTTTGTTAAAAAAAAACACATGCTTGAGACTTCTGCGCACTCAAAGTGGCGTTGATAACGAAACATAATCAAAAATCAAAAGGATGCCTGATTCTTTGAATAATTAACATTGTATCAGTGAGCACAATGTCGCAAGAAAGAGTTGAGCAAAAGTAGAAAATCTGGACTAGCCAGTGATGGATACATGTTTACTGACGAGAATCGTACTATATCTCCTTTCACTGGAGAGAATAATTACAAATAAAAGGGATTAGTTACGAGTTAGATTACTCGTTTCTCAAGCTTTCGAATCCTATTGAACTTCCAAAAAACCTTTTTGGTCTGAAAAAATGATTACCCAGAATTGTCTGATATTCTAGCTAGATAGAATTGGTCGTATCTCGCTTCACAGAGAATCACCTAGGATTCAATTCATCTTGAAGGGTGTAATTATTAGGCGGGTGCAAGCCATCACTTCGTGGGAAGACTGAAGGATTTTCTTGTCAAGCATTGGCCTTACCTGGATTTGAAGCAGAAAGAACAAGTGGCAGATTTTTGGGCCGCTCTTGGTTCCGATGTACCAGCTGGTATGAAAGCGTCTGCCGAAGCGAAAATGAAAAGATTTGATCTCGGCATGAACATGATTTACTATCAACTGGAGTATGGCGGAGAGTTCAAAGAGTCTGACATTATCTTCGTCTGAAAAATGCCCTTCTCCACTTGAGTTCGACAAAAAAAGGTAAAATGTAGTCATCTAGAGGACTGCAGCAAGATATCAGGTCCAATGCCACTACTCAAACAATCGCAAAAGAAGCTCCGGGACAAACTGAGTTTTTAGAACTTCCGCGGGAACACTCCTGTTGGAGCTGCCATGTAGGGCGGGGCCCATGTCACACCGCCGACGCCACGCGGACCAATACCAGCGTTCGCCCTGGCAGTTTTAGAAGCTCAGTTTGCCCGGGAGGTTCTTTGCGATTGTCTCAGTAGTAGTATAACTTCATTCAAGATCAAAGCATCATCGATATCGTTGACTGCGCAGAAGAAAATTCGTTGTAGTTCGACGTAGAGCGTACGCCTTTCTGGTGACCAGATAGATGGTCAATGCGACTGGGGCAAGAATTTTTAATCTGCTCCACACTACCCCCTCAATCCATGTCGCTATGAGAGTGCCTGCAGATTTCTTATGTAGTCTCGAAGAAAAGAAAGAAGCTCTATCTTTTATTACGGTAAAAGTGCTATATTTCTGAAGGCAAGCTAGGATCACAGCTGCTAAATAGATAAAGGGGATGAATGCAGTAATCAAATTAGGCTTATAATGGCGTGGTTTTTGTCAAGTGAAATCTGTTGAGTGAAAAGTGGTTAGTTTAATACAAATTCTTCTTAAAAAAAGGAAAAATGCGGCTAATTGAGACGCTTTATTTATTTATTTTGAAGGCTTAGTGAAACTGCGAGGAATAAAGCTTCGAAGGGGGAAGGCTATTGGGAGTCCCTCTTTACAAACATTTCGTTTTGATGATTCTTGCCTTTTTACAAACATTTCGTTTTGGTGGATCTCGCAGGTAGAAAAAAGTTGGCATGATTCTTTCTTTGCATAATTCTGTTCTACCAGAACATACTGACATTCCTGGACAAAGCTTTGCCTCTGCTTTTTGCTTGGTGATTACGAAACGCTATTTAGTATCTGCATCTTTATTATGGAACCATTTTATACCATAACTCGAACAGTTTATTAGAGACTGACACTATAATCCGGGTTACTCTAATCGGATTCTAGAAATTTAATGGTAGCAGCAGGAACTTGTCTTCTCTTCCTGTATTCCTAATAATAACTTAGTATACAGAGATAGAAAACTGCAAACTTGTAGGGCAGATAATAAGCGCTATAGTATTATTCCAGTTCCGTGGCTTTTGTTGCTCATGAATATCACATTTTAAACTGATTGATGGACATTCTCTTGAGCTTGGAAGTTAATGGCCACGTTTTAGATAAATATATTACCTGGCGCCGTATCGAAACGTTGATTATCCAAACCTGTTGGCGCGCCACTGAAACGGCGCTGGTACAGTGTCGACACTAGGGAAGGGTTTTCGCTGTCTTACGGTCACGTAATGACTCAGGCTAAACATTTAACACGAAACAGAAAAATTTCATGTATGCATGCAGAAAACGCAGACAACATGAAAATACTTCTCGAGTTCTGCACTCGCGATAGGACGTAATAGTCAATGTTGATGATTTCTGTATTATCAACCAATAAACTCTATATTCTAGATGGCCTACGGAATCCCCGGCTAAATTGTGAACTACTCACTCTTGTGTATCTAATCACTCATGAGTGAGTGGTACGCGTGCGCTAGCAGTGTAGCCAATCGGCGGCATCTCCTTTCAAGCACCAACTCCTGTACATTGTACCCTGTACTCGGTTCAGCTCCGCCTTCCTTCGTATATAAGGAGCCTCCGACTGTATTAGAGGTTTCTCCCCGGTTAACACCGGGACACCTTGATCGCTTCTCGACTAATCTACGCCCGTGCGAATAAATCTACATTCCATAGACTCGTCCACCCCTAATCACTTGGTACCCACCAAAGCCATGTCATCTGCAAGTATTCTCCTTGTATTTCCTCGGGATTCCTTCTAAGGACCAAGGAAATCAAGGCCGAAGACCCGCGTGGCAGGCTATTAGCCGATTATTCGACTCTCGTGATTGATCCACCACTCTCAGGATCAAGAGTCTTACTTAGTTGTCAGGTCCTATTCATAGCTTAGCAGAGGTTTTTTTAACTAACTGACTGGTTCATCCATAGTTAGCGACAGACTCCTCGCGCTCTCGGCTACTAATTAGCCAATATTTGACTCTAGTAATTGTTGGTTCATCTACCTTTATTAATACGAGTCTTGCTAAGCTGTCAGATCCTATCCGTAGCTTAGCAGAGGTTTTCTAGCTAACTGATTTTTTCATCGGTTAGCAAAAGAACTGCTCGAGACTTTTTTGGCTCCCATTAGCCAAAAAAAGACTCTGTGATTGCTGTCCATCCACTCTCACAACGAGAGTCGTCTTGCGAAGCTATCACTTCATATCCATAGCTTAGCAAAGAGGTTTTTTCTAGCTGTCTGACTGGTTCATCCACAGTTAGCAACAGAAATCTTCGAATTCTTTGCTTCAATCGGCAAAAAAACTCTAGTGATTGCTGGTCCATCCACTCTCACAGACAAGAGTCATCTTGCGAAGCTATCAAGTCAAATGCATAGCTTAGCAAGGAGGTTTTTCAGCTGACTGACTGGTTCAAATCAGCTTTCCAAACTCATTTACAGTTGGTTCACCAATCTTGAGCTTTGGATCGTTACATTTACTGTACAGGTTCCAACACCTTACCGTTCAGTACAGCGTACAAGCCAACCAGGCGCGCTTGCTGACAGCTAGGAGACGCTCGGCACTCAGTTGCCAGCTCACTAGAAAGCTTCCTTGCAACCAGTAAGGACAGCTATCGTATCGAGGCCAGCCGTGCCAGGGCCCGGCAGGAGGTGGCATTTCAGAATTTTGAAAACGATATCCCCTTTGAAGCCAAAATTTCTTACGACTTCCCCTTTGACCCTATTTTTGACCCCCGTAAGTCCCTGACAAACAGATATACACAAATAATAAGATGGGCGGCTTCAGCGCTTATTATAGTAGTACTACCTGGCTTTCCTGGTCCAGCCCGGGTCCTGGTTAAAGGAAAACGAAGAAAACAAACGACCCAAAAGAGCGAAAGTACGAAGAAATCGTGCATATCGCGAAAACTGAAGAAACACAATTACAAAAACAACTTTTTGCGTAAAACATTACGACCAAATATGATCTCTGACCCTTCTGAGCCCTTGTAGGGCTTGTCGAAGAAGCAATCTATTCAAAAACTGTGAAGATTGCTTCAATCAGCAATCACTAATTCAGCAAAAAGTCAAATTCTCGAAGTTTCCGCGTCGTCCGTGCAAGCAAAGTGCACCGATTGCGATTGGAGCGCGCTCCGAGGCCGATCATAACGCTGTGAACCCTATTTGGGGCTGTATCGAAGCGGTGCCTTGGTGGTTTTGGAAGCGGATTTGAACATGTAGTAATACGCTCGACCTAGTCCACATTTATGTAAAGAAATCCGAGAAATTATGTGAAGGGAAGCAGGGAGCCACCCCAGGTGGCTCCCAGGTGGCGCGAGAGCCACCTAATTTCGAAAAACACTTACCATTTTTTAAATTCACATAAGTTTCTCATAATTCTTCATACTTTTTTTTGTGCCCATGGTCCTCCAACTACACAGCAAATTTGGTGCCATATCGTTACTTGTGCATTGAAAACGAGCCTATTTTGTTATTTTCCTCTTACAAGAATTGCGATTTGAATTCCCGCCTGCGGGCAGGCTAGCGATCGGGGCACAGAATCTTCACATTGCTGGAATCCAAGTTCATAGGACAGCAGCATCAACAAGGAATGATGAATAAAGAATGATATGTGCATTGTTTATCAGTAAACAAAGGGGAAGTCGTATTATACGACTCCGACCCTTTCCGACCCCAAAGTACGACTTCCCCTTTGCTTTTTCGGGCCAAAAACGATATCCAGCTTGTGAAAGCGCCACCCCCGCCGGGCCCTGAGCCGTGCTGTCGTCCTCAATCCAAAGCGTACAACCAGGAGATACGCATCTCACGTTGTGACGTTCGCAAGTAACACTCAATAGACGCACCGAACACAACCTTGCACAGTATAAAGAATGGCAGCGCTCCAACTTTTCAAGATCAGGGTTAACAACGCCTACAAACTAGTGAAATCCCACGAATCACAGATCGAAAAAGTTGATGTTCCCTTCACATTCCTCACACTGAAGGAAGAATATGAACAGTACATTAAAGAGACAGCGGGATTTATAACCAATCTTCTCAACTCTTTACAAAACGCAATGAAGCTTCAAGAGACGCAGATCAACTCGCGATCGAGTACATCAGAGCACAAATTGAGGAAAAAGAAAGAGACAATATGATGACTGGAGCTCAGCAAGCACTTAGAGATGGAGTCACTTGACCTGGAAGTGATAGCAGTGCAGTGGCGGACAAGGATAGAGTTCCGGCAGCATGAACTGAAAGAACTTCTGCACCGCGATGCTCCGAGCATACTGAGTCAACCAAGTAGTGACAGTGGACAAACTTGGATCCCAGGACGTAACGAAGGGCAGATCAAAATTGGGAAACCTCTGCTGAAAATCCCTATATTCTCAGGCAATTTCCGAGAATTTGATAGTTTCTGGACCGTGTTCGAATTTCTCATTCACACTGACGAGGAGTTATCGGATACAGATAAACTCTTGTTTCTGAAACAAGCCTCAAAGGGAAAAGCAGCAGACACCTTGAGCTGCATTCCCGCCATCGAAGAAAGGTATCATACAGCGATAGATATCTCGAAAAAACATTTCGATCGCTCTGCCAACATGGCAGATATACTAATAAGCCAGATCGAAAAACTATCCAGGGCCTCAGATGATCCGAAAAATTGCCGAGAGACACCTTTACTGGAGCAAACGGGTGCAAAGCTGAACGCAGACAGAATCTGGCGTCGAATAATTTTCTCCAAATTTACCGAATCCATCTGTACGACCGCCATCCAGAAAGAAGCGGTACAAGACGATCCATTCGATGTTAGGAAATTCTGAACACCATCGACAACATCTCGCTGCGAGAGACAATCTTGCTAACAACGGAAACTCGCTTTCCAACCGACTTCCACCAAAACAACCAAGAAAATGAAAGGGCTACCAGATGTGAAAGAATCGAACACTTTTCAAGACCAAAACGTTTGTGTTTATGTGAACAACCACATTCACCTTATACATACCAAAGAACATCTCCAACACACTCCTTGGTTGCTGCTCAAGTTGTCGGGCTTCCGGAGTGGTGTAACGGAAGCCCGACAACTTGAGCAACAACCAAGGAGTGTGTTGGAGATGTTTTACAAGAAACATAACTTGAACGCTTGTACGAATATTGGAGTGCGCCTTAAATGCAAAGGACAACACCACGGATTTCTTTGCTTGTCAGAAGTGAGACAACGCAATGGATTCTCCGTGCAATCCAGACCTGCCAACCTAATGTAAAATATAGCTACCAATGTTGCTACGGGAAGAACAACTGCAGCAAAAGCGGGAATGGCCACCTTCGGCCTAAGCAAATTTTTTATTTCAGGCATTCTGGTGATGAACTGAAAACGTTTTAAGCCTTAAAAATTGCACAGGTATGGTAAGATCTGCCCGTTTTCAGGAGAACTGTCAATTATGCAAATAGGCAGCACGGAGGCGACGATATACGAGCCACATCCGAGATGTAATGAGTGAACGAAAACTCGACATACTCATTTTGTAAATGGTAGACGAAAACTAATACGCATAGTCGTTAGCCGTTGATGCGATGACGGAAGAGGAAACGTTAAATCCAGTGTAATATTCCGACTGTGACGTCAACGACGACCTCAACATGGCAACGAGTAACGTTTGTAATAAGATCTAAAACAAGAATTTTGCCTGTTTGCAAAAAATAATAACGAACTATGCGTGAGCCAATTGCTACTGCAATTGATAAATGGTGAACAATAATTGATGATAATTGATAATAATAATAATAATAAATAAATGATAATAATGATAATAAATAATTGATGCATGGGACGTTTTATTGCTCGGGTGGCGGTCAAGAATAACGATCTGCCAGCCGCTAGCTGCCAGCTGCTCGCGCGCCCAGAACAGCCCGCCTTCACTTTTCCTTAAAGAATGATTTAAACTTCATTGCTTTTTACTGAAGTCCGTTTCTGCATCAAAAGCTTACATATCTCATCTATATTGGATTTAGCTCAGAACATTTTTATCCCGTGTGGTGATGAGATTATTGATTATTTCCATCCTTCAGAAAATAGCAGAAGCCTTGACATCCTTCTATATAAAGCTGAATGTCTGTTTGTATGTCTGTCTGTCTGTATGTCTGTCTGTCTGTACGTATGTTCCGAATAGAAAATTCCATTTCTGAACCGATCCGGACCAAACTTGGCACACATACACTACGGGCCCCGGCGGGTGTCATAGGCTACTTTTCGTCATCGATCGATATCGATTTTACCGATTTTTATCGATTTTTTTGCTGAGTTCACCTACGGGGCTGGGAGTTGGCACAGGGGGGTAATCGAGCATGGGGATTCCGAATACAATATTGGTTTTCAGGATTATCGATTACTTTTATCGATTTTATCGATTTTTTTGCAAAGTTTGAGCTACGGGGCTGGGAGTTCGCACAGGGGGGTAATCGAGCATGGGGATTCCGAATACAATATTGGTTTTCGGGATTATCGATTACTTTTATCGATTTTTTTGCAAAGTTTGAGCTAGGGGGCTAGGAGTTGGCACAGGGGGGGAGGTAATCGAGCATGCTGATCATCCCCAAGGGGGGTGATCAGCATGCTCGATTACACCCCTGTGCCAAATTCCAGCCCCCTAGCTCAAATTTTCAAAAAATCGATAAAATCGATAAAAGTAATGGACGATCTTGAAAACTAATATTGTATTCGTAATCTGCATGCTCGATTACCCCCCTATGCAAACTCCCAGCACCGCAGGTCAAACTTTACAAAAAAAATCGATAAAATTGATAAAAGTAATGGACGATCCTGAAAACTAATATTGTGTTCGTAATCAGCATGCTCGATCACCCCCCTGTGCAAAATCCCAGCCTCGCATGTCAAAATTTACAAAAAATCGATAAAATCAATAAAAGTAATCGATAATTCTGAAAACTAATATTGTATTCGGAATCCCCATGCTCACTTCCCCCCTGTGCCAACTCCTAGCCCTGTAGGTGAACTCTGCAAAAAAATCGATAAAAATCGGTAAAATCGACATCGATCGATAACGAAAAGTGGACTGTGACACCCGCCAGGGCCCGAAGTGTATGTGTGCCAAGTTTGGTCCGGATACGGCGGAGCCGGGTAAGCCAGCTAGTAAAGCATAAATAAAAAAGAACAACGCTTTGGACCTTTGCAAAATCTAGCGCCTGCGGAAGCTCGTCCGCTTCTTGGGCGGTGCTACCCGTATATAGCGTTTATTGACATCCGGGCACTCACGGTTCCACTATTGCTTGCTATCTTTATTCTTGACATATACCCGTTTTGCCTCAGTGGACTCGTGTATAATTCCGGGAAAGATGTGGAATAGTTTTTAGTATCCACTATTTTTGTAAATGACTTATGGTGTCTATCATAGCTGTGAAGTCTGGGTTCATGCGATAATGCGGAAGCCAAACAATTGCATTTTCGACCGAAGAGAAATGGTGTCGAGCCAAGCGTTGAGACCCTGTTGTGTCCTCGGTCTTCGACTTTTAACGAGGCCCTTTCCTTGTGTGTATCTGACCAGTCCGAATGAGTACAGGAGGCTCCTTTGTCTCATCCGGTGGAATATGAACCAGCATATCAGATACCAAATGCTCATCCACTTCCGACGTCGTTCACTTCAGAAACCTCAGAAAATAAGTGGCCCGTAGTAAAGCTCGATCACGGGAGATGATCTCCACTGAGGCCCTCATATGAGGCTTTGTCGGGTGAGATGAGGACTGCCCACTTTCCGTGGTGTAAATATGCAAGGTCACCCTACAGGTGAGCTTCAGACGAAGCCCGGTAGGGAGATCACCTCCCTACCGGAATCATCGGAGATGAGCCGGGCAACGACATAAGGTACCATCGGCTCCCAGATTGCTGCGAGGGCGATCGCGGTGGTCAACCGATAATCAATTTATCAGCTATGTTTCAACACAAGGAAACCGCATCGCTGATACGCTCGCCTGGATCCGCCCTCGCGGCAATCGGGGAGTCGATGGTAAATACTGTGCTAAAGAGGAGAGCACAGAGAAAACCCCCGTAAGTTGCTCCCAAGTAACTTACGAAACATCGCAGATGACGTTCTTTTGCGGTGCAAAACTCCCAAAACTACACAATTTCGGGCGCCCAGGTGAGTGAGGATCGATGAACAGCTGATTGCGCGACAAAATCGGAAAAAACTTCTTTTTGCATTTTTCTTGCAGCTGTTGCTCGTTTTCCTGAAAAAACCGCTCCAGATAACAAAAAAGGTAAATTTGCCTTTTAGCCATTTTTCGCCAAATGTGATCATTCCTCGTATAAAAGCCAAAATATTTGTGTATTTGTTTTATCTCGTTGCTTGTCTGGTGAAATCTCTGCTAGCTGTTATCATCGATTTTTTCGACAGCGGCCGCTATCAGAGGTCGCCAGGCCAAGTAGCAAAAATTGTGCCGCTAGCCGCACTCGAACCACGGCTCTGCCGCTTGGAACGCTTTGGTTTTATCCATTTGACTAGTAATGCACAGATGGCAGAAACGTTCCATCCTTGAAAACGCGAACGTCCGGAAAGTGATCTGCTCCAAATCAATCGCTCCCCTGGCAATGTGCTGAGGCGCGATGAGATCAACTCCGGTCCGCCTCAAGAGAGATGCCCTGATGGGGGTTTACTACGGGCCAGTATTTACCATGTGTCAGGGGCCGAGAGCTTGTCTGTTCTTATCTATCTTTTGTAGACAGGTTGCGAGATCTTTGGTTCAAGTTGATCTTGCTCTTCTAGTCTTCTACAGAAATTATGTGTCAAGGCTTCACTCAACTGTCTGGTTTTACCGGGGGCAGTTGTACCGTTGATTTGAAGTTCTTCGAAAACCGTTGAGGAACATTTATCTACGGGTGTCATGAACTTCAAAATCGCTCAATCCATCTCAAATTCTATGTCTGTTTGTTAACACGGTCTTCTAGTAGCCGCTCTCACTTCCTTTTCCTTTTTCCTCCCTCACATGCTCAAGATTTGCATCATTCTCAACATTCATTATGATTGATTTGGTCAATACTTGGTGCTAGTGTTCATTGACAGCTTCAGTTCCAACCGTAATTAATGAACGTAAACTTTACGTATTTTGAAAGCTCGGAAATATTGTAGTCGTATTCAGCAGCACGCCAAATAAACTTCTGATCGTATAGGTCGTTCTATTTTGACCTTCTGCTTGCACCTACGGTACGCTAGCAATGCTGTCGCGCATAGACAGGAACTCAGACAATCGACGGGATACTCCGGAGGGCAGTATGGGGAATGGGCAGGGTACCCCCAGCGGTGGCTGGCCCCACTCGTTCTCCGAATACTTCCCATATTTGTGCTCCGGAAGTCCCCGAAAGCTTATTTTGCTCCAGAAATCCCGCATTTTCACACCTGGCTTATTGTAACCAGCCCTAAAATGAGCTAGTCATACTGTAACTGCTCCTGATTAAGGTACAAAACCGTATTTTAGTTCCTCAACCCTACCCAAACTCTAGACACCCAATCCGCACTATAAACTACTTTTTATCGAAAAAAGCGAGCACTACCAGACAGAAAACTAATTATTTGTACCAGCAAAGTAGCAGACACAAGTCTTGGTAATGAATGAGATTGAGATGTAAAAAAATACGATGATAACAGAAGAAGCACTCGTTTTGAAGTGAGAAAAATATTAAAAGAGATCTAGATGAGATAAAACAGAAAAAAATTTCACATATAAGAAACCGGTCGGTGTCATAACAACAGATACAACATGGAAATAATTGGGAGAGACATAGAAGATATGAGGCAGAAACGAATATACAAAAAATTAGAATAGATTAAAAATATTAAGTGTAGTCGGAGGCCGGGGAACTGAAAAGAAATCATTTCACTTGGAGTGCAGAGCCATTTCTTGTGAAACCGACAGTTGAGAAATGAAGATCCACGAAAGCCTGGATACATAACGGTATATAAATTCAAATGTACATATACATCGATAGCTCACCTTTTGTAGATGGATTTTCAATTGCCTTGAGAGGCACGGTGGAAGGTGCAAACTATCGCAAACTAGCTCACTTCACAGAGCAATTCCGCATCTCTTCAGTAACAAGCCACCAAGCGGAAACCAGCAGATACGAGTCACACAGCTACCTGTAATTAGGTAAAGAACAATGCGCTGGCACCAATCAAACCACCATAATGATGTAGCGATAGATTAGCTTGGAGGGAGAAAACTCGCTTTTGAACGCCTGAGAGACTCTAATGCCGCAGTCACAATTTTGATAATAAGTTTGCAAATGAGCGCATGATCAGAAGGACTGCAGCAAGACTCCAAAATTTGAAGACAGATCTTAGAAGGAATTCAAGGTGGATATCTACTTTCGAAAAAAGTGAAGTAGGAAGGAAAGAAGAGAAAATTCCAAAAAGTGTGGCAATCAAAAACCACTCTTATGAGATATGAGAAAATGAATCAGAAAAAAAGACATAAACAAAAAATAATGGGATTTTCCAAATATACATCGACTTGAGTATACCGACTTTCAACTTCTTGATGTGGAATGTCCGGGTGAGGCATCGTATGCTCCTTCAACTTCTTGGAGGCACATAATAGTCCTTCCTTGGAGCAGTGTTCCTCCAAGCTGGTGCAGTGTTCCTCAAAGTTGGTGCTGGTTTGAAGATTGCATCCGCAGTGCTTTACCTGAAAAGGAGGTTTAAAGGAAAGCGATGAAGGGAACAGAACGCGGAAGAAACATGAATACGGAAGAAAGACGGATAAAAACGTTTAGAAGGGACATGAATACGAAAAGAGCATATTTTGAAATTAGCGGCAGCTGCGCGTCAGCGAATGGCAGATTGGCTGCGTACTATTCAGCGCTCCGGAGGTGCTGCGCGCCTAGAGCTCCCCAATGGTCTCGCTAATCTGGGGCACCTACGGAGCACATATTTGAGAATACTTCGGAAGTCCCCTTCTCGGGTTTTTGTTACGTCACCACGAGTGGACCGCCCCTCGCCCGCCCCTGCAATGCTTAAGAGCGCCCTCCGGAATGTCCCAGATTTCTGCTGCCCTCCGGAAGTCCTTTGCGAATTGTCTGAGAATAACATTTAGGTGAACTGAGCCAGATTATAAGTCTCGGTTTGACTGCTACAGCGTTATTACCGATGATTTAACGTAGTTTCGCGCACAATTTCTGTTTCGCTTACGCACAATTTCTGTTTCGCTTATATTAGCCATAACATTTGGAGATTTGAATCTCACTAACGAAGGCTCTCAACTGGAACAAATAAAGATTTTCTTTTAGAAAGAAATTTTTTCTAATCAATTCAATCTAACAGGTTTCTTGCGGGTGGTCGGTGTAAGGATCTCTTAATCTCTGGAAAATATAACGTGCATCCAAAACATGTGAAGGACTGCATCGATAGACTACCAGATGTCAGGGAATCCGCAGTCATTGTTGAGGAGATATTGAACACTTTTTGCTGAATTTCTCTCCAGTCACTCCGCTCCACAGTTTCTGACTGTAGAAACCAAACTCTGGCTATGAGGGCGCAACCTGTGGCAGTTCTTATGAATTTTCACGACCCACGTATATATTTATATTAGGTAGTGTAGTAAGTTTTTTCGCATTTTTGTTCTAGTTTTTTCTCAATAATTTGCAGAGCATCTAGCAAAATTTTTGTATGAATTCGGAAGCTCTAAGTCTGTTCTACCAAACTGATATCATTATTTTTTCATTTTTCAAAAACTGATGAGAAAATTCAGCTGGAAACCGAAAAATCAAAAAAGTCAAGAATTTCATTTTCGACATCTTTTTCCCTCTTAGTTTTCCCCTCAATCATTGATGAGATAAG
The DNA here is from genome assembly GCA_958299035.1 of Cylicocyclus nassatus. Taxonomy (NCBI): domain Eukaryota; kingdom Metazoa; phylum Nematoda; class Chromadorea; order Rhabditida; family Strongylidae; genus Cylicocyclus; species Cylicocyclus nassatus. The sequence continues at coordinate 32,198,222 of CATQJL010000326.1, forward strand.
TAAAAAAAACCCGACAACAATTGCAAACGACAAACTAATTATACACTCACTTCCACGATTCATGCTTGCTCACTTCTTTTCACCGACCGTTTGATGCCATTTTTGCAGAAGTCGGCGGAGCACCTTGGCGACTTTGCCGCAAAGGCATCCGTCGTTTCGCGTACTAAAGTTAGCTGTCTCCCGAAGATCTGGTTTTTGGAGTAAGTAACCCATATAACTCATGATTTTATGATAAAAGACCTCCTAGTCTGCCATTTCGCAATATTTCGGCGACCAGTCTCTTCAAGGTGCCTTCATATGCCTAAAGTTGACGCTGAAGAAACGCCAAAAAGCAGACCTACCTTCAAGCTTTTTATACAAGTTTTTGAGAGCTTCTAACATTCACAGCTGTTTGCGAGAGGTGCAGCATTCTATCTATCACATCGCCAATTTTTCGAGCTGTTTTTCAAGTATTCAAACCTAACTGAGACGCAGCGTAACATAGTTGGGGAAAATGGAATTTTCGCCTTTTCGAATTTTTCGGTTTGCAGTCTCATTTTTTATCAACATTTGAAAGCAGAAAAAAATAATGACAGCATTTGATAGAGTAGACTTAGAGCTTCTAAATAGAGTAGACTTAGAGCTTCTAAATTCATCAAACATTCTGCCAGGTGCTCAGCAATATATTGAAAAAAAGCAAATAATGTGAACGAACTTATTACACAGTCTAATATCTATCGCAATGTCTGTTGTTCCTCACGGACTTATTTTAGTTCCACATAAAGACCATGGCGAAACACCAGTAGCAGTAGTAGCTATGAGATCTGAGAATTTTTTGGATGAAGAAGGCGTGGAATCAGAAACTTTAGAATCGCTGAAGGAAGTACTTGTACAGTACAAGGTAATTGTGAATCATTCCTCAACGTCTGTGACTGATGATTCTCCACAGTGTATTTGGTCTTTATGATCAATAACAGCTTTGAGGGGCCAAAAAACGAGTCGTCTTTCTACCAGAACTTCCGAGAAAACTATTGCAAAGATACAGAAGAACGTCCTTCGAGAGCAGTACAAGCAACTTTGTGATGAGTAGCTAGTAGAATTAATTAGACTCTCTCTACAGTAATGAAGCTACCTCACTTAGCAAAGCCATGACACTATAGATTCTACCTACAAGTGCATTCTCCTCAGTAGTTGCCATACATCTCTATCCTTCTTTGTAGATGATTTTCCAGGTATTGTACTCTTGCAGTGTAAATGAGATGTCACGTCGAAGCAGATGAGATACTTTTCGAAAACAAATATGCCTAACAAGAATGTTTTTCTACATTCTGAGTGAGATTTCTATACAAACCTGATAGCTATGAGCTGAAGATTTGAAAGAAAAACATAAAATTTGCAAAGCCATATACATCACCAATAATCATATATATATGAATTCAAAAGAAGGTAAAACATAGCTGGAAACTCAAGAAAGAGGAAGTCTCAAAAATGTTAATGAGCTGGTTGTACCAGGAATGCGCGAAATTTTTCCTTTTTGCGAGATTTCCTCAGCTTAGGTTAAATTGGAAGATGTTGGAGAATGCATGTGTGGATGGCGCAGTTGATAGTGCTGCAGGCTCATGCAATGTTGGTCCGGGGATTGAGTCCTCCCAAAGACAAATGCTCTGCAAAGTACACATCCACTTTCTGCTAAAAAAAACGTGCCAGGTATCTCAAACTTGGGTAAATAAACCGAGAAAACATGCAGAAAATTATCTAAAAAGGGTTTCTCGGTTTATTTACCCAAGTTTGAGATACCTGGCACGTTTTTTTAGCAGAAAGTGCATGTGTACTTTGCAGAGCATTTGTCTTTGGGAGGACTCAATCCCCGGACCAACAAATTGGATAGTTCGTCCAAGAAGAAAAGGAGAGACATTTAGCCCGAATGTCACTCTCGTAAAGCGCATCGTTTTGACATTATCTCCTTCTGCCGGACAACGTACATCATGGACCCAGAAAAATCTAGTGACGTCCCTGTCTTGTTCGTGGAGATGGACTTGAAGAAAGGCCTTTTCTACATCTGCTGTGATTGCATATTTTGGGATTCGAAACCTGAGAAGTATTGCAAATAAGTCCGGTAGTATGAGTGGGCCTTGATGTAAGACATCGTTCAATGACGGACATTGTTTGTAATGTGACGACGCATCAAAAACTATACGCACTTTGGTTGTCTCTTTATTCGGTGTTATCACTGGTTGGTGCGGTATATAATGCAAAAGACCCTTTGGTGGCAGGTGGTTGGGTATTTCTTCTATTATCCCTTTGTCTAGTTGATCTTCAAAGATTCTTTGATATTCTTGGAGTATATCTGGTTTGAGAGCTAGAGTGGCTAACACGCTTATCAGCCTTTCTCGCGCGATTGCCTCATTTGTTGGTAAGGGTGGATGATTTTCTTTGAATGGGAGGCGAACGTAATAGCCATCAGGTCTTTTTTGTATGCTTTCGTCGAAAAACAATCGAACTTTTTCGTCATCGCAGCTTTCTCAGCATTTCTGGTACCTGTGAATTCACATACTCCAGACGAATCAAGCGTCCAATACTTATCCCATTGTTGCAATTCGTCATCGAAGTTCAACAATGTATTGATCATTACATCAGCAGGGTGTTGATTTTCTTCCCTTTGAAAACTGTACCTATGTTGTTTTCCAAACAACAGGTAACCTAACCTTGAAGGTATTTGTTGAAGTCCCGAAGGTAAGCGGAATTTTGGGCTAGGCATATAATGCAAATACGCTCAGAAAATTCCATAGCTGATCACATCCTAAGAGGATTTGTGGTCGTATGTCTTCGTTCCATGAGGTTTTTGACAGGTGCAGATTGTTACGCGAAATAAAGTTTTTGTCTGCTTCAGTGAGATGGGCTGTCTTCCCTCTAGCGATGAGTATTGGGGTGGCGCATAACTGGATTCTATGTTTTTTTGGTTGGTCCCACAAGTCCAACATGGTAACCTTACACATTGTTGGTTTGGGATCCTCACTTCCGAATGTGTACATCATTAATTGTTGTGACGAGGAGCTATCCAGCTCCAACTCCCTCGCTAACTCTAGCGAAATAAATGGTTTGTCTGCTCCTGTGTCAAAGAGTATCTCAACCTCTCTCCAACGGTTGCGCTTCTCGTCTTTGACACGCGCCAGTCCAGTCAACAACAGCACCGTATCATTGCAACTTGTTGAATTCTGATTGTGAAAAAACCACTGTTTTGTTGTCTTCTAGTGCCGTCTCGGCATGGAAATTCTCTTTCTGATCATTTTCTGCTTCAACAGTTTGTATTGGATGCGCCTCAGCTGGTGTGGGTTTTAAGCGTTGTGTTCTATTTGGTATGGTTCTGGTATGTTGTCATGAAAATGTTTAATTCGTTGATTTTTGTTTTGAAGGAGGTCCCCGGTTTATTATTTCCTCAGTATCTTTTCGCGCCCGTATCGAACAAAGAGTAAAGGATATTCGTTGAACGACAGCCCCGACTAGTGTAATCACACCATTGCGCGTGTGCGTCTTTGGAACCTTTCCAGCTCTACAGTACGCTGCAACGTGCGGGGAACTTGCAGCTCGCAGCATTCCTGTCCTATAACCTTCTTTGTTATTTAAGCGTTTCTCATTTCTTTTTCTTCGTGAAATTCGTTTCAAACACCTATTCTTCTATTATTTCAGGCTTGTTTGACTGTTGAATATATCCTACAAGTTCTAGAGTTGTGTCTATGGCAGCTAGCCAAAGGTGTCTCCGCCACACACGCAAAGGCGCTTGGATTGCCCTCGCAAGCTCGTACATTTGATCAACCAGATTTTTCTACATTCTTTTTTGCTATCCTTATCCTTTTCTCATAGGATACGTCCTCTTAATATGGCCAGTGCTAACTTACCGGTTTCGTTCTATGTTTTTGTGCTGTTTGTTGAACCTTTTAAGTCTGGTCAAGTGAATGCGAGCCCGACTTTGTGGAATATTCTTGAATCAAGTTACGTTAGATGGAAATTGTCAGGTTGCATTCACCTGACCAGAATGGAATTCGACAACTTAACACCAAAAGATCGGCCGTAGGCTGCCGAGAACTATTGTCAGGTTTGCGATTGTTGACGGTGAGGGCAGGATGCCAGTGGCAAGGAATTGGCAAAAAACACACGTAATCACAACAAATGCAGTTTTCTCCTGAAATCTGGAGGTGTCTGCAAACGCTAACGGCACGCGAGTTTGTCAACACCGCAACAGCAAACTTGGCAACCTGTGTCATGCTTAGATAGCACCACCTTTGGAACCCTGCACTCCAGAAAAATGAGAAAAAACCAGAAAACAAAGATTCCATTTCAAGCTTTTCGGGGAGAGCTTAACAGTAGCTCAATCCCAGCTCAATTGCCTGGTACACACATAGGATAGATGTTCAAGTCCGCCTGAAAGGAAAATTAAAGAAAAAGTGATCAAAAGGGCATAAATAGCAAGAAGATTATAGGACAGGAATGCTGCGAGCTGCAAGTTCCCCGCGCGCTGCAGCGTACTATAAAGCTGGAAAGGGTCCAAAGACGCACACGCGCATTGGTGTGATTACATTAGTCGGGGCAGTCGTCAACGAATATCCTTTATGATGATGTTTTTTCCCAGCGCACAATTTGCAGCTCGCCCCTGTGCATTGTTTTGAAGAATGTCCTTCTTTGGCGCAATGAAAACATCGCTTGCTCTCTTCAAAGAATTTGCGGCGCTCTTCTAATGTCGCGTACTTTGAACAAAACAAAGCGCGGTGCTGCTGTGAACCGCAAAATATGCATGCTGGTGAGATGATTGGGATGTCAAGCGAGGATGATATTTTGTTTTTAAACTAATTAATTGGCTCTCTTACAATCATGTCACTTATACGTTCCTCAGTTGCTATTTGTTTATCTAAATCTTCTAAGAGCTCTTCGATTTTCCAATCATCTTTATTTCGGCAGTTTTCCATTTTATGCTCAAGAATCTTGCGTTGAATTGAGGCGCTGAATTTGGCTAATATCTTTTGTGAATAAAAGCATCCATTTAAGCTCACACCTAGCTTTTGTAGTTGGATCGTTATGGGGATAATAAACTCCAAAAGTTTCCTTTGCGCCTGTATAGTGTACTTTTCAGCTTTTGCATTTTTAAGGCGCGATTGCAGCCGCGAAATGAGTTTAAATTTATCCCCATATTTTCTCTTTAGTAAAACAACTGCATTGTCATAATTATCTTCAGATATAGGATATCTTTGTATAGTTTCTTTAGCTTCCCCTCATAAAGCGCTTATCAAGTAGTTGAATTTTTGTAATTTTGTCAGTGGTTGACTATTTACGTTGGCTTCAAATAATGTCCAAAAGTTTTCAAACTCCCAAGCTTTTCCTGTAAAAGTTGGTGTCGGGATCGCTGGTAATTTTGGTCTCGAAGTTGCACTTTGCCATTTATTAGAAGTAACGTTGTTTGAAGAGTCCAACTCTTCACGCGCGCTGAATACTTTTGCCTCTAGATCTATAGCCAGTACTCGTGCTGTCCTAGACTTTGATGTGCTTTTTCAATATAATTTTGTGCTTGCGCTTCTTGATCTGTGGTTATTGATTCTCCAGTCAACCGTGACCGTAAAGTTAGCCAATGCCTCATCTAGTACTCTGCGTTGATACCACTGCTT